>VZTE01001721.1:772760-810331 GCA_013397775.1 Eulacestoma nigropectus
GCTCCGCCAATCACCGCCCCGTCCGCCACCGCCTCACGTCCGGGCCCGCCCCTGCGCCAATCACCGCCCCGTCCGCTACCGCCTCACGTCCGGGCCCGCCCCGCTCCGCCAACGCCCGGAAGCACCGCGCCGCCGCTGGCAGAGTGCCCGGGGTGACGTGGCGGCCGTGCCGGCCAATGAGAGAAGAGGCGCCGGCGCAAGGCAGCCAATCAGGGCGCGCAGAAGCCCCGCCCGTCCCGCCCCCCGCGCCGCTCCCGGCCGGGACGGGGACGCGGCAGCACCGGAGAAAAAGGGACCGTTCGTTTATTGAACGCCGAAATGCGCGAGGACGGGAGCGATGGGGCTCCGCCGGGGACACCGGCACAGCACGGGACAGGAAAGGGCTCCTGGGCAGGACCGGAGCATGGCAGGGCCCGGGCTACGATCCGTTTGGCACTGTGTCCTCTTCCATTTCTTCTTCTCCGTCCTCCGATGGGCCTGAAAGGACACGTCAGAGTTTTAGGGCAGCTGCTGCAGACATTACTCTCCTTTTCCCACCCCTCTGCAGAGGAGTAGTAATAATAATAGAACTGTACAGAAAGGAAATCCAGGTAGCCCCGATGTACAGAAAGCTGGTGGTATGGCCAGCCTGCAGCTCAGATTCATCTCTGCAGAGCTCCCACACTCACTGCTGTACCCACACCTGAGGCACTGATGCTCAGCACCAGTCCAGACAGACTCTGTAATTCATCTTGTTTCTTTAAATAACTGGGATGAACTCTGGAGTCATCCAATTCCACAGAGCACCTTGTTTGGCACCTTGCTCTGGAGGGAGTGCAGGTGGCAGCCCTGAGCTGCGCTCAAGGCCAGGCAGATCATACAGAGCTGGGGATGTGCTCCACACATGACAAAGCCACACTTTTTCCACTGAACTGCCTATGGCGATCACATAAAGCATCAGGAAGCAAGGAAGAGAGGTGGATCCTGTTTGGGAAAGAAGAGTAACAGAAGTGGAGAGTGACCTGATTTCCGCTCTCTGCCGGGGATCTGTCCAGCCTGCAGCAAACCCTTCAGCCGCTCCACCTCAGCCAAGGTCGTGGCGTTTGCTATGGCAGTCTGAGAAACAGAGAACTCAGTGAATCCTCACATACCCCATGTCAGCCTGCTTAAAATAAACACAAACCCCAGATTTCTTCCATTTAAGTGATACCAAACACCTATGAAAGTGGTGAATTTTCTACAACTAGAAAATTCTACAAATGACAAATGATTACTTCCCCCTTTATTAAATAAACTGCTTTATCCTGGGAGAACTCTAAGCTCAGGTTAACATTTCACTTAAGTTTTCAAAATACAGGTAGGTCTGAAGAAAAATTACAGAAAAAGAACCTAAGCCAAAGTCAGGACACACTCATCTATTTGTCTGAACAGCACAAAGGAAACACTTGTTCAATTTGGATCCCTGACAGCTTTTCTCCTCCACTTTTCTCCTGACATATTTACCTTAATTGCCTCCACATCCCCTGGGGAGGGCCCAGTTTTCTTTTTGTCAGTTGGCAGACCAGCCCCTGGATTAAAGCTTCAAAGGAAAAATAAAGACCTGTTACACCTTTTGAAGAGTAGCTGCTTCTCTTAACTTGAAATGCTTCCAAACTAGGTTTGAAAGCATTTCATTCCATCAAGTGTAGTATCTTATCTTTGTTAACAAACTGATACAGTGAAGAATTGCCTCCTTCAGAAACACCAGCAACTTGTCCTCACTGTCCCATTCCCCCCCACCTTTTCATCTGCTCAGAGGCAGAACTTAACTTTATTAATCAGGCAGTTGACAAAAGCTCTTCGATTTGGATGTTGTTGAACACTCAGCTGGTCTGCTGCCATTAAAAAAGCAGGGTGGACAAACAAAGAGTAACTGAAAATGGGTTTCTGTTCCCATCTGTCTCATATGAGATTACAACAGCCTAAACTAAAGTCTACATTACACTGGAATTCATTTCAACAGTCAAAAGAAAAAGGTTATCTGCTGCTGCTGCGGAAAATCACCTGCTTATTCTAAAACTGTCACAGACCTGAAGCCCTTTCCACTCACAAACTAGAGCTCAAATCCATCCATTATAGCTTTAAATGCTAAATAAGTTCAAGACATTTTTCTATTTAACCACGAATTTGGAAATGCTCTTGCCATACATGATTTGAATTCTTATTTCCAAATAGGTTGATCAAAGACTAAACAAAACATATGATGTACCACTTAAGAATCAAACTAAATAAATTAATAGAATGTAATAGCCTAACTAAAGATTTTCATCTGCATTTCATTTTCTAATTACAGCAGATTTCACAGTTTATATTCCCTGGCAAAACAGGAAAAATTAGTTACCAATCATCTAGGGAAAAAAAACACCAAACAAATTAAACAATGGCTACCTCTCTGCAGTTAATTAACAAAAAGAAAAATAAAATTTAGGTTTCCTGCTTATTGACTTAATTAATCCACCCTGACCAAGTTATCTCTTTCAGAAATACTTCTGAGATGTGTTCACCACCATCCAAAATTTGGGGTGCTTGGACAAGGCACTTCTGGCTCCCAAAGCTTTTGAGGCATCCTGCGAGTAGCTGATATTTCAGTTTTCTGCCTGATACTGCACATAAAGAAAGTGGTGTTTCTGAAGGAGGATGCCAGTGTAAATTTGTTTGTTTTATCTTACGTTTTTGCTCTCCTGGCAATATCCTTTGCAAGCTGTGCACCCCGTTTGCCCTTGAACATTTTCTCTGCCTCCTGTCGCTCCTACAGCGATACCACACACACACAAAGTTAATTTGAGAACATCACAGTTTGCAAAGCTTCTGTCTTGGCCAAGAAAGACACTTTGGCTCATCTTCGTCAGTGAAATTGGTACATGGAGACCAGATATAAGGACAAGCAGATAAACACTGCCCAAACACTCAAAGATTTATCGGCCTTGTGCTCTTAAAATTAAGAGCTTTTCCCACACTCATCTCCACCCAGAGCTGAAGACTGTGGTGTTTGCTCATTTCTTTCTCTAGAGGTCTGTCTCCTACCAACACCAGAGGGACAGAAAAGAGTAACACTAAACAAAGGCAGTAAAACTTAATTAAACATAATTAAACAGATTATATCCTTAACAGAATGAAACCACGAAAGAAAACAATGAGAGCGTTGTAGAGCCACTTACAGAGTTTCAGTAAAATTTACAGCTATGGCAACAAGATCATTGTTAGTGATGAATTTTCAAGAATGAAAAAAGAAAAAAAAAAGCTACATCAAAAGCAAGCAGACTTACTTTGAGCTTCACTTTTTGAAAATCCAGCACTCTGACCTGGGGAACTTTATGAATTAGATATAATCTGTAATGTTTCTTATTTGTTACAGGATTCCTTAGAACACTGTGAAGTAAATAAAGGTTATAAAGAGGCTCTTAATACAAAATATTTTAAAATACACTTGTATTGAAATATATTAATATACTGGAAATGCATTCATTTACTTCCTGCTGTAACAGACAATAAATGACGTAAGCCTAGTGACAGTTCTTTGAGATTATGGAAACTACAGTAAAAACTTGCACTTTAGCAATTAAGTAGATTTAACTGAAGGATGACATAAAGAACAACCTCAAAATAATCACAATAATCCCCCAAAAAATAACTGGACCATCACTTTTCCTACCTGGACACAGATCAACTGAAAAATCACAGGACAAACTGTTTCCTTCAGTCCCTCACACCAAATGTAATATTATTGAAAAGTCCTTGTTTACATGTATTTTAAACTACTTTTTATCAACAGATTAAACCTTTTGGGTTTGGGTTTTTAAAGGTTACGTTCGCTTCAGCACTTGTGTATTGGTTCATAGAGATGTTACATCATTGCCCCAACACTGTGCCAGTGATATAAAGCCTCAGATATTAAATACCTGATGTTTATGAAGCGTAGTGGAAACCTTGTTTATCAATTTAATGTTTAGACATAAAGGATCTGTCACAGCTCATAAAAAGCAGAGCATTCCAGAGCAAAGCAAAATGCCAGGGCAGCAGCAGAGGTCAAACACCACAGAAAGAGCAGATTTTCTTTTTAGGGTTACATACCTCAGGTAAGTCAATGATTTAATAGTTGATAACGGATCCAGTTCACCCTGGGTAAAGGGAGCACAGCAAGAAATTTTAAGTTCATTTAGTGAAAAAATCAAATATTTGAAAACAAAGTTCCTGAACTCATATCTATTTTAGCGATTAATTAGAATTACTGCAATTATTTTAATAGGAAAACCACTAAGCTTTGTGACTGCTGCTCCACTGCATGATGCTTATGTTCATTAAAGCATGTACACCATTAACTATTGCCAAAACTGTATGATATTACTCTGAAAAAAAAGAACCAACTATTACCAAAAGGATATGGCACTACTCTCAGGAAAATTGGTTAATTAAAGAGACAAAAACTACAAAATTTAAGCTTGTTTAGCTTTATCCTGCATCACAGCTTACCAGTTCAGCAATGTTGTTGTTGGTAAGAATGAGCTCTGTGAGGCTGGGCAGAGCCTGTTCCAGGTTCTCACCAATCCGACTAAAGAACAACAAAAAACGAAGGTTTAATTTAGGGCAGGAATTAGCAATGGTGGAAATACAGAGAAACACAATAACAGAGGATCTCCCTGTGAGCAACCCAGTCTGACACTGGCAGAAGTTTGGGTGAGCATCCAAAACACTTTTCTAATAAAGCTGGCAATAAATCACTGCAAGAATATTAGATGCAATATGAGATTTAAATCCATTGCCTTGCAGGCATCCCTGGTTTTTTGTCTTTATGGGGCTGATTACTGAAATCCAAAGTTCTGGCCAAACCCCAAACTCTGCATCTCACTGTCCTGGCTGAGACACTGAATGAGAAAGGAAACTGAAAGAGGGCCCATACAGTACTCAGTGCTGATTTTATTGCCTAAAACAAACACTTCTGCACCCAGCCAGCACTGAAAGACACACAGACCTCTCTCCCAAGAGCATTTTCCTCTGCCCCTTACCAAATCCTGTTGTTATTCATCAGGAGAGTTTTCAGCCTCCGCAGCAGGGGGAATCCATCCAGTTTGCGGATCTCATTGTCAGAGAAATCAATTGCATCAAACTGGTCCAGAGTGGCACCCAAGTTCTCAATAACAGGGATTTTATAGCCTGGAGAGAGAGTGCAAGGCAGGGATTAGATAGTGCCCACAGCAGAGCAGAACAATGCAAAGCAGAGTGCGTGGGGGCAAATCTGGATGGACTGAGGGCGCTGATAAGTCTCAGACAAAATATCTCTGGCCCGACTCTCCTCCACACCACTCCCAGACCAAACTCTCCCCCTTAAACCCAACAGCCCCTGCGCTTTTTCTAATTCTCTTTCTCCCTCTCAGCAAAACCCCAAGTCCCTGCTTGTGTGCGTCCTCCGAGCCAAACCCACTTTTCTGGCACATCCTTTGTGCTGGGGGCACATCCCGTCCCCACCACAGCACATTCCTCCCACATTTCCCCCTATTTCTCCTTCGTAGTAATTGGAACGAGATGATCTCAAGGTTCCTTTCCAACCCAAACCATTCTACGACGCTGTAATTCACGCCCTCACATCCCCCTCACGTTCCTCACTGGAGCCTCTTTAACCACCCCCAATCCCCAATCCCCAACCTCCCGGCCACTGCAGCCCCTCCAACAACCTCCCCGCGGCTTCCCCCATCCTGCTTCGGCACCTCCGGCCACCGAAGGCGCCAGGCCCCATCGCAAAATCCATCACGGAGCCTCCAAGCGCCATCACGGGCCTCCCCTCCAGGATCCCCCACAGTCCTCCCCCAGGCCCCACCACACACACACAGGCCTCAGCCCTCCGCGCTCGCCCGCCCCCTTCCCGGCACAGCCGCCCTCGCCCCGCGGGGCCCGCGCACCGCGCAGGTCGAGCTCCCGGTCGCGGACGGCATTGGTGTACTGTGCCGCCTGCTCGATCAGCTCCGCCGTGAGCTTCACCATCGCGACACACGGCGACACGCCGCAGAACACCGCGACACGCCGAACACCGCAGAACACCGCAGAACACCGCAGGACACCGCAGGACACCGCAGAACACCGCAGAACACCGCAGGACACCGCAGAACACCGCAGAACACCGCAGAACACCGCGACACAGCGCCACGGGCCGCAGGACACCGCGCCAGGCCCCGCCAGGCCGCGCCGCACCGCCGCAGGACACCGCGCAGAGCGCCGAGCACGCCCAGGCCGGGCAGCCGAGCGCCGAGACAGCGAGCGGCAGTGGCCTCCGCGCCCCGGCCCATCCCGGGCATTCCCCTTTTCCCGGGCTGGTACAGCCCCCCAAAACCCCATCCCGGGCATTCCCGTCCTCGCCGGGGCCAGCTCCCAGCCCCACGCCTGAGCCATGGATCACACGCTCAGCAGGGACTTGGCTTTGCCGTCAGCAGTGCCCTAAAGCAGCACAGATGCCACCAAAGGTTCCCTCTCGCCTTCTGATGTTTCCAGGCACAGATTTATGTGCAGGAATCCGGGCAGAGCGGGCTGGGAACACACTTCATGCCATGACTGGTGCTTCCCTTTGGACAGAGCTGTGTTCAGGCACTTGCTGCTCCTCTTCTGCTGCACAGCCAGGACACCTTCCACAACAACCACAGCTCTTGGTGCTTTCCCTCCAGCAGCAGCAGCTCAGCCTGTGCTCCTGGACATTGTGTTGCCCATAAGCACCTTTCCCCTGCAGCATTTGGGGCAGTTTCTCTGTCACTTCCATGTGCATTGCTGCTGTGATAGGCTGGGAACACCTCGCAGGCTGTGGCACGACACACACCCTTTATCTGTGAAATGAAATATGCTTGCAAATGTCACTACATCCCCCTAACCGGCTTTAGGAATTTGGGGAGCAGCAAGGAAGAGCTGGGAGTAGCACTGGGGGAGCTGAGGTGGCTCTGGCTGCTCTGTCTGGCCAGGAACTCCCCTCCCAGGTGCCTGGGTCTGAGGCTGGGGCACTGCCTGGCACCACCAGGGAGGGCTCAGTTGGTGGGTGAACCACACTGAAGGCCACTGGACCGAAGGGAACATGTAAAGGGACACAGTCGACCACCCCCAGACCCTAAAACCTGCTGAATGTCACCGAGCCACGGCTTCTGGGGAAATTCTTCCCCAGCCTTCAAGGCCCGCAGAGTGAGACAAGGAAGGATGAATTCTGTCTCCACTGCTATCGAGGGAAGGATATTTTTCGTGAGCCATGACATTTCTGTGAACCCAGAGGATGTAATAATAGGCTAAATGCTGCAGCCATGCTTGGCACTGTGCAGGGATGGCTCATGCTTTTCTTTTGGGAGCTTCTGAGGGCATCAACCCGGGCGTGACGCCTGGCTCAGTCCCCAGGACTGCAGCATCAGAGCTGGCCCTGCGAGGGGTCAGCTGGGCTCAGGCAGCTCCTGTGCTCCCTGCTGTGAAAACTCCCTCACCAAAGCTGTATGGGAAAGCACAGAGTCAGGTTTTTATAACAGCTGCATTTGTTTTGTAACACAGGAGGGAGCAAGAACAAGAGGGAGCTGTCATAAGAAAAAGCCCCAGAATTAGCAGCTCTGTTGTACGTGACTCAGGCATCATGCAGCGTTAAAGACAACAGAGACTTTAGTCATTTCAGGCAGTTGTTAAAAAGAGACTCTTTTCAGCCTCCTGGAAAGCAGGTCCTGCCTCTGACAAGGCCAAATAAAACGTGGACCCGTCTCCCTTAGCACAATACATCTGTTTGCCTCAGCTCTGCAGCCACAATAGAATTGTAATTGCGAGCAGACGGATTCTGGGTCTCAGATGCTGCACACAAGCTCTCGACAGCCCTTTCTTTGCAATGGAAACTCAAAGCAATGATTTTTAAGATCTGTGTTCCCCACCTGCCAACTACACAATGGCAGATGGTCGTGGCTGCAACCCCATGGCCAAACTGCAAACGAGGAGTCAGGCTGTGCTAAGATTTTCCAGAAAAGAGCTATTATAGATTTGGCTTTGGTGCCAAGAGACAACAGAGAAATGAGCTTTAATAAATTGCCTAAATATGCATTTATCTTGAAGACACAGCCACTTTGATCCTCTGAGCATACCAGAGTCAGACTTTAATAGCTCCAAGCAAGTATTGCAACAGCTTGGAGAAATAATCTGAATTTTATTACTTTACAAGAATGATTTCTGAGGGAAACGCTGGAAGCTGATGTTGTTGCATGAACTCAATGTGCAGAATTTGTTTCTCTTTCCCTGGCAGGCTGGAAGGCAGCAGAAAGCAGGATAGAACTGGGACTGCTGGGGACCGGTCATCTTAAATTGCATTGCTTTTCCCAGTGTGTATTCTAAGTTATGTCAAGATGTAAGAGTAAGCATTTTCCTTTTTTTGTAGCATTTCAGTACATCTAAATATACCAGGGAGCAGTATTTACAGACAGGCTACTGTGAGCCAGAGAACTGGAAGGCTGGCACAATACTCCTGATCCACAGCTCCTGTTTTTTGACTAACACGGCAGGAGAAATGAAGTTTGGTATTTTCCAACCAAAAGGGTAGAAGCCAGGAGTGTGTCATCTCAGTTCTGACCTCTGGTTTGGCCTGAGACTGAAAGGGAAATCCTGTAGCAAGAGAAGGAATCACTGTATGTGATTAATTCACATTTATCATCTGACGAATGTGAAGACCAACAAAATGCAGAAGCCCACAGCAGCACATCTCTGAGAAAGCATCTTCCCATCTCCCACCCTTGTGGGGGGGCTCCATTCTTTTGTTTTTCTCCACTTAAAAAGCTCAGTTCCAGATATCCAGGCACTACCCTGGGCACTTGGCCCATGGTTATCACAAAACCAACACGACAAACAAAGGGCTCCACAGCTCCCTCCATTCCCCAACCATACCAGTGGCTCCTCTCCTTCCCCGACAGCCAATAGGGAACAGTGCCCCTGTGGGAACTGCAGTGGGGAAACTGGAGGGCTCAGGATGCTCCTTTATGTGTGGGAAAGGGGAGCAAGCCCTTCTGCCACCTCATCCAGGATCCCCCACACTGGAGAATACACCCAGCCATGCCCAAGCACAGCCCCAAACCCCAGACAGATGGCCCTGGGTGCACTAGAGATGCCAGTCCAGCCTGGCACAGGGCAGGTATTCAGGATTTGAGTTTCTTCTGGAGGTAAAAGACCTTTATGACAATAGTGAGGTTTTTGCAGATACAGCTCATCTGTTCGTGAGCATTTCTCCCACAGGTGCTCTGAGCTGATCAGGAGCTCCAGCCAGGGGAGCTGCTTTGTCCAGCAAAGTAAGGATGTGCAGTGCCTCCAGTCAGGGCTGCATGAATTTGGAAAAAGCACAGATTCATTTGTCAGGGGAGATCAATAGTTTATTAACTTAAAGATAAGTTCACCAAAGCTCCATCTTTCCTTGGATTTGGTCCAGGCAGGTGAGGGCTGGAGATGGTGTGGCTTTCCCCTCCTCACCTGGCTGAGGTGAGCTCCTGTGGGCAAGCCCAGGCAGGGCAGGTGTCGTTGCAGCCGAAACCAAGCAGGGATTATCCCAGCTCCATGTGGAACTGGTGACAATTCGTACTGGGAATTTCACTGGCGAAGGGTTTAACTCATTAAAACTATTAACAATGAAAATCAGAACATGCAGCATAGGAAAGACTGTTTACATACGTCTGGTGCAAAGAGTGGCTTTGCAGGGTCAGAGAGGAGAAAAGGAATAAGACACAAAAAGATACCCCACTCCCATATAAAAAATAGTCCATAGAGAAAAAAACAAGGATTGTATAAGTTATTTTTTAAAAATCTGTAAAACAACATAGCCAAGGATATTTTAAACACAATTATATAAACACCACATGACTTACTATTAAGAGAGAGCATGAAAAGGTTTGTTTCGGGGAAGGGTTTTGTAGAATTAAGTTTCCTGGCTGGATCCCTGGAATGTCTCATTTGGGAAATAGATGCCCAAGAAAAATCACTGCCGTGAACAGGAGGATTTTGTGAGAGAGAGGGGTGTACCCAGCGAAACAGGGGAAGGATCATAACGTAAAATGCCAAGAAAGATTAATTGGGACAACATCTCATTTAGAGGAAGGATTTAGCTTGTTCCAGAACTGAATTAATCAGCAATGTACCAGCAGTTCCAGGAGGGAAATACATTTCTTGGTAAGGTTGGTCCACATGGACAAGCCCCACCAAAACCCTATGATTCCTTGTAGGCACACGGGTTTTGCCTGGCTGCAGTTACCTGCAGGGCAAAGCCCTGCTGGGCTGACACACCTGCAGAGCCACGTGGGGCAGCTCTGGCTTTGGTCCTCAAACCTCCAGTTATTGCCACGGCCAGAGGGAAGCAGTGACTGACCGAATCCGAACAGGAGTGCCGGAGTGGGCTGTGGGGCCCCGCTCCAGAGCTGCCTGGTTCATCGTTTTACCTATGTACAGAGCACTGCACTGGCAATGCAGGTTTAGATCAGCTGTCACCTGGCACAAAAGGGTACCAAAAATGGAGCCAGAAACGGCTCTTTCCTCGCAGGTGTGTGAAGTCCGGCATCCCTTGTGGCGAGGGCTCCCACCGGCCGCTCGGAGCGGGCGGATCAGTAGGATTTCTGCGAAGAACCAAGCGTGTGTACATGGATCATGTATTGGTCCCTGCTCACCAGGAGTGTTTGAGAGTGTTAATATCACCACTTGTCTGCTGCTTCCAGGCCTTGACCACTCAGGGTACGCTCCAATCTCTGCTTAACATACTGCTATAGAAACACGCTGACAGTGATATTAAAGCTATCAAACTTACGAGCGAATGCTTGACAGCACCATGTAAACTCTCCCAAAGCTGAAAAAATAAACTTTTGTCCTAAACATTTGGCAAAACTGGGCTGGCAGTCGGTGGAAGTCCTGGATGGATGCAGCCGCTGAACTTTACCCGGCCATAAGACACGTCTGACAGCAGAACTGCACAAACAGCTTCTTTTCACAGAGCTTGTTTGATTTCACCATCTCACAGAAAGTCTTGTCAGCTGGGAGGCCAGGGCGAGGAACAAGAGAAAATGAGAGCAGATTAACATTTTAAATAAACAAACATTGCACGTAACAGGCGCTGCAATTGTGCCAGTGTTGGGGGAGACAGAATTGAAAAGGAGTTGCTTTTTAAGGGCATCTTTCACATGGTTTTAATGAAGGAATAAAGGAGCTTTGCAGTGAGTGGGAGAATTAGCCCCAAGACTAAACCATAACGAAATACAAACGCTTGGATGTGTTTGAGCAACAGGCAGATATCCAGAAGCAATGCCAGGTGAGCCACCTGCCCCCCACAGCCGGAGCCCAGCACACTGCAGCCATGCCCCAGCAAGCCCAGGAACTCCAGCACTTTCAGCTTTATATGGTGAAAGGAATCCCCCAAACCTCTCATTTTTGCTACCAGGGGAGCACTACTGTGCTAGCAGTTCTGCCACTTACCATTGGTACATGTTTCATTTGTCACACAGGAGCCACCGAGGAGGCTGTAACCTTCCTTACACCTGAGGCAGTTTCCGCTGGAGCCCTCGCAGGCTGAGCAGTGGTCGTCACACCTGGGGACAGGGATCCTGCTGTGGCCTGAGCCAGCACCAACACCCCAGGCCAGCCACCCAAAATGGGCTGTCAGCCAGAAGACATCTGCTGGCACTGTAGCAGCCAGACCAACCAGAAGATGTGGAAAATGGCAAATTTGAAGCTTGAAAAGTTATTGAAACCCTGGGAAAATGGGCTCAGTGGTGCCAGCTCAATGCCCAGTGACAGCTATGACATCCCAAAAGCTCTTGACTGCTGGGAAGATTTGCTGGGATGTGCACCTCTCTTTCCAGCCATCCCAGCTAGAAAAAGGGCTGCAAAGGGAACCCATCCATTTGCTCACAGTAAAGAGCCCAGCAGCTGTGCCTCCTGCCTGGGGACAGTGGCTTGTGGAGACTGTGCCTGATATCCCTAGGAAGGGATGCTGGTCTCTTGTTCCTCCCTGCTGAAGAACCAGTGCAGGTGAGTGAAACCCCAGCAGGCAGGGATGGCATTGTGTGTTCCCAAGTCACCTTTAATCCTTGCCTTTCATGTTTGCTTTCATGAGGGTGAATCTACTCCCACTCCCCACTTAAAGCGCAGAGCTCCGGAGGGAGTGGGAGCAATTTGTTGCCTCCCAGCATCTCCCTGTCTCCCGCACGCAGCCCTGTGCTGGGCCAAGGAGTGGGGAACACTCCTCCAACGTGGCCACAGGGCGAACGGAGAAGGTTTAATTGAAAGCTGGAATATTTACCTAAACATTGCTGTTCCTCCCACACCTCCTCCAGAGAGCCTGGGGCCAGGGCTGAGCCCCTTCCACTGTAGCCCTAAGACACCTTGGCTGGCTCTGGCAGGGGAGCATGCGACTCCACTGCTCTGAAATCCACAGGGCCAGGGCATGTGGGATCCAGCCCCACAGCTGCCCTGGCTCCCTCGTCCCTGTTTTAATTTCCATTAAGCTGTGGGCTGTTTCCAGCATTATTCTATCATGGCTGGCATGCTCCCCATCGGCCCTGGCTTTGCTCTGCTGGTTCCGTACCTCTTGCAGACTTTGTTGGGCAGCCCGTGGCTGTCGGCGGGGTAGAAACCCTCACGGCAGGTGGGGACACAGCGCCAGTGGGGTGCAGGGCCCTCGGGGGTGCAGGGGGTGCAGTCCTCCTCGCCTGGCCCTGCGGGGACAGGGAAAAGGGCAAAATGGCATCTGGGTGGTTTTGGAGACAGTGGAAGCATGGCCATAGCCCCACATGTGATGAAGGGCACACGCTTGGCTCCGTCTTGCTCACAAACAAGATGCTCATTCTGCCACACAGTCCTGCGCATGTGCTTGGCTCCCACCCCAAAAAACTCAGCTTCCATCCCAAAAAACCCAGCCAGGACCCAGTGTCTATCCCTCTGCAAAGCCAGGAGCTGGCTACCAGGGCTCGGTGAGGAACAGCACATCAAAATCCCCTCTGGGCCATCAGCCGCCACTCCCAAGCATGCACCAGTTTGGGTTTCCCCAGGTTGGAAAAGGAGATGCTAAGCTGGGCCATGGAGAAGCTGGAGGAGGAAAGGGCTCCAGAGAGAAGCTGGGAAAGCAGAGCGCCCCACTCTGATGACTCTGTGTTGTGGCTGGACAGCAAAACTCAGTGATGGAGGTGGTATCATTAAAGGGCTTCTATGCACCAAGCTTGAGAAATGGTTATGCAGGAAAAGGAGATGAGAAAAGGCTGGAAAAATAATTGTGGTGGAGAACGTTCACACTGACTGGAATAAGAATTAGAAGGGAAATAATTTTCTTCAGGGATTAAGAGCCCATTCCCTTCCAGGCTTGCCAACAAGATCAATAAATATTTTGGATTTAGTCTAAGGCAACTGCCCATGTATGACAGAAGAGGTTCATGCCACTGAACATGGATTGTCTAGAGATCATATTATCATCAGATCTACAATGATTTCAAGGGCAGACGCAAACATTAACAATGGAAAATAATTGGACTTGCAGGAATAGAGAAAGGCAGGCTTTAAAGGGAATGCCGAGCAGCTTGAGGCAGCTGAGGGAAGCCAGGAGCGGCCAGCCTGGCACCGTGGGGCAGCCGGGATAACACGGGATAACACAGGATAACACACTTCAGCTGCCTGACATTTTTATCAGCTGCAAAGCCACCTTCTATCACTCCGAGAGGGTTTTACAGCCTCCCCCGCAACCTTATTAAACTAAAGCACCTGGCTTTGCGGAGATCGAGAAATAAAAAATGGCTCTAATAAAAATGTAAAAACTCCCTTAAAAGCCTTTCCAGCATGAGCATATACCTCACGGGACGTGCTGGAGAGTTGGGATTGCTTTCCCTCCAGCACGCTCTGCCTCGGCTCAGGGTGGGTACAGTGGGGATTGGCTCCTGATGCACGAGAGTTTTGGGGTTTTGCATGGGATGCTGTGGGGCCAAGGACATACCTGTGCTGGTGGGGCAGGTCTCACACCGCCAGGGCTCGCGGCTGAGGTACATGGCAGGCTGGCACTCCGGCACACAGCTCTCCCCTGCCAGGCTGCCAGGAAAGCAGAGAACATTTGCACCCAAAGCTGCGGGATATGGGGACTCAACATAGCCCATTCCCGTTTCCACATCCCCCAGTGTCCTACGGCATCCTTAGCCCACAGCACAGGAGGTGTCGGAAAGCCAGCCAGCGTTTTAGGAGAAATTAAAATCCTGCCTGGACCAAAGGGACAGCTGCGGGCTCCTTAATTAAGTATCCAGGAGGAAATAAAATTATTTTCTTCCCATGGGCAGCCAGCCAGGCTCTCCCGAAGACCTTTTGCACCATTGAGGCTCCCCAGAATAAAAGGAAATTGGTTCAGCGCTGTGGCTGGGCCAGTGCTGCGTTGCTGTGGCAGGGATGATTTGAAGTCCCAGCTTAAAAGGATATTGGACAATAAAAAACAAGCGCCGTGCGGATTATGTCTGACAAGTGCCTCCACTTGTGCTTCTCCAAGGGAGTAGATAATCTTTTGGCAGCGGGAATTTCTTTGTCTGAGTGAGCCCCACTGCTACACCACGGCTCTGATTCACTTACAGTGCCTGAATGCTGCAGACTGCTGTGGGGTTGTACTTCCATGAGCAACTGGGGATGGAAAACAGCTTCTCCATAGTGCTAACACTGGGCTCTGCATCCCACAGGTGCTGTGGGGCCAGCAGCAGTGGCACCCATTGCCCCTCACAGGGTCAGGGCTGCCCTGCCTGAACCTGCAGTGCTGGAAAATCACTGTACTGTACTAGCCCCACTCAACAGCTACATCACATAAAATTTTCAGCATGGATGAATCTGAGGGAAGGGTTTCTGCATTTGCAGGGAGCATTCTCAGCCTACCTAGAGCAGCTCAGCCTAGTACCAGCTCTACACAGCACTTACCCACCACTCTGGAAAGAGCTGGGGAAAATGAAATTAAATTTAAATCATGGTTTTCAGCTAAGAAAGGGACACTAATCGCCACCTTTAAATTCCCAGACCTCCAGCACACTGCACCACAGCTGCAGCACCACGGAAGCAGGATCTCTGGTCTTTAACTTAATTCACTCTCTAATTTCCCATTGGTTTTCCCAAATTTAAACCACAGGTATGAATGCTGCAGGTATAAACTCCTCCCGTGCTGGTGTTTTACCTGAATCCCTCTTTGCATGCAGTACATTTGTCTGCTTCGCCAACACATTTTTTACAGCTTTGATGACATTTCAGACAGCGTTTCTGACCTTTCAAAAAACAAAGCAAAGCAGGGAGAATAAAATCCAGAGGGTGATTTGCAGGCAGCAGTTGGAGCTGCAAAGCCCCACTGCACCCCAGCACCAGCTCCCCAGGGTGGAAAGGCACAGCCCTCCCCGACAGATCCTTGCTATTGCAGGTGACCTTATCTGTCATTGCTTGCTAAAAAGAAATGTGCTTTGCAAGCAGCCAGGATCATTAATTACAGTCTTCTAATTAAGAGCTTTGAGTTGAGCACCTCTACTTTGCACCACCCTCCGAACACCCAGAGGTTTCCCTCCTCCCTTCACCATGCAAAGTGTGTCAAGGGGGAAATTCAAAGCCGATACTCAAAAATCAAGGTGTGTTCTCCACCCATAGCACTTAAAATAGAAGCAACCCCTGCATATCCTCATGCTGCAACTCGCAAGTGATAAACATCCTTACGTTCCTCGGCGTAGAACCCGGGTGGACACAGCACCACACAGGTGCCCATCTCGGGGTGGTGGTAGAGGTTCCTCTTGCAGGCCGTGCACTGGCTCGGTCCCCTCCCGACGCAGCGCTCGCAACCCTTGTGGCACCGCCGGCACCTCCGGGCGCCGTTGTCGCCGAAAAACCCAGCGGGGCACGAGCTCACGCACATCCTGGGGAAGGAACCGGGAGCGCCCGGGCTTTGGTGCCAGCAGCGGTCACCTCCCACTCCCAGCATCCATCACTGTCCCCTTGCCCACAGCGTTTGGGGTGTCCCCAGCCTTGGCAGCAATTTGAGCTCATTTACTTCTTATTCTTGTGATTTACAGCGTCTTGAAAGTCACAGCTCTAATACGGAGACAGGGACTCTCTTGTCCCAGCTGCAGATAAAGTTACCCTGTGCCATCCCAAGAGACTGAGGAGTGGAAACCCCAGTTCCTGAAGTGATTTGGCACCTCAGCTGGCTGTCCCTTGGGTGTGTCCCAGCCAGTGAAGCCAAAGCTTCTTCCCCAGCATGATTATGTGGCCAAGGTCCTCCAGGACTCTCCAGCTTCATGTCCTCCACCCCACTGTATCCTAATTCAGGACAGGAATCCTTACACCTCCTCCTCCATCCATTTAATTTCTCATATGCTTCTTTCTCTGTGCAAATATCTATCACCCACACTAAGGTGTGAGACCTGAGGAAAGGTGCTGCTGCTGCCCAGGGGCTCCACAGGGACACCCCACCACCCCTCACCTGCCAGTTTTCACACTGCCCAGGCTGTAGTGGATGCAGTTCAAGCACTGGTCAGCGTTGGGGCCATCGCAGCCCTGGTCACCACACTCAGGGTGGCACGGACCTGAGGAGGGAGAGATCGGCTCAGTGTGGGAGAAGCTAAGCCCCCTCCAGGCACCACTGCCAGGATCCCCCAAGCACACCCTCCCTGGACCAATGGACACCTGGACCCTCCACCTGTCTTATTTTATATCCTATATCTATTATATTTAAAATTTTATCCTATCTATCCTATGGAGCTGCATGGCTTTGGGTGCTTGTCTTTCCTGCAGCTCATCTTTCCCAGAATGAATCCCACTCGGCCATCCTCTGGCTGAACACTGGTGCAGAAGCAGCTTTGAAAGACGGACCTGCTCCTCAGGGAGCAGCAGAGACACCCGCCCCTGCCCATGCTGGAGGAGGAAAGGTGGGCAGAGGAGCTTTTTTTACTGCTCAGACAGCTGCACCACCAATTTGTGGCAGGAGTGCTAGGACGGGGCATTTTCCTACCTTCTAATTTCACCATCCTGCTGCCCCGTGCTGGCCACAGGCACTGCTCCTCCCTGCCCGCCTCAGCCCCAGGCAGGATCAGGCCTCATGGCTCTCCCAGTTTTTATCAGGGTTTTCATTTTCCTGGGTACTCTGGGGGGAACAACGTGGCAGCTCAGCCAGCACTAACCCGCGTACTCCTCCTCCTCCTCCGCCACCTCCACCTGGCTCTGCAGGAAGGCGACTCTCGATGGCTCCATCTCCAATGTTGGCACTTCCAGTGACCTCCCCCGGGACTGGGGCCCACTCAGCGCAGTGTAGGGGTGCTCGCCTGTCCCGCAGAAGATGAGGCTCCACTCCTTCAGCTTCCCTGTGGGGCAGGTGCAACATCACTCATCCTGCTCCCCGTTTTGCCCATCTCTGGGGGACCCAGTTTTGGGGGAAGCAGGAGGAGGATGGACTGAACCATCAGGGTGTCACCAGTGGCACAGCAATGCAGAAGCAAACAGTGAACACTCAGAAATGTTCATGAGCCCCTGAGCTTCCAGCCCACACAAATGCAGCTTGTTTAAGGCACTTACAAGGGATTTTTAATTGCATAACTCATCTGAGGAACCGCAGCATCACCACAGTCTCTGTGTCCAACACTGGAGAGAACCAGTAATTTTAAAAGCTCCACAATAGAGGATTATTTCTGTCTGACAAAAGCCGCCCGGCACACACTGGATTATTTCTTGCTGCTGTTGCTCCAGCCATCTCTTTGCCCGACACAACAGAGGTCTGAGCTTGGCATCCCCCAAAAAACTATGGTGCACCTGGTGAGACCCCTCAAGGCTTTACACCCACACCAAGATCCTCCGTGAGCCACATGGCTTTGGGGAGCGAGTCCAAAAATGTTGTTGCTTCTTTCCAATGCTGTTTTTCTTCCAATTCCCCATCAATGCAAGTCACTTCATGCCCGCAGCGTGCTCGGCTTTAACTCCTAATCCCTGTGCTTCCAGGAAGGGCTTAAAATTTCCAATACCCAAATCCCTTGGCTCTCCCAAAGGCATGAGAGGACACACCTGTTGCACTGAGCAGTGCTGGTGTGCAGCCTGCGAAGGGTCAAGCTCCGGCAGCATCAGCTGGAGAAGTGCCTTTGCCAAAAGAATTGAATTTGCTTTAAATCTAAAATATCCTGTGCGAGGAAAGCCCAGGCTGCAGAGGGCTGATGTGGGGATGCAGCAGTACCAGTGACATGACACTCATAGTTTATAATTGATACTAAATTAACCAATTTAGTGGTATTAAATTAACATTTAATACCCATTTCTGCTACGAGCTGGGAACATCTTCCCTCTTTTTCCTCTTGCTATGCTCTCTCTGTTTCAAACCCAGTGCAGACTTTTTGAGGAGATGACTTAATGCACTTGTTTTCATTTTGTTTTGCCAAGCCCAGATGCCTGTGAGGGGCTCAGAAACATCCGCCACAAACTGTAAATACCAGGGGAAAAGCAGCTCTGTGGGCGCTTTGCTGCTGCTCTCCGAGTTCAAAAGATTTTGGGTGAAGGCAGCAAACAGAAACACTTTCTGTGCAATGCACCCCCACGTGCACCTCCCGCCAGAAAGTAGCGTGGGAGAAATTTTTAATATAGTCCTGGCTTCCTATCAATGATTTTGTGGATTTAACACCCCCACAACACACTCCAGCCCCAGGCAGGATGCTTCATGTCCTGCTGCCCCCAGCCAGCAAGGCGGCTGCCGCTTCCCAGCGGGGCCGGATCCTGCCCACACGGCTCCTGTGCTGGGAAGGGGTCAGGCAGCTAAGCTGGGGACGGGGGGACACAGCAGGGTTGGGGACCTGCAGGGAGCCAGGCTGAGCCCCACCACCCCCCACCAGCACGATGGCAGTCCAGGGAGGATGTCTATCCATCTGCAGCCCAGGGGGCATCATCCCCTTGTGCCATTGCACAACTAGCCCACATGCCAGATGTCCCAGCAGTGAAGCAAAACAAACAAACAACAATTACAGCTCTTGGGTTTCCTCGTATTGACTCATTACAGTTTAATTTTGGAAACCTGGCTCTCGGGTGCAGCCAGTTTACTGCTGCTGCTGCAAGAAAACTGGCTTCCAGCTCAGCCAGACCGGCAACCTCCTGCATTCAGAGCTGACGTTTCCTTCCCATTTTTGAAAATCTGGGCAATACAGAGACCATAAAACTCAGAGCAAAATTTACAGCCAAATGAAGCAGCCTACAAAGGGTTTTGGGAGCGAGAGGGACTGGTGGGCACTGGGGAATCCTTACCTTGCACGGCGGGGTTGCGCACTTGAGATGGTGTGTCGTGGATCTCCAGGGTCCACTCCCCTGCCGCCCGCTCCCCCCAGCAGTGGACAGTCATGAACTCCCAGCCCTTGAAGCCCTCACTGGAGTGGTCAAACACCCTGCAATGGTAATGCCATGCACCAAGAAATGTGACTTTGAATGTCATGTTTTATCAGAAAAGGTAGATAGGTAATTGAGGATTTTAGGGATCCTTGCACGCACACATCCTTGCACCAAGCTGTCCTGCAGCTGAAACCTGGGCATGCTCCCTACCTTCCCCAAAAACCCAAGGAAACTCACAGCAACCCCCTAAAGGAGGATGCGGCCCAGCCCAGACACGCCCTGGCTCTGGCTGCTCTCACCTCCTGGCGAGGAGCTGTGACCGTGTCCCAGCTGGAGAGATGAGGCTGATCTGGAGGTCCCCCCGGCGCGGGTGGGCGATGCTGAGCCGCACCACGACGTGCTCCAGGTACAGCACGTGCTGGTCCCGGTGCTCGGCGCAGGCGCTGCTCAGGGTGCTGGCGCGCAACACGTGGTCAGCTCGGATGTACCTGCCAGGGACAGGGCACGGCGTCAGGATGGGGACAGAGTGCCCCTGGCTTCCAGGTATGGATGCCCTGTTATATTTGAACCTGGTCTCCTGCTGCTTCACAGCAAAAATTACCTTATCTGCCACTGCAATTCCCAGTGTCCTAGCACAGGAATTTGCTGAATTGCTGGATGGTAACGAGATGAATTTGAAGTGCTTCAAAGATCTATGCCTTATGGGCTGCAAAGGCACTGCTTTATTATAATTACGAGTGCAGTGCTCCTCTTTGGGTTGTAATTAGTGTCTGTATCAGATAAATAGCTTCATGAACACACTTAGCTCTGCACTCATTCCTGTTTTGCATATGCAAGCCTCTAAAAGACTTTTCTAATGAACAACTCTCTCACTCTACAGCCAGGCATTGGTAAATGAGGAGTGTCCACTTGGTCAGATCCCTGATCCCACTCTTAAACCAGGAGGGACTGACCTACCAAGGATGAGATGTGGACCTGAGCTAGTTTGAAGCTGAAGCCAAATTAAAAGAGAACCCAGACACTGGAAATTTGGGAATCTTTGCAACAAATCACCAGTTTTTTGTGTCTTCCATCAAGACAAAGTGTTTGGTGTAAGAGGGCGGAGAGATCAACACATCACCACTCATGTAGGACCCAGCAGGAAAGGTGGGTTTGGTCTCTCACTGTCAGCCCTCAAAAATTCCCTGCTGATCACTGGTCTGGGAAGTGAAATCTTGCAAAAGGGAAAAAAAAATCACCCACTGTCAAAGCTGGCCCTGGAGAGCCCTTGTGGGACCTGCACTTCACCAAGCCATAGGCACAGACCCTGGAACACTCACTTGGGCACCCTGTCCAGGCTTCCCACGCAGATGTGCTGGGGAGGAACCATCTTCCACTTCTTGGCTTCCACCACAATAGCGTCAGCATCCACCAGCCCAAAGCCATATAGATGGCTAACTGGAAAGAGAGAAGACTCAGAAACCCCCGGCCTTCCCAGCAGGGATCAGGAGCTCCTCCTCGGTGTTTGGTGGAGCATCCTCCAACCATCAGGGAAGGTGTGGAGTTGACCCCGTTGGGGTATGAGGTGTTTCAACACATGGAGCTCATCACTCTGGCCAAGTTACACCCCAAATCCACATTGGCACCATGGAAAACCCATTGTTGGGAGCAGCCCAAGGAAAGTATCAAGAAACTCTGCAGCTCAGGAGAATCTCCACCAAACAAGTTTTCCAAACCTCTACCAAGCAAGAGTCCCAAGCATCTAACTCCATGACTTACTGCCCTCTCCTCCCTTCACTTAACAGCCTGAGGGTAGGAACCCCCAAAGAACCTGACAGTGGCCACCCACGATGAACCGTCCCCATGAGCGAAGCTCTGGAGACCTTTATTTTCCCTTGGCTGGCTGTTCTTGCCCTGCCACCTCCATCCCCACGGCCTCTCACCTTTATGCCCCGCTCCATTGGTTTTCCAGTCAGGTGCTCGCAGGTGCCCCGGCCGCGAGGTTTTGACCAGCAGATGCTGGACATCCCTCCAGGTGAGCAGGGGGCTGCAATGACACGTGGCTCATGGGGTGGCTCTGCTGTTCCCAGTCCTCTCAGCAGCAGCAGGTACCCCACTGAGTTAAAAATAAAACTAAAAAACACACCAGCCACCCTTCTTTCCTGCTCAAAAAAAAGCAAGAATTGATGGTTTAAATGCTGACACCCTGCCACCACTTGAGGTGCCCCAGCAGAGTGGTGTGCCCGAGAAAGGGATGCCACATGCCCATGGGAATTCCAGTATTTACTCCTGGATAAGGCTATTTAGCTCTCATGCTCTAGGATAGAAATGAAGCAAATCAGGAAGGTTTTCCCCATTTTTTTGTAGGAGATAGGGAGCAAAGCACATCCTGGGACAGGATAGTGGGCTCAGCAGCTCGGTGATACACAGTGCTCGGCAAACCTTCCCTTCATAGGAATAACAGCAAAAAATTGCTGGAAATAAAACCTGGATTGTTCATTAAAGAGAAAAATTAAACCCAAATTGCCTCTACATCCTCAGACTGGGTTTGTGTGTTCAGAGTGCTGGACACTGAGTGCTCTGTGCTTCTGAGCCCCCTCACGACCCCAGTTCAGGGATATTGCTGGAGAATTTTCCCCGCTTTACTTACAGTCAGTTGTTCAGCATCTCGAGCTGGGATTTATATTGGTCTCGAGCAACATTTAAAGAAAGAAATTCAATTTATTCTCTCTTGTCATAATGGAATGTCTGAGCACCAAGCTCTGCTAGTTAATGTTGCAGTTTATGCCTCAGCTAAACAATTCAAAAATTACATCTAAAGCTTTTAATATATTTGTAATGAAAACGGCATCTCCGGAAATGCTCTCACCCGACCTGGGTGTTGGGATTAAACCAGAGGAGGAGGAATGGAGCCGCAATCACCATCCCTGGATGAGTGCAGCGCTGCCCTGAGGCTTATTCTTATTCCCAGCCTTAATTTTATTTCCACTCCATAAAAATAATAATAACTTCATGAGAAGACACTCTATGAAGCAACACAGGGAAGCCCAAGGGCTGTTCCTGGGCTGGGTGACCATGATGGAACCAGGATGGGACCAGGATGGGGACAAGAGGAAAAGAGCAGCTCATTTGAACCAGGGGTGTGTTGCTGACAATCAAGTTCTGTGAGTTTTTGACATTATGAAAAAGAAGTCCTTTTCCCCCAGAAATGCAACACTTGCTGAAAACCATCACTTCTGCTGACATTTCCCAATGTCTGTGATGTTTTCTGACATATTTTTTTTCCAGGAAGTATTTATAAAACTCCCTTTGGAGCCAGCTGTCAGCAGTTTCAATGCACCTACTGAAAAGCCTGACTGATGTCACCAACCCCAAACTTTTCAACAGATGGCAACAAGTGAAGAATTAGATCAATAAAAGACCTGTGGGAAGATCAGATTTAAAACAACAATGCTGTATAAAACCTTGCCAGAAAGAAGCGGTTTAAAATACCTTTGTCCTATTTTGAATCACTCCAGAGGAAACAAAACCACCTTGTTTCTTTCAGGTTTTGCTCACCAGGTGCTAAATGTGGGAACATTTCTCCTGATGACATCACACTTACTTTGCCTCCAAAGCCAAGGCGATGATGCCCGCTACCATCGGGGCAGACACGGAGGTGCCGGTGTGGCCGTCGGTGCAGCGGTGCCGGAGATCCGTGGTGACCTGTGAAGAGAGGAGATCCAGCCCCCAAAATGCTCCCAGCATGGGCACTACCCCATCCAGCACCCTAGATTTGCTTGGGATGCTGCCAGAGAGGAGCTGAGCCTGCTGGTATCCAATCCCTGCCACGAGTCCTGCCACTGGGGTGCACAGAGCCCCAAAAATGGGCTGCAGATACATTTGGTGCATGAGAAAACACCCCTGTGCTTCCATTTTCCTCTGCTCAGAGGTGCAAAAACTATTTGAAAGAGGGGAAAAAAACCCATTTGGCTGTGGATCAGCTGGAGGAAAAGACGATGGAGCAGTGTGAGCAGGGCAGAGATGGTGTGGGTACATGTCCAGAGGTGCACGTTGATCTGAGCCATATTAAACACTTTCCTTAAAACCTCCAGCTCCTGGTCTTGGACAAGAAGTTCCATTTGCACTGGGGAAAAAAAAAGCCATTTTTTGCTTTTTTGTTCTAACACAGAGCACGATGTTTGGGTACCAAAAATTTGGAGAGGAGGTGGGGGCCCAAGAGATGCTTTTTCTCATTTTAAAAGACTCCTAAGTTTTGATTTAATCTGGTGATTTCTGGATGGGAAGCTGGTTTGGGTTTTTTCCCAACAATGCTCCAGTAGCACTGGACTGGGGCTGGCCTCAGCCGTGCAAACACTCCTGGGGTGCCATGAAAATGGCACCTGCAATCTGTTTTCTGGCTGGAAATTCATCTTTTGGGGGTCAAAGAAATCACTCTTTAATACAAAAAAAAATTATTTACTTGTTAAAAAAAAAACATACAATTTTTGGTCAAAAGACCTCACTTGGGTGGAAAACTCCCTCCTCTGGCTGGGTAAGGTGCTGTGTTGGTGGGAGATGTTTTACTTCCTAAGGTTCAGATGATGCCCAGGGATGTCAGTAACAATCGGCCTTGGTGTGACCAGGCCACAGCAGCTTTTGGGACAGGGCAAAGACAGCCTGAGTGGCAGGGAAAACTGCACCGATCCACATGTGCACACACTTTCAGGCAGTTCCTTGGCTCCAGAAAGTCTCAGCTCCCACTTTGGGGCTGCCACACACCCCTTAAATGCCTCCATCCTCCCCTCTTTCTTCTTTCTCAGGCGAAAAACCCTCAAAATTCACTTTTTTAAAAAAAAACAAGATACAATGAGCAAGTACTTTAGGAACAGGTAAATATTTACATGGGTATTTTTGCAAACCTCCAGCCCTTTCACCCAGTTACCAGGGAAAACACGACATCCCTGAGCTCTTGATGACCAGTGTGAAACCCACTGCAGAGCTAAGGACAAAGCCTGGCTCTTACAACTGAGCCATCACCCAGCCCAGCCATGCAGAAAACACCCAGGGGATGCTGCCCCACTTGATGTTGGGGTAAAACTCACAATTTTCCGCTCATAAAACGCCCCGCTGCTGTAGGTGGTGGCGAGGGTTGAGGCACATTCCTCCAGGTACCAGGGCTTGTAGCCATTCTCAGTGGTGCTGCTGATGGAGATGGTGTAGATGCTGTTGGTGTAGCCATCACAGGAGCAGTAATCGCCCTCTCTGCCGCCGTTCCCTGATGCCCAGACGAAAATGGACCCCAGGCCCCTGCGACCCTGCGGGCACAGAGGGGATGGAGGGTTAGAGAAGGTGTTTGCCCAGGATGAGAGGCCATCTCGGCATGGGGAGGAAGGGGTAAGTCTGGTTTCTGGGGGTTTGGTTGGGGTGGAAGGATGGGTCCCACCCTGCCCAGTGCTCACCCCTCTGCATCAGTCCCCACACACATGTCCCTCGGCTCAGCCAGTCCCAGTTTACCGGCAGTGATTCCCCACAAGGATGGGAGAGCCTCCAGCAACAGGATTTTGGCATTTCCCACGGGGGAAAACATCTTGGGTACTCAGAGTCCCTAGACCGGGTGCTAACACACAGCATGGTGCTTTTTGGGATGGCCCTGCAGGAGGAACTGGCAGGGAATCCCCCAAACCCCAAATCGTCCAAGCTCACAAAGCCCCTTGTGAACCACCCAAACCACCAGAAACCTTTTCCCAGCCTATCCTTTAGGTTCCTTTTGTTTGTCTTTTGTTTTTTAAATCCCAGCCTTTTCTCCCCTCCCCATCACTTAGCTGTAACATCTGATGGAGCCATACCCAGTGGGTACAGCTGTGGGACCCCACTGGGAATTGGGGAGTGGGAAGGGTGTGCCTGCCACCCAGACGTCCCTGGAGCAGGGGGAAAATCCCACCTGGCAGCAGCAGCCATGGTGCCAACGAGGGGCCCCTAAAGAAGCCAACACCACGGGAATGAGCCCCATTCACCCCTCCATCCAACCCACTGCCAGGACACCCAGGAATAACCCAGCCCTGCGAGGGTTCACAAGCAAGGTGCCAGCATCCCAAAAAAGAAAGATTTTTGGTGATCCAAAAGGGTTAGGGGCAGGAAATGAAGTGGCTGGTTCTCTTCCGTGCCCTGTAAGGCAGGGCTCTCCAGGGAGGATGGAGTGCTGCCGGGCTTGGCAGGCGATGGAAGCAGCGGAGCAGCCCCATCCTCCCCACAGCTGCTCCTGCCACGGAGAGATTTCGGCACTCGCCTGGGCAGATCTGGTGTTTACCTCCCTCCCACTGCTCTGCGGCAGCTTTCTCCACAAAAACTAATAATAACAATAATAATAATAATAATAATAAAAGAGCAACTTTGCTCTGGAGAAATTCACCGGGATTTATTGTGGGCTTTAGGTGCCAGGGGGAGTGGGATGGTTTATTACCTGTCTCACCCCCCTCCTGAGGCAGAGGCTCTCTGAGCTGACCCTGCCTCTGGATACACAGTCTAAGTCAGGCTCTTTCCTTACTTTATGAAAGTTTTCATTATCTGGACAGCCTCCCAGCCAAACTGGGTGGGTATTTCCCTAGCGAAGATTAATAGAGCTGTCTGGAGCTCTGCAAGAAAAAGTGCAATTGCCAAGGGAATTACTGCCCTGCTCCGCATCACAGAGAGCTCGACCCAGCTTGCCAGCCCACCAAGCCTGCTGCTGGCATCTCCCGTCCCACTTTCCAGGGTTTCCTGGATCTCCAAGGTGGCAGCATCCCAGCCCACATGCTCGGCGCAGATCGTGACCGTCCAGCTCGCCCACACCAAAGTCACCTCCAAGGATGGGTCCCACTGCATTCAACCCAAGCTTTTCCAAATCACTAATCAGAGGAATAAGACCAGGCACAATTGGCCAAGCATGTGGAGATGTAGCAATGATTTTGATTGGGATCAGAAGACTGGGAGCCCAGACCTCTCTTTCACCCCTCACCCTGAGTGTCACACCCATGGGACCTGAGAAGGCCTCAGACCTGCTCCAAACCCACATCCCCACGATGCCCAGACAGGGCTGTGCTGGGGGAAAGTGGGTTTGGAGCCAGCACGGTCACATGAGGACATGAACAGGCACATGAATGACACTACAACAATGCACAGCTAACACCTGACAGCATTTCCTGGTGGAGCGAGAGCTCACCATGTATTGCAGCTCCCTCAGATCGGAAAAATCCACTCTTTCCCTTTGCTCTCAAACAAGGAACAATCAAGATTTCTGTAAGCAGACCTCAAACATCCAGCTCCTTAATTTGCCATCCTCCTAAGCCAATGCAATGCCAGTGAGGGGCTCCTGGCTGCTATAAAACCTGGATCCGGGCATCATGTAAACCAGGGAATCTCTCCCTGGCCAAGCCGGGGCTGATCCAGCTCACCCCAGCAGCTCCTGGGTTGGCTGTGGGATGTACAGCATCTCCTGCTTCCACAGCGCTGCAGGGCCTGGGTGTTTGCCCAACGGCACTCCATGAATGACCAGGATAAATATCCCCTCGTTAGCTCGGGAACTAATAAAGTGTGGCTGGAGGAACAAGAAACAAGATGATAAATTACCCCAGCACAGTCCTATCGCTAATAGATAAAGGTTATTTTAATGTTTCCATTAAAAACTCAATTTTAAGGATTTATAACTCAGTTACAGCTGTTTGCTCGGGCTAAAGGTGGTGGTTAACTATCTGCTTGCAGCTTTCCTTGTTATTTAAGGAGACGGAGTTGGCAATTACGAGCTGTGCATGCGGATAGTGAGTGCTGCAAACACAGGGTGGCAGTGGGGGGACTGGGGTGTCCCCTGGGAAGCAAAAACAAGCATCCCAAGACAGTGAGGCTGTGCTAGGCAAGTACCCTGCTGCTGCCCGTTTGCTCCTGCATGGAAAAATAAGGCCTAAAAAGCAGCTTGTTCCCCCGTATTTACATGGCGTGAACTCCCCGGCACTTCAATGGATTCCTCGGCAGGCTCACCGCCCCAGCAGGAAATCAAGTAAACAGTGGGAAAAACACTCCACCCTATTTTTAGATAAGAGGCCGCCCCGACTCCTGGCATGCTGCGGGAAGAGGCAGCAGAGGAAGGAGTGGAGGCAGAGGTTGAAGTGGGGGCTTCACAGCCCAGCTTGGGGCTGCTGGCAATGGAACCCCAACCCCAGATTCTCCAGAACACCCAGGGAACATCCACTGTGGAGCCCTGAGCCATCGAGACACCCGCAGCACCAAGCTGCCAAGAAAGGCCTTCTTCCCAATGCTTTTAGCCAATATTGGGCATTTTTTAAAAGTACTTAAAAAGGGAAGGAGCACAGAAAGGCCAGGGCATCCTCAGCAGGGATTGGCAGCTGTCAATCACATGTGATGTTGGCTGAACTTTCTTACTGGAGGATCTCAAGGACAACAATCCATTGTCAGATCCTTTGGCAACACCCATGTCCCTCCCCAGCCACGACACAACCACTTGTTCCAGGTGGAAAACCAGGGGAATGCTTAACATGACAGAGACCCCTGGGAGAGGATACCAGGAGCCCAAGGAGAGTGGAGAAGGGGGTTGGACATACTGGGGTTTGGGATACTGCTGCTTCCGTCCACGCCAGCATTCAGGGGGAACATTTTGGGGTGCAAAGTTACCTCCCCAAGAACCGCTTTGGGTTTCTCATCCCGGCAGAGCTTTGCAACACAACCTGGGGCCTCCCTGCTCTGCCGGGGCTCTGCCGGCCGTGCTGAGGGGTCCCACCATCACCAGGAACCTCCCGCCATCACCACCCTTGGCTGCCAAATCCACCAGAGCTCTTAGGGATGCCAGGGAAAACTAGGAAAAATTAGAGATGGTTGGCTCCCCCCCACCCCAGCCCTAGTGCTGGCATCGCCTCAGGGGGCCGAGCTGCCCATCCCCGTGCCAGACCCCGGGCCAGCCATGGCCCTTCCCACGGGACAGGAGGAGGAGGGCGAGCGTGTCTGGGCGCTGTGGGATCCACACCTTTTTAATGCCTTGCTCAAAAGCCTGTTTGGCCAATAGACCAGGTCCATCAACTGTCTTCCCATCATCATCTGGCCCCCAGCTCGCGCTGTAAATGTCAATGTAATCGGGTCTGATGCCAAGCGACTTCGCTTCAACAACATCTGTTACATCGCCATCTAACATACGAATGCCTAAAAGCACAAAAACATCAGACATTAGGGCTTCATGGCGTGGATGACAGTGTGAGGATTGCAATCAAAGGGCTTTGTTAACGGCGGCGGAAACCACATGGCTCAGGCGTGCCTGGAATAGCTTCAACCCTCGGCTCCGCATGCCAACGAGCCTGGCAGCAGGATGCTGGAGAGGTATCGGGGAAGTTTTCTGTGTTGCTGGCTTCATGGCAAGTGATGGAGAAGGGGGTGTTAAAATTCACTTCCCCTCCATTGGTGGGGAATGGGTGGTAGTAGTGGTACTGCACTCCCCAGCGACAGAATCCCCCCACTAAAGTCCTTTTTTCTCCCCTTTTAATTTCTTAGCTAGCATATTTCTCCACCTGGAAGATAATGGTGTTTCCTGAACACTCATGCCCCCCAGCTTCAGGCACACTGGTGGGATAAAGCCCCGCCCCTTGAGTGGGGATGACTGTGACTGTCCCCAAACCCCACCACTGCCCAACTGATGCCAGCGGTTCCCTGGAGAGGGAGAAGCCCCAGGAAAAAACCCAGGCTGTGGTTTGTATGGCCAAAATCAGAGCCAGGACCCCAACACATGGCGGGACAACAGTGCCACCTGGGATAACTCTCACTTCCAGCTGGGAATGCCAGCAGGTACCAGTCAGGATGCTCGCAGGGAGAGCCCACCAGCCATGGTGAGATGGTGCCCATCCCCAGCCTCTGACTGCTGCAATATGAGAGCACAACCCCCTCTGCTCTCCATCACCCTTTCCCTGCTGGATTTCGTCTCCATACAGGGTAGAGGGTGCCAGGAACCTCCACAGGCTGCCCAGAAACAGCCCTTGCAGGAAAAGCGATGCTGGAGATTTCAGCATCATACTTTGTCAGCCAGGGAGAGTCTGGTTTATAAAAATGCATTTCCCCTTCCACATGTATTTTGTCTTAAAGCAAACAAGCGCAGGCAGATGTCATTCCAGCTGCAGCTGCACTCTGGACACCAGTCAACTCAAATATCTCCTTCTGACGCTGTCCCTGACCAGCCAAAACCAAGCTTAGAAATGTAAAACCAGGGAGCAGAGCTGCTCCCAAAAAATTCCTCTTTGTCAACAAGAAAACATAAGGAGAAGGGGCGAAAAGCCAAGCCCAGTGTCTGAGCTGCACACAGCAAGGAAAACCAGCTGAGAGATGGGGTTTGTGCTTGCTGAATGTGGCTGTTTTCATCAGCAGGCCCAAAATCAGCCTAAAGTTATCCCAAAGCCAACTCAAAGCCTGCCCAGAGAGAGCCACCCACAATGAGGGACTCCCTGGTCAAATAATGGGGAGGAGGGAGCAGGGGTGGGTGCTGGAAAATAAATGAGTTTTGTGTCACACAGGGAGCAACACCGACCTCCAAATTGAGTGTTCGAGGAGAGGGAAGAGAAGGAGGAATGGCAAGAGCCCGTTCCTTGAGCAGTGGTGTGTTTTGCCCAGGGCATATGAAAAGCAATGGAAGAGCACTGAAGAGCAGCCAGTAAAATTAGATGGGAGCTCTCGAAGTGTGACAAATAGGCTTCCCCAACAAGTTGTGCTCATTAATCGCTGCTTTATTTGTGTAATCCATCTAAAATCACTCTTGCTGCAGCTATAGCATATTTTCCTCCATGAACCCAAACTTGATACAGCTCAGACTCTATTTTTCCCCTTTGCCTGCTCACACTGTGGGAAGCCCCCAGCCCCCAGCCCTCTGCCAGGTGCCTTGTCTCACTCAACACCTCCCCAGCACACCCCTGAGGCAAGGCACTCGTTAAAGGGAGCAAATTAAAATGAGACCCAGAGGTCATCATAAAGTCAACAAGGAAGGCTCGTCTCCACAGCTGCTGTGGAGAAATAGGCATGAAGGGAATGGCCTGATCCTGCAGGATCCAATAAATCCCACCATGAGCTTTGCCTTGCTCTGCTTCTGCTTGATGTGTGCTCAGAGATGGGTTTTCAGAGGCAAGAAACCTCTAAGAAGCAAGAAGCCATTACACATGTAGGGGGCACAGGAGATGGGATGGGATGATGTGCCATAGCCTTTACAGCCCCTACCAGTCCACACTTCACCCTCCCCGGCGTTATTTTTCCCTCTGGGGATTTTCCCAGCACAACCACTGGAGGTGCTTGGCCAGGAGCAAGATCCCTGTGGACACTGCTCCCATGCAGACACAACCCTAAAAAAAGCTGTTTCCTGCACAGCCAGGATGAATAATCCAAAGGAAGGAATTAAGCCCTGAATCCACCCATGGGCACTTGGGTCCATGCTCCTGATGGTCACTTCTCCCAGCACTGGGGTGGTAACAGGGGCTGCAGGAAAAGCCCCTCTCCTGTTCCAACCATGCCAGGAATGGGGCTGAAAGCTCAAAGAACTCAGCTCCAGGCATTTGTCCCCTACATGGTTCCACCAGCCATGTAGGTGGGACACCACGCTCCCATCCCCACTAAGACCGTCATCTCCCCAGGGTTGCCTGGGTTGGCCAGAACTGCCCCAGCTCAAACCAGCTCGGCTAATGCAAATGAACTCAGCAACTCTAATTAGCACCAGGATCCAATCTGGTGATAGAGATTTATTTGCTTTCCACACATCATGTTATTTGAGGGACTGTGCAGAAGATCCCTCCAATATGCATCTCTGCCCCCCCACCTTCTTGGTATTTTTTCCCCTGAGGGTATTTCGGGGGTCTCCCCAGCCCTCCTGCTCTGAGTGACTCCTCTACAGCCCTTGACCCCACAAACGAGTGACATCAGCTCTGAACCTCAGCCAGCACCACTGACTATAGCAAACACAGCCACCCCAAGGACAGACCCCCCAAGAGCAGTTACGGACTTTTGGGGCGAAAACACCACATCCTCAATCCACGTGCACCCTCGTGGCAAGGATGCAGCCCAAGCAGAAAGTTTCCACCCCAAATACATGGAGCCAGAGCCCCCTGCACGCCATATCACCCATCCTCCCCCAACACCCCGGGGGTTCCCTGCAGCCGAGGCACCAAGGAGGAGACTCTCTCCTGGGGGAGCAGCATCCCACCACCTGCCCCAGGAGCCCATTGGCGTGACCAGGGTGGGCATGGTCCCTCAGGGGGATGGTGAAGGACAGGGGAGCTACAGAGGCACCAGCCTCACCTCCGATGCGGGCATTGTAGGCGATGCCCACGATGCAGTTGGAGTTGTTCGCTGCCGCCGCCACCTCCCCTGCGCACCGAGTGCCGTGCCTGCAAGGAGAAACCCCCCATTAGCTGATGGCCATGGCAAAGGATCCCTCCAGCCACACCCCACCCAGCACCCAAAACTGGCCCCAAGGCTGGAGCAGAGGAAGAAACTGCCCAGAGAGATGGAGAGCCCTTACTCAAAACCCACAGCAAATGGGTGGAGGAAACTAATGCTGAAAACAATCTGCTGTTTGCATTTTGCACCTAAATCCAATCTGCTGTTTGCATTTTACACCTTGATGCCACTTCCTCTTTGCATTTTGCACCTAAGTGCAACTTCCTCTTTGCATCTTGCATCTCTATGCAGGCTGCTCTTTGCATTCCTGTTTCCTTTCCACACACATCCATCCCATTTTACTTGAAGCCCAAAAAATGCATCCAGGCTTTGCCATCTCAGCCAGCCATCCTGACTCATGTGGTTCAATCCCCAACCAGGGCAAGGAACCCCCTGGTGCCGTCTTGGATGGCTGGAGGGTTCTTCAATTAGTGTGGTTGGCACTGGCTGGATTTGCATTAAACACAAGGACTCTGTGCAAAGCCCTTAACATAACCTCCTCTGTAGCAATGGGAATGGGGAAAGGGACCTGGAAGACACCCCAGAGGGACACCCAGCCTCAGGGACCCCCCCAGACCCCTTGCTCCATGGCAATTATCATCACATACTTGTTCTCATTGCTGGCATCGTAGCGTGGAGTTGGGTCATGGTCGTTCCCATTGACATCGTAGCTTGCAAGAGGGTCCTGAAAATATGTGGTCACCATTAGACTCAACTTACCAGGTGGTTGTGGTGGCCAGTAGCTGGGGTGATGGCCAGTGCCAGCAAGCAGGGCAGAAAATTACATTTTTCCCTTAGTTTCTGACAGTTTGCTCAGAATAAATAGTTTTAGGCTGCAGTCCTGTGTGTTTCCCAAGGGAATTATCCTGCTACCTCAGGGACTGCTCCTCTGAACCCCAAATCCTGACAGGTCCAGCATCCTCCTCCCTCCCACTGTGGCCATATGGGGGTTTGAGCTAGGGCTGAGCGGGTTTGTGCAGGTTTTTGGCTCTGCCCTCGTGAGCAGAGGGAGTAGGCTGCTTCCCAGGCAGCTGCAAAGGGAGTTTCCCCCAAACCTTCTTATCTAAAAACCTCATTTCCTTCTTAAAAACATCCCAAGCTTTTTTTTTTTTAAATCCTTTTCCTCTAAATATGCCAATGCACAGACTTCAGCTGTGCTTACACACAGAAATTCTCCATAAATCAATTCATGGTGAGGATCAGTCCCAGTCCATCCCATCCATCCCCCAGCTCACATAGTTTTGCAGGAGGTCGGGGTGGTTCCTCTCTATGCCGTCATCAAGGATGGTGACCACCACATTCTTGCCCGTGTAGCCCCTCTGCCAGGCTGCCAGGATGTTCATCTCCGACCTGCACCGACTGTTTTTATCACTGCAGTGCTATGGGGACAAACACAGCTGCAAAAGGGCTGCAACCCCATTCCAGCCCATCTAAGCAAACAGCCAGGCTGGGAGCCCATTTAATCAACCAGAAAATATATTTACAACCCACCCCCTGCCATATAACTTGCAGATATGTTAACTTTACTCCACAGATCAAACCCATCCCGCAGCAGTTAATCCAGGCAATGCTATCTCCCTATTATTCTTTTCCTCTTCCATTTCAAGTACTATGGGCTCTTGGGTTTTGAAGTGCTCGCTTCCTTTCCGCCCTTAATTTTCAATGAATTTCCCTGTCAAATACAGATCAATGAAGCAGGCAGGAGAAAAATTATATTACAAATAGATGGCTGCAGCTCTAGGATGGGTAAAATACAGCAGTGCTGCTCCCAAGCCTTTGCTGCACAGACCATGATGAGGGGCTGCTAACAAGGGTGAAACACTTCAAACCAGACCCTCAGGTGTATTAATTCACAATTTTAAAATCCTGCTGCCAAGCACATTTGCTGCTATTATTTCATTACTGGCTGGGCTGAGAAAAGATTGATGATGCATTTGCTTAGAAATAAATGACTCCACATAAAGCAGTGACAGTGAGACACCCACCAGATACCACATGTTGGGCCACACTGGGTCGTTGAAGGGCAGGGCATGTGGCTCCCCTCGGACCTGCCTTTTCACCCTCCTCTTCACCTCCTGCTGCTGCAGCCAGTCCACCTGCAAGCAGAGACAGGGGTCAGCATCACCCGTGGGCACTGAGCCTGGCATTGTCCACTGAAATGGGATGTGGATGCAGAAGCAATGCCAACCCCAGCCTGAACCCATCCCAGCATTACCCCATGCTCTGCCAAACCCTCATCTCCGTGATCAGAGCTGCTGTGGACACAGCAGTTCCATTTGGAAGGAGACAGGATGGATGGACAGACAAACAGGGTGAGCTCAGCTCTTTGTGTTATCTAAACCAGACAGCAGATTCCTCTGCCGGTGCAGCAAAACCCTGGAGCACAAATAACGTTGCCTCCGAGCGCGTGCCTAAACCCCCCCGGCTTAGCAAAGCACAGAAGCACGCGCTGGAGTCCCGCTGGAGAAGACAGATCACATATTTCACTGTTTAGTCAAAGTTTTGGAGAAGACTCAGGTGCTTGGCTGTTTTTGGGCTGATCCTTCCTGCTGGCTGGGAGGCAGCAGCTCAGCCCTGAGACTGTGCCACCTGGCTCCGGGGCTGCTCATCCTTCAAGCTCCTTCCTCCTGATAAAATAATAAAAACTGGGGGCTCTACCCAAGCACAACATGCATTTCCCAATAATATGTGATGGCCACACACGGCTGTGGCAGATCTCAGGGGACGTGGCCAGTTCCACAGAAGTATTTTTGACAGTGGCTGCGTATGAGGCGGCCTTGGAGCTGACCACTCTGACATTTGTTTACTTTCCAGCAGGGCATGACACGCGAAGAGATTAAACGGGAAATGATCTGGAAAAGGCCATGATTGGGAAATGCTGGTGTTTGCCCACGGTGCTGTGGCAGGAGCTGCCTAAGGTGCTGCTTTGGAAGCAGTCACATCCCATCCCTGTCAAGCATTAACCACCCCCCAGACCCTTTATTGCCACACAAAGGGCTTTCCTGCCTTCAGCAGGAAGGTGAAACAAAAGTTTAGTGAAAAAAGGTTATAAAAGTAATTTATAGACCAAATCTTTACAGTTGTTCATGCTGGGGGAGAAAGGAGGCACCAGCCAATGAACTGTGAGGGCTGTGTGGCACATCCCTCCTTGCTGGACAATTTCTTCCTGATGGCTCTGGGTCTTTCAGGAGCTGCTCATGGGGATGTCTCTATTGTTGTGACTAAGGTTTTGTAACAAAAGGAATAAAAACACAAAGTGCAACTTTCGTTGAGCTCATTTATGTAAAACTGTCAGCTGAACTGAGTTCTTGCATAGTTTATAGCTTTGTGCCTTCGATGGAGGTGGATGTCAGAAACCCGAAAGCTTCCAGCCTAGAGCTTGGGTTTTAAACATATATATATTATAAAGAAAAAAACACTGTTGAAAGGGAAGAAAAAAAATGTATTTCATAGAAAAATGATTTTCCACGCTGCCTTGGCTGCCGACAGTGTGCCACTTTGCTTACACAGTGATGGATTTAAACACTGGAAGCAAAAATATAACTTCATGGTCTAGTTAAAAAAAAATAAAAATGCATTAAATAGAGGTTATGGCCCAAATAATGGGCTTTTTTCCTTAAAGCACCACTCCCTGGCAGCATTTTCATGGGTCTCACTGCCTGAGCCACAGCTACCACCTTTCCCTGCTGCTTTGCTGGATGCAGGAATGATGGTAAGGTGTGGGATTTTGGCAGTTTTGCCAGGAGCTGCCTCATGGGGATGTCTTCATCTCAAACAGGCTCCTGATCGACCCCACTGCTGCCAGCCGGGAGTCGATGGAGACATCATGTGTGGACACAGAGAAATCAGCAGTTTAAGGACATTGATTTCAAGGAAGAGTTGATAAATCAATGTGGCTGGCATGGGAAAATGGGCAAGCAGGAAGGAGTCTGGGGCATCCCTGCAACAGCTCCTGCAGCTCATGAAACTCAGATCAACTTCCATTGCTGATCCAGGGTGGGGGAAAAGCTTCTTGGAAATGTGAAAAAACTAAAAGAAAGGCTTTTTTACCTACTGGAAATGGCCCAAACTCTTATAGTCCTGACACCCAGGGTCCCTGCTCTACCCCTGAAAACCCTAATTATTGCAGAATCACAAACTGGTTTGGGTTGGGAGAGAACTTAAAGCTCATCTCATTCCAAATCTTCTGCCATGGACAGGGACACTTTCCACTATCCCAGGTTGCTCCAAGCCCCATCCAACCTGGCCTTGGACATTTCCAGGGCTGGGGCAGCCACAGCTTCTCTGGGTAACCTGTGCCAGGGCCTCACAACCTTTGCAGCCAAGAATTTCTTTCCAGTATCTCATCTAACCCTGCCCTCTGTCAGTGTGATGCCATTCCCCCTTGTCCTGTCACTCCAGGCCCTCTTTCAAAGTCCCTCTCCAGCCCTCTTGGAGCTCCTTTACCTACTGGCAGCAATTAGCAATAAGGCAGTGACTGTGAGTGGCACCAGAGGACCCCATGAGGAAGCACAGACAGCTCCAAGCTGGACCCTTCACCCTTGATGGAAACAGAGTGGGAACTTTTTATGCTACCCCTCACTTTGAGATTTTCAGTGGATGAGGCCCGGATCTTGCCAGCCTGGGAGGCTCCACCAAACACAATAACCAGCACATGTGAGGGTGCAATTCCCTTTGCAGCTCCAGAAATGTGATCATCTGATTTATCCCAGTGGGTATGCAGGAGTTAAAGTGGAGATCCAGGATAAACAAGATGGTTCCAGCACATGTTTGCCAAAAAGCACAGCAAATAATTCAGATGGGGTTGATTTTGCTGTGATGCATGGCCAGAGGCACAGGGACTAAGGCCATGGCATCCCCTGATGAGGATTAAGAGACTGGAGCAGTGAGGATGGAGGCTCAAGCACTACATGGACCAACACGAGCATGCCAGTGAGCCAGGAAAGTTTACGGCAATAAAAGATGCAAGTGGAGTCCTAAGAGGGGTGGCACAGCATGGTGTGATCCCATTCTGCATCCCACTGTCCCTCCCTGCCTCCCACCACCACGACCTGTCCCCAGAATTGCTGGATTTGCCACATCCTTCCTCCCTTTCCATTACCTGCCACATCCCTTTCCATCTCGTGGCTCATATCAGCCCCAGAAGGAGCAGCCAGCTGCAGGGTCTCTTGGGGCAACAGGGCAGCTCAGCAGCACCGTGGTCACACAAGAATCAGGACCCCAGCTGCTTCCCTGTGTGTCCTGGAGTCTCCCCTTTCCCAGACTCTTCCTGGGGGCAGAGAGCTTGGCCGTGGTCCTCCTGCCCAGCTCATGCCACTGACCCCCACAGCAAACAAATAACAGCACTGGAAACAATAGCCCCTGGAAGGCATGAACCACCCAACATCTGCAAACAACCAGATTGGCTGGTTCTTCAGGATTTCTGCAAGATTTGTTTCCATCTTCCCTATTACAGCTCCTGTCCTCATGCCTCGAGGTGATGTTTTCCTGCATGCATGCTAAGCTGGTGCCATCCAAATGCATCACTTAAATGATTTGCAAATGTACATGGGAGAGGGGGAGAGACAAGACATGCCAACAGGTTTTGAACTGATAAGGAAGGATTAAGAGAACAGGAGTTAATTGCTCCAGCTTGGAGCCCATAGAGCAAGGTAAGGTAAATGTTAATATGTCTAAAAGCCAATTGATTTAGTTTGCATTATAACCAGACTCATTTAAATGGGAGTATTTCAAATGCAGAGAATTCATCGTTTGCTGGGATGCCTATGCACCCCCCTGCGGGCAAACAGCTTTAATTAAAGCCCAGCACACTTCCAGGGCACCAGGCTCCCCTCGACGAGGTTCCCCAC
>VZTE01001721.1:833903-918215 GCA_013397775.1 Eulacestoma nigropectus
TGCTGCTGCTGCCGCGGCTCCGGCTCCCCGAGAAGTTGTTGCGGAGGGAGAGCGGCGGGGCCCGGGCCGGCACCCCCGGCCCGCCCGGCATGACCGTCCGCCCGGAGCCCAGCGGGGCAGCGGGGCGGCGGCCGAGCCCCTGAGCGGGCGGCGAAGAGCCATGGAGCAAGTGAGTCCGGCCGGGAGCGGGACGGGGAGCAGGGGTGACCCCGGGACAGGGAGGGGGGACCCCCGGGCCGGGCGGGAGAAGCCCGTGCCAGGGCAGGGGGACCGCACCGGCCACTTCGGAGTGTTTTCGGGTGTTCGCCGGCGCTGGGACATCTCGGCCCCGCTGCGCCCGGGGGACAGCGAAAGACACCGCGGGACGGGGGGTTCCCCATCCCCAGCAGCCCCCGGAGCGGCTCGGGCAGAGCCTCGGCAGCGCATCCCCGCAGCCCTCGGGATGTTGGACCTGGCCGGGAGGGGCTGCCGGGCTCGGCCGGCGCTCGCAGAGCCGGGCTGGTTCCACGCGTGTTCGGGCCACCCCGAGTGACTGCCGCTGGGGTGTTGCCCTGCCCTGCCGGAGCCGGGCCTGGGTCAAATCACCAGCTTGGACATGTCTACGCACCTCTAGCCTTCCCCACTTCTGTTCTGCTCCTCCTTCTGCTTGGGACGGGTTTAACTCGGAGAAGGGCAGTGGTGCTTGTTCTGCACACGTAGGTTCTCTCGTCCATGGGATCACACACCCCAATAATCCATCCCTGCGAAGATTGATTAAGATGCCACGAATTTGTTAGCAAGTTAAACAGGTCGTTTTCTCCCCTCGTCTGGCCACACAATTATTTCTGCTTCCTTTCCTTGGATGAGGTTTTGCTGCTCATGCACAAAGAAAGCTCCCGGTAGGACGGACTGCTGGAGGACTTCAAGCTTTGTCTGGTACATGCGATCCCTGTAGCTGTGGCTTGTCTCTCCCCCCTCACACCCCCTTATTTCAGCTCCCAACATTCTGTGGCAAGAATGAAAGCTCTTTTAAAACAGCAGGGAGACAGCAAAGCAGCCCAAGTTGGTAGTGACTGAAAGCTGTTATTATCCGCTGGCATCCATGAAATTAATCCACAGCAGAGAAACTGCTTCCAGCTGGCGGCTGCTGGCCAAAGGGGTTTCGCACCTATCCCAGCACTGACTGACCATCTCACGGGCTTCTCTTCTTTAGTGACACCTGCATCCTCCAGGGATTGCTTGCAGAAGGGGTGTCAGAGGCAGTTCCCCAAGTTCCACGTGGAACTGAGCAGTTTGTTTCCAGTGAGGTAGTTCTGCTCCAGCAGGCTGGGGAGAAGTGGAAGTGCTAACAGCAAAATTTGGGAGATAACGTGAAAAGGGAGAAAAAGAGTGGAGGTGTGGGGATGCAGGTTGTCTCCTGGGAGTTGTTCATCAGCGCCTTGGTGTAAAGGAGTGTGTGATAGGTGAGATGCTTGCTTGAAATGAAGTTGATGTAACTGGCTAAGGCACTTCTGTCTCTGTAACTTTAAAGCACCACTGTGATTGAACTCTTGGGGGTTTGTTGTGTTGGAAGACATGAAGAGTATGTGGGTTTGTGGGCCCGTAAAATACAGGGCAGGGGAGGGGAGAAAGAACTGCCTAATTGTTAAATAAAAAGCCATCCTGTCTGATTTGGGTTCTCCGCTGAGCTGCAAAATGTGAGGCTAAACCAAGCTGAAGGAGTGGAACTTGTGTTTCACTTCTAATGCCACCATGATATAAAATGCAAAAATGGCTCCTATGGATTGGTTTTGGGGGCGATGCCTTTGGCGTGAGCCAGCATCAGGATAACTCAGTTCTTCCTTCATTTACACTGGCTCACTTGGCTGATGTCAGGGGGCTTCTTCTCATGGATTTACCACAGGAATGAATCCAGCCCAAGAACATCCCAGGAAGGATATCTTAATATTTCTTTCAGAATCCTCATATATAGCTGAGTTAACAGCAGCTCACGTATTTGTGTTATGCTCCCATTTTAATTGTGGAATTGCAGGCAGAGAACACAGGATGGACACAATGCCCTGCTGCCGGTGCCCTTCTCTGGCCAACAGCCCCTTGCCGATTTGGGGCAGGGCTGGCATAAAAATAATCTGCAAAAATTTCAAGCACCATCTCCGAGACTCTTCTTGCTTTTGCAGGAACAAACTTCCCAATTGCATCATCTGGTTTTTTATGTCCTTAAGCTGCAGGTGAGGGATTATAGCACCTGTCCTCCCTTGTAGGATGTGCTGGGTATGTGCGAGGGGGAGGCCACTGAGCCAGATCCCAGCAGCTCAGTGTCCCTGCAGAATGCTGGATCTCACCCCTCACATCTGCCACATAGCAGGGACAAGAGGAGGCAGCTCAGGCTCAGGTGACTTCTGTGCACTGCAAGGGGCAGAGCCCTCCGCTTGTGGCTGTTGTCATCTGCTGAGACCAGCACTCTCCATTTCACTGCGTTTTCCATCACCTTCCCTCTCCTGGGCTGCTCAGGTGGGGCTTGGAGTCATGGATCCTCTGTGTGGATGATTCCAGGTGCTGGCACAGCAGGAAGTCCTGCCTGGTATGGAGGGTGCCCCATGCATGGCTCCTTTCAGGCAAGGGTTCCAACCAGGGCTCCTGAGTGATCTGGGGAGCTCCAAGGCAACCCTTCAATGCCAAGGAAGGGAGGTACTGTCCCTGGAAGGCTGGAGAGCCAGACTCCAAACTAGCTCTGCCCTCGCTGTACCTTGTGCAGAGGTGCCAACATGAGCCCCAGCTCTGCTGGGGCAGGTTGTTTTTCAGAGGTAGACATTATGTGCTGTGTCTTCATAGGGAGTACTTTTATTTTAAAACCAGAGTCGTCTTCACTCTGTAGCAGAGAGCATGGATAGACATATTTGCCATGTGACTTCAGCCTTTCTGCCAGGTGGGGAAAAAAACCCTGCAAAAATTCACCTGCCAAGCAAAAAAAAGACTTAAAGAGTAAAAACATTTTAGCAGTTGTTGGTCTGGACTCACTTGAATAAACTCTTCATACAGCTACATCCATGTACAAGTGCTATGAGGGAGGTTAAAGTCCATGCCCAATTATCTAAAAATGACATCAAAAGGGTTCTTGATCAGGAAACCAGCAGGTCTGTATTTGTGCAGGAATTGATGTTTGCTGAAGTCGCAGGTCTCAACTGAATACAACTTCCTGGCAACCTAAAAAGTCAAGTTTAAAAAAACCCGACCCTACGCAGTCCCTCTCATTTCCCGGAAAACTTTTTGATGCTCAGTCATCCTGTATTGTGGCCGTTTCAGTTGCAGCCCAGTACAACTGAAATGGCTTCTACAAAAGGCACCGAGGTTGTTACAGGTTTTGGCCCAATTTTCTTTTAGGTGAAACACAGTTTATTTGAGTTTGTTGTTCCCAGTCTGCACCTGAGCCTACCTGAAAAGCCCAGCCCCTTCCAGACCTTAGTGGAGGTCAGAATAAATGTGGGTGCATGGGGTGTTTAAGCCGTTTTTCTTCTTTTTATGCGTGCAAGCTCCCTCTTCGGAATAAGAGCTTACCCTAATGGAAGCTGCTGTCCAAGGGTGTGTTCAGTGGGAGTTTGGTGCATGAAAACAGATTCGTTAGCAAGGCTCTCCTCAAAAATTTTGGAGCTCATCCGTACACACTTGCTCTGTCCTGCCTATGGGACTGTCCAGCTCTGACTCTGTTCCATGCACTTGGGATTTTCTCATGTTATGAAACAAGATGTCTGAGCTCCAGCCAGTCCAGTTTATGCAGTGAGGGCCATTTTGGTATGTGTGGGGCTCTCTTGTCACATGTCCTCTTTTTGTGTGCCAGCTCTCTACAGCAGAATTGCTGCTGTTACATGTGGGGACATGGAGGAAACGGAGTCTAGGGGACAGTGGGGTACCTGGGAGGAGGTTGGAGGATTTGGGCTTGGCCTCTCCTGATGAATCACAAGGTTGGTGAGGTGTTTGTGTAAGGGGATTTGGCTCAGCGAGGGCTTCCCCTTGCCTTGCTCCAGGGAAAGAGGCTTATTGAGGGCTCCATGGGGTGTTGGAAGCAGCAGAGTGTTCCAAGGGAGGGGATATGGGGATCCTACCTTTGCAAAGGCTCTTCCAGTGCATTGGAGAGGAGGAAAGCTCTCATCTTTAACCTGCTGGGAACATTTTAGTGCGGATGCGATGAAGTCCTGGCCCTCATGCCATGGATTTGCCCACAGGAGTTGGTTTGGGGATGGTGACCAAGCATAGACACCCAGAAGAGAAGCTGGCAGAAGTGGCCTTGAGCTAAAATATGAGTGTTGCTACAGATGCCAGCAGAATCCATCCTGCTGTAATTCATCAGAAAGCTGGAGGAGCAAAGAGGAGAGGAGGCTGCTCTTTTTTAAGGTCCACTTGGTGCACAAGTAAGCAAGGAGTACCTCTCCAGAGATGGGAAGCAAAGCCCCTGGGAGAGCAGAGGAGCAAGGCGGACTTGTTGCCATCCCGACAGTGTCTCCAGGGATGGCTGGGGTCTGTGCCCACTCCCCAGTCCTATGAGAGCTGGTCAGGTTTTCCTGTGGAAGATGCCAGTCTCCTGTTGTGATGTGTTGGGGAGGTACCACGTGTGGTGGGTGCCAAAATCTTCTCTGGGCAGGCTTTCTGATGATAGAAACTCCTTTTCTCTTCTGTCCTTACAGGATACAAAGGACGAGGTTTCAGAGAAACCCCAGTCTGCTCCAACTGCAGAGAAATATGGCTGGATTAAAAAAAGCAGCGGGGGGCTCCTGGGACTGTGGAAGGATCGTTACATCCAGCTACGGAAAACACAGCTCGTGGTCTATGAGGATGAGGTATGGTCACAGCTAACAGCCCTTGAATGAGGGGCAGGAGCAGGCCCCTAGGGACACATGCATGTCCCTGTGTTTTTAACTCTTCCCTCCAGCCCATTCCTTTCAAAAGGGTTTCTCCAGTTATCTCCAGGAAGCGTAAATGCTGTAAAAGAGACAGCAGCTGTGTTTTTAAGTATATTATATAGCATAAATCTTTTAGCCACTGAATATTTTGACAGAGCCGTTGCCAAAATAAAAAAAATGGGGGGAAGGACATCCTGTGAGAAGGTGAATGGAGTAAAGCTTTGGGCGGAAGCAGGATATGTGCTATGAGGTTTTGGCTTTTGAAGGATAAAAGTGATTGTAGCAGGCTGACTTCCCACCTGCCACTTGAGGGGGTGGCAGGCAACCCTGCAGCTGTTTGGCACCCCTCAAGCAGCTCAAATTGTTGCCAGCCAGACTCTTCAGGGTTTCTTTTAGCCACTGAAGGATGCAGAGTGAGATTGTGAATGCTTGCTGTCCTCCTTAAGCACGGACAGTCTGGATTTGGCTCATCTTTTCCCTTTACTTGAGCCAGTTCTGAGCGAAGCACCCCTGGGAGCCTTGTCCTGGACTTCCCTAGATAAACTGCATGCCTTAAGTTCATGGCTGCACTTAGAGCTGTTTCCAGACACATGAGGAATAAGAGCCAAGCCAAATCTGTCCTGCATTTTCAGGCGAGAAAAATGAAAAGTGCAGGGGTGGTCGTGCTGGGATGCAAAGGTGGCTTTGTACTGAGTCGAGCCCTCATTCCTGGGCTGGAAGCAGCTTCTGCAAGAGCAGAGTTTGCGCCAAAAGTTAGAAATTACAGTGCAGAGCACAAGCTACAACCAAGAGATGTTTGAGAAGAGGAGTGGGTAGGTCTGAGCCCTGTGGTGGCTTGTGTGTGCAGCAGGGTGGGGGACTGTGGTCTGCACAAGGACCATGTGCCTGTGAGGTGTCTGGCCCAAGAGGATCTGGGTCATGTGTGGGCATGAGGACGACATAAAAGCAAAATCATGTAAAGCTTCATGTGCAGTGTGTCAAGGGAAGAAGAATGGGGAAATGTTTTAGCAGCTGCATTGCTGCGATGGTTTCAGGAACAACAGGGCTGACAGTGAGTCCAGTTCTCTTTTTTAAAAACATACTCTTGCCTAATAAAGAAGATTTGTTATAAACAGTTTAGGTTAAAGGGTATTACCTCTTCCCTTATGCTGTACACTTCTGCTCTTCCCAAATCCCAAAGCTTTCTGGTGTCGTTTGTTCTTGGATGTGAAATGTCATGAAGAGTGCAAGAATAATGACAGGAGAAGTCAATGTCAGGTGATGAGCAGCTTGGAAGGCAGGAAAAGCAAGGGGGGTTGCTCTTACCCAGAGGGATGCAGCCTGGTCCTGCTTACTCTCTGTAGATCATTTCCCAGTGCCCTGGACACCTGTTGACTTCAGCTGAAGCTTCAGGAACTCTCAGGTTCAAAATCTATAAATATGACGTAGGTTTTATTTAAAGGGCATGCCTTTAAAAACACGATACATGGAGGCTCTCATTACCACAAGGGAAAAGGAGGCTTTTAAAGTAAGATTAATTTTCACAGACATTCAGAAGAAGGAAAAATCCCAATCATTTAAAGGGTTATTTTATTATCTCAACAAGGAAAATGGCATTTGTAGCAACCAGGCATAATGTTTTCTGGTAGCCTGCGGATTGTGGTAACATCCTGTAATAAATTGCATCTGTAAGCTACAGTAGCTGCAAGGTCCCATTATTGTAAATAAGGGATCATGTTAATATCTATAGGCTATTAAACTGGCTTACAGTGAAGTCAAATGTCTTAGGAGAGGAAATTGCTGCAAAATTATCTGGTAGCACAATAGGATAACATGTGATTGTGCAGACTTACTACAGGGAAACCAAAGGAAATGGCAATTTTCTGCACTCAGGGGGGGTCTTGTTGCCACAGAATTGAGGCAGTTCATGTTTATTACTGTATTTATCTTCCTTTAATGTGAGTCAGGGCAGTGTGGCTGTCTCTATCTTACAAATGGGGAACGAAGTTTTTGAGATGGGAAGGGCTGATAGCTAAGGAGAGTCTGTGGTGGAGTGTGCTATGGTGGTTTGCATTTCTGGAGCTCAAGGTGCCATTCTTCCCACTGGACCTTCTCCAGTTATCTGCTCTGTGTGACCCTGGAGAAGGACACAGTATTCCAGACCATCCTCAGGCTGAAACATTTACAAATGGGATTGTTCAGTGCTTGCTGAAAAAGAAAGGAGATAAAACCTCAGGCAACAGGAATAAGAGGCATCTCTCCATATGTATCCTAAGTTAGACTTAGATGGGTTAAACGGGAGGGAGGTCAGCTTCCATGTGGGCAGGCAGGTTTGGAGGCTGAGCATTTCAGCTGGTCTGAGCCCATCAGATTTCCAGGAACTGAGTAGTGCCTTGGACTCAGTGTGATTTTCTCAGTCCCTCCCATGTCCAGCCCTTCACAGAGAGGTGCTAATGTTGCCTTTAGCAGTTGTTTCCTATGCAGGCCACCTTGTTGATGCAGTTGCATGAGCCTGGCTGCACTTGTAGCTGAGGTTTAGGTGCTAAACAAGAGCAGAGGGGACAGCCAACACTAGATACAGATAAGAACATTGCACAGTGTTACTGGAAAATACAGTCTGAGCAGCACACAAATACTGTATACCATCATCAGTAGCAATCTCCAGGAATGTGCTCCTGACCTGCCCTGGGAGTGTGTTCCCCAAGTTGCATCTGCTAGTCAGGCTTTGGGTTTGGTTTAAAGCATAGCCACCTCCTGAAGGCAAATGGCAAATGCCTATTGTGTTACCTGGAGCAGATGGAGTGAAAGTCATCCCACACGGCTTCAGGTTTCTTTCAGCGGATGGGGAATGAAGGGGGATGGATTTCTTGTTTTCTGCTGTGCCTCCATCTACAGCACCCTGCATCTGTACCTTCACCTAAATGAAGATGCAGTTAAGCAAGATGTTTGTATATGACATACCCAAATGTCAGGAAAGGAGGCACTGATGCATTTACAGGGTGCTGGGATCCCAAGAAACTCCTGTGCAGGTCTGCACAGAACCAAGCAGGTTTTTTTCTAATGGGGCTTCTTGTCTTCTTGTCTCTGCATATTCTTGCCAGAATAAAAAAAAACCTACAGAGAGCATCTGAAGACCAGGCAATCATATGTAGAGTGACTAGACAGATCAATATCACCGCTTCATGGATTAGAAAGCATCTCTTGAGTTTGGCTTTTTTCCCTTAAACAGTGTAGCTAGTGCTTAGAGCTGTTTTCTTGTTGTTTTAGGGTTTCTTCGTAAGTGTATTATTCGACAGGGAAAAGTCCTACTAGATTCTAGAGACCAGAGGATCTGCTTTGTGCTCAACAGTTGCGTACTTAACATCTGCATTCTGCCCTGGTAAAGTGATAGCAAGGTATACCCAAAAGTGATTTATTAAAACACTTTGAGAGCCTTGACTAGGGAAATAAATTACTATTTCAAGTCTAGACATTTTACACTGAATGGAGGGTCTCAGCCCCTGAGTGTGTGTCAGTGAAGAAGTCTTTGCTGGGGATTACACCTTCATATAAATAAAAATTTCAGAGAGTCTTTTTTCCCTCCTTTTTATCAACTTTTCATTAAGGAAATTGTTCGCCAAGTGTGATTCTTTGGTTAAGCACATGCATTAATATGTGTCCAGATGTTCAGTAACTTTCTTCTTAAGGGCCAAGCCAACAGACACAGATATGTTTTCGTCACAGGATCTTCTCCAGGAAGAGTTACTGGAATAGTTTTTCTGCATTAAATCATGAATGTAGGGTTTCTGTACCATGATTGAGCTTGTCCAGAACGTGTGTCAGGGGAGGAGTCTGGAAGTGACCTTGTCTCTCCCTGATGCTGAGTGTCCTCCAGGTCTCAGGAGGGTGAAGGGACCTGAAGACCTGCGTCAGGGTCGGGTCTTTCGTTCTTTATCTTAGTGGTGCAGGACAGACATAAAGGATCTCTTTGTGACCCAGGTAGGCTCACAGAGAGGGGATGGCCGCTTGCCAAGGGTAAAACAGAGACAAAAGCCTCATTCTGGTGCTCCCTGAACTCAGATGCTTTTCCTTTGCCTCATACATGGAGTTTTTATATTTCTTTGGCTGCTTTCTTCCCTGCCTTCCCTGAAGAGGATAACTCACTTGAGAAGTTCAGGTCCCTGAGATGAAGGAGCCATAGCTTGAACAGTCAAGGTGTCCCTGGGACACAGCGTCCTGCATGTCCCCTTCCTCTCTCCCCTTGTTCCCTAGCCGGGTCACAGTTCCCAAAGCCTCCCCAGCGAGAAGACGGGCAGCTGGAAGGCAAGAGGCAATCCCACAGCAAAACCACATCTCTCCACCCTGCCAAGTCCCCTTGTTCCCTAGCGCGGTGCTCCACAGCCCTTGGGAAGTGGAGCACAGCTTGCACAAGATCAAAGGAAAAGTTCCTGTCCAAGAGGCAGGAAGGATGGCATGAGAAGAACGGTGACAGGGGCTCTGCTGGAGACAGAGCTGCTCTTGAAAGCAGGGAGAGTGGACAGGAGGCTTGGGGTTGGTCTCTGGTCAGAGCGCTGCCAAGCTCTTTGCATCCTGAGCCCAGGGAAGGAGCTGGGAGCTGCACCGGCCGTTCGACAGGGCTGTAACGTGGGCGGTCGTCCTCAGAAGGCCAGGATGAGATCACCCATCCCCGAGGCATGTATTCCTGACCTCACCCTTCTGTGTCATTTGTTGGCCGTGGAGGGGTTATTATTTCCATCCCTGTCCTTTTGCAGTGACATCGCGATACCAGGATTGCAGCAGGAGCCTTCAAAGGGCTTGGTAGCGTCAGCAGGATTTTATCAGCTGGGTTTTAGGTTTGGGCAGGATTAATCTCCTCCTCCTAGTATGCATTTTCCTAGTTCACATTCACCTACTCAGTGTTAAATGAAATAAACAGTAATGTCATTAAAATAATAAACCTAAATTAGATCCAGACGTCCCTCAATGGCTCAGGACTTGCTCTGTATACTGGCAGAGTATCAACTCTGCTGGGCCCCCATCCCCAGATAGGAGGGTTGAAAGAACTGAAACACCGCCTGAGTTCTGCACAGCGACTTAAATGTCAAGTGGTAAAGGGAGGAAATTCCCCGCAGCCCACTTCTTTCTGAACTCTCCATTCCCTGCCTCCAGCCACGCAGCAGCTTCCTGGTGGTGACGTTTCCTCATCCCACACCCCCTTCTCTGCTACAGGAATTGCTAAATACAAACTCATAGGGGCACAAGGAGCTGCCTTGGGACCAGAGTCTGAGCTAGGGGTAGTTATGGCCAGCGATTTTAATTCAGGATGGTACTGGAGAGGTTCATGAGCCATGCTGACTGTAGCACTTCACTGGCAAGAACTGCTCTGAGATTCTCACTGCTCATTTGTGCTTAGCAAAAGGGAGCTTTGGTTTCTGCTGGGCTACTGAGACATGAAGAATATTATCTTCCCAGTGTTATGCTGCGATTCCTATTAGGGATGGTGCTCTGCAGCTGAACTGAGCCACGCACCACGTGTGGAATTTTAGTTATGTTACTGGGAGAAATGAGCCAAGATCGCGGCCAGCAGTCATCAGTGGAGATACTCCAGAGATAAATATTCCCCACTGAGATGCTGGCCCAGACAGTCTTGATGGCTGTACAGGGCTGTATTTCCAATCCTAAGTGTTTTGACAGCTCAGAGTGTGGCTGCAAGAGGACTGTGTCCATCACACATGGCTCCTGCTGACCTTTGTGATTTGAGGACCAGTCTGCCCCAGCTTATTGTGGCAGCAGGGCTCCCCTCCTATCCCTGCTCTGCCTCAGGCTTCCTGAGTGGGATGCTTGGACCATCGTGATGCCTGTGTCATCTTCCCTGTGATAAAGCAGGATCACATCTCCTCCTTTCATTGTGGGACGGAGGTAGTGTCGCTTCTGGCTGCAGATCCCTGGATGAGGCCAACAGCAATGGCAGAAACTGGTGTTACTGTCCCCAACCTGTTATTTGCTCAGCCACTGTGGACCACTAGGCCTGTAGCTTAAAGACCAGAGTGTTTTCTTAGTGAGATGCCAGCCTGATTTATGGGGCTTGCTGTCTGCATGCAGGTTATTTTTAAGGCAGAAGAACTTTTAGACAGATGCAAAGGGAAGACATGCAGAATTTGATGGTCTATGATTGATTTCAGTGCCTTCTATTCATAATAATGTTTCATTCCCTCTCTGCAGGATGAACAGAAGTGCATAGAAACAGTGGAACTGGAGAGTTACGACAAGTGCCAGGAGCTGCGTGCACTACTAAAAAGGAAAAATCGTTTCATTTTAATCCGCTCCCCGGGTAAGAAGGTAGGATTGCCTTTCTCATCACCCTCAAGTCTGCTAACTCCAAAGTGAGTTCCAGCCAGCTGCGCCCAGAGCAGATGAAAAGCTCTGAGACTGAGCTACTTGGCAGCTGGGAGAAATGACCTGTAGCTATGAAAGATCTACAGTGTGTAAGAAGGAAAGCCACTGTTGTGTAGACTTTCTTCTTGTCGTGGGGAAAGGGTCTTCCTGTGGCTTGACTTTTTCCTCTTGCTTTTTTTCCTACCTTAGCATTTTCTTTCTTCCAGTACTCCCTAAGAAGTGGAGAATTACCATTCCCTATGGTTCCTCCATGTCCTCTGAGCACGTGTAGATATTGCAGCTTTGCCCAAATTCCAGTGAAATCGATAATCCCAATTCATGTACTGAGACAGTTCCTGGAGTTAGAACCATTGATCTGGAAAACTCCAGTGCAGAGTTACTTGCAGCCAAACAGTTCCTAGGAGAAAAGATTTATTTTGCAGAATTCCTGAAACCCTACATCTGTAGCTTCCTGCACAGCATCTGGTTAGATCCAGAAGCTAAAAACCAGGCTGGCATTGCAAAGAGACTATACATCCATCTGAGCACTGGGTGTATGCAAGGACATCCTGCTTTATTTCATGTCTATATTCATCATCACTGCACATCTTTGGAAGTTCTCCTTAGCTCCTACTTGCATGCTATCCATTTCAGCATCTTTATGGGCTAGAATGCTTCATTGTTGCTTTGGGGTATCACACTTTGCCTTCTAATTTCAATATGATTTTTTTGGCCTCAGAGTTCTTACTAAATCTCCCCATGCAAATCTGAGAAGTTGTGAGGGACAAAACACATTCATTTCCATAAGAACATGAACAGGCAAAAACACCATCCTGCTTCATTCCCCCATCTCCATTTTGTTTAAATAAATGGAGATTGTTTAGTCCTTGTCACTGTTGCTTATTATTTCACTCCAGTCACTTAGTGTTTATTCGTATAATAAGACCCCAGCTGAGTTCAGAGCACCATTGTGCTAAATGTCATTCAAAACAACAAAACAAGGACTGTCCTGCCCCAAAACCCTGGGCTAGTGAGCTCCTGCAGAGCACCGGAACCCAGAGCACGGTAGGAAGGAATTGTTCCCTGCGAGGATGGTGAGGGCCTGGCACAGGTTGCCCAGAGAAGCTGTGGCTGCCCCATCCCTGGAAGTGTCCAAGGCCACGTTGGATGGGGCTTGGAATAATTTGGTGGAAGGTGTCCCTGCCCATGGAAGGGGGGCTGGAACTAGATGTTTTTGGAGGTCTCTTCTGACCCAAATCATTCTAGGATTCTGTGATTCCAAGTGCACACCTATTCCCAGGGAGGCCAATAATAGCCTGCGTGCTCAGAGATGGGCAGCACTGTAGGAACAGGTATTGTCTGCAAGTATGTTACTGAGAGAATTGTGTAATAGCTGCAGATGTCTCCATAGTGCTCCATGAATCAATACAGGGTGTGATACCTGTTCCTAAACTTCTCATTTCTTGCTATGAGGAAAATATGCCCAAACTGTGCCCAAAAGGGTAACTTCATCCTTTTGGCATGCTGGCAAGTTTACAGCTACCCTGTTTTTCATGCCACTGATTCAATGGAGACCTAGATAGAGGCTACTTTTTATAAGGCTCTTTTGGTGAAAGGAAGGGCTTTTATAAATGAAAAGTTCCCTGTTTGTAGCTCCCCTCCCACCCTTCTTTTGGCTGGGAATCTGGTGAGGGTGTTGACACACAACATACTTTGGCAGATGTTAGCACAGGCTTCAATCAGGAGGCCAGCGTACACAACTGTCCTTCTTCTGTTTTGAAATCGCAGCTGTGGCGATATATATCAGTTAAACATTTTCCATTTGGGAGGCTTGCTGCCATCCACAGTTTAAAATCACCCTGTGAGCCAGCTTGCCAAGCCCTGCCACATCTTGCTAGGGTTTTTTTTCACCCTCTCTCCTGAGCATAATGCTGAGGAATGAATTTGAGGGACTTAGGAACAAGCTAGGAAAGGCCATTTCTGTTTCAGTGCACAAATCTTGAATACGGGGAGCCTAGTTTAGTTGTAGGGGAATCCCAGTTTAAATCTTGGATGGGATATTTTTGAGCAGAGATGAATCAGTCAGTTAAAACTACTCTGCAGCTGAAGTTGCACCTGAATAAGTAAGTTGTCCTGTTAAACACTGGTCGTTGATGAATGTACCCGAGATTCTGCTTGGCCTGTTCACAAGGATGACATTTTTGTTAAGCTGTGACAATATGAGCATGTCACACGCCTGCACTGGTATGGAACTGAAAGAAAGCACTGCCCCCTGAGCTTCAATTCTTCAGTGAAGGAAGCTGGCAGTGTGCAAAAGCCCTGTTCTGCTTAGAAATCTCAAATGCTTCATTCCACCCACAGCAATTAAATGAAAACTTTTGGATGCAGAGAGCTGGGCTTCTAAGAAAGGGTGGCAGCCTTGGCCCAGAGACTTTAAAATGTACTACTCACAATGCAAAAAAAGCAGTGTAAATGATGCTTGGTGTAAACTCTGGAAGTTACTGAGATTGGCACAGGTCTGGTGTTCAGTGGATCTGAAAACCTTCAGCTGCAGGGAAATATTAATATTGGGAAGAGGGTTGTAGTAAGGAAAAGAGTCCACCAGCAAGTCCTGCAGCTCCGCATGCATCTTCGCACCTGTGGTCAGGGATGGAAACTTCCATTGCTTATTTTTCCCTTCATCACTTTTTGAGGTACCTGGAACTGCCTTCACCAGGGGCCCAGCCTGGAAGCTGCAGTAGAATGCAGCGAGGCTTGGGGAAGTCTGCTCCTGGGGTCTGCCAGTCTGGCAGAGATGCTGCATTATTCCCAGGGATTATGTAGCTCTTGGTTCAGCTACAGAAAACCACCAGAATCCTCTGACAATCTTCTCATAGAAACATGGAATGGTTTGGGTTGGAAGGGACCTTGAAGATCATTTAGTTCCAAGCTCCCTGTCATAGGCAGGGAGTCCCTTGTCTTCTCCTTTCCCCTTCATGATCTAACGTAACGAATCATGTAGAAGAAGGCAAGAAATGACCTCCGATCTGGCAGACAGACTGCTGCACTCATGGTAATTTAAGATGTTACTGACCCAGCTCTGCTTCAGCTTCTGCTGGAGGTGACCACCCCATACCAAAAGTCAGCAGAAGGGAACACATCCCCTCAGCAGTTCACAAGCAATTCACAGTCCAGTTTAGCCTAGCCCCACTGAACTGAAGCCAACACCAGGCTTTGCACTGAAACAGGTGAGGACCAAGCACAGGTTTGTGTCACTCACCTCTGCAGCAGGTCTGCAGAATTGCTCAGCAAAGAAGTTTTGGTAACAGTCTTAAACTGCAGCTACACAGCTCTCCAGAGCTTGTCTGTTAAATCATTTAGAGCAGGTACAACAGACTGACCCCAGGAACGCTGCTCTTTCCTGGAAAGCAGGCTTGGCATTGCCATCGGACTGTCACTGCTTGAGGAGACTGATGTCTTGGGGAAGACAAGGAGCAATCGAGGAGCCAGTGTGCGCTGCCGTCACGGACAGTGATCCGTGTGGGAGCTCTTGTTGCGTGACATCTCGGCAGTGATTCAGCAGGAGCCGACCGGCTGTGCTGTGCTCTGAGTAACTGTCAGTAAATGGCATGGCCTGCATTCATGGCTTACAATGGTCACTAGGTTTGGCCATGACAGCTTTTCCTGGCACACCAGCCTGTTGTTTATGGCATGACTCAGTCTCAGCTGGCTTAGCAAGAAGGAGTGCAAATGGGTTACCCTGCCCGCTGCCCTCTCATATTGGTGTCACTGACTCTCTGCCTTAAATTCCTGCTGGAGAACAGACCCTGCTTAATGTTTTGTAGGAAATATCCATCTTTAGATGCATCTGCTGCTGTCTGTAAATATTCAAATGAGTAAAAATACAGACAAGAGAAATTAATTTGTTCCTTGTTTGTTAAGAGCCTGGGAGTCCCAGAGTACTGTGCAGAGTCCCAGTCACAGGCAGGACTGAGACCAGCTCCTTCCTGCCTCTCCTCTGCAGCTTCCTGCTTTACAGAGAGCTCCCATCCCAGTTTGGGTTAGCTTCCTCTCCCCTGTGCCTTGGCCGAGGACAGGAGCCATAGATGGATGCAGACAGACCAGGTACTGCAGGGCAGCAAAGAGGCTGTGGCTGGCAGCAGCCCGAGCATGAGCCTCAGAGCCCCAGCAGCCTGATTCTGCCTTGGTGTCTGTGGGTGTTTTATAAAAAGGAGGAAAAAAATTTCTAAGATACCTGGGCACTGGGAGGAACCTGCCCCTCTGTGTCACAGCCTCAGGGAGCTGTGCAAGCAGGGAGCCAGGCTGCAGCAATATGAGGCTGGCACTGCCTGCCCTGCCCCATGGCAGGGAGCTGGGTCCCACTGTGCTGCTCGTCCTCCCTTGCCCAGCTCCCTTCTGCTGCCACCTTCCATGAGTCCCTTTCTCTCACCATCCGTGGGATCTGCATTTGATGGCAAAGGCTTGCATGCCAGAGGGACATCTCAGCTTCTCATTAACGAGGAACCATCCCCCCCCCAGGTTCACTCTGCTCTTCCACAGAGTTGCTGACACCAGTGCTTAGTCACAGTCTAGGAGGCTTTATTTGGAATGAGGCACAGAAAGTGGCATTGGAAGAGGAAGCTTGAAGTGAGGCAGGAATCCTTCCCCTGAACAACATGTACAGAGATTTCTAAACCCTGGTGCAGGATGCCAGGTCTTTGCCAGGCAGCGCAGCAGCTCAGCTGCTCACAAGGAGAGCTTTCTCATAAGCTTTTATAATCACAAAGCTTTGGGGCAAAATCGTTTCCAAACAAAAAAAGTTTTTAAGCACACACAAAACCAGGCCAGCTCAGACTAAAACAAAATCTGGCCGTTGCTCTGTTTTGGAGCCTTGCCTTCCCTTAGGTTCCCTGGTTAGAGTGGCCCTTCTGCATCCCAGACAAAGGGCTCTTTCTCCAGAGGGCTGTGGGTCAGGCCCTAACCTCCCCTCTGAGCTCTCAGGAAGGCATGTGGTCCCGTCACCTTTCATGCAAACTGATCGAATAAAGAATCTTTCCCCAAATTACTCCTTAACTCCCTGCTTGCCATGCTGGTTGTGAGTGTCTGGCACTTGGCAGCTGTGATGTACATGGCATTGACACGAGAAATAAATACAGAAAGGAAGAACAGTTGGTTTCTAACAGCAAGAGTGGGTGTAAGGAGATCAGGCGTTAGTTCTGCAGAATTTCTGATGGTCTCTTCGAAGCCGCTAAGACCCAAAACAGTTGCTGCTTTGTTGTGCCATGAACAGAGAGCTGCTAAGAGCACTCGACTGTCAGTCACCATTAGCTTTGTCCCCCTCATTTAATATGGTCCCTGTTTTATATAGACATTGCTGTGATTTTGGAATGTGGAGCCTCATTTACAAAAACGCTGAGGCTACAACTGCTCTTGAAGGCAGTGGGAAGGTGCAGAGTACCTATAGGATGTTAAATACCCCCAAAAAGCTGTTCTAAGCCAAATCCCCACAAGGCTGTGTTTTGAACGAGCCTCTCTGTAGCTCACTTCACCACCTGTAAGAGGTGGATAATTTCAGTTGCTCTGAAAAGGAATTTGTGAAGCCCCCCAGATATTGTAGTGATAAGCAGGAAAGAAAATAGACTGTCAGGGGAATCTGTAATTCTGTTTTCAGGGCAGGGCTGAAGCAGAGTGAAATCAATAAGACATATTGACCTGGGAGGATAAAACATATGATGGAATAACTTAGTAAGAAGTGCCAGCATGTTGTTAGGGACGGTGCTAGGAGGAACACACACAGCAGGCTGACATCCCTACAGCCTGGAAATACTAGGAGTGTCTAACTTTTAAGTGCTTGATTTTGCAACACTGCTGATGTCCTGTAGCACAGGAGTATTCCTGTGTACCTATGCAGTGTGGATTAGGGCACCACATGGAGCTGTTAGGATCCCAACTGGTCTGCCATGGAGCTACCTGTAAAGTGAAGATGGTATTTCTCTCACCTGAAGTGTGCTCCAGGGCAAAGCTGCATAATACTGGTGTGGTGGTCAGAGAAAACAGCAGTGAAGTAAATAACACCCTGCCTATTGTCCCTGCTGTGGGCAAGAAGAGACTAGAAACACTGAGCAAAGCCATGGGGCTGTCCTGGAGGAAGGGAAGAGCTGGCTGGCTGGAGGACAGGCCATACAATCATCAACCCATTCTCCCTCCTTATTAGTGACCCATACTTCTTGCCCGTTCCCTCAAATATGGTCAGCTCTTCCCTTCTTCTTGGGGCAGCTCTTCAGACCCCAGAGAGCATCTGTCTGCAGTGTTCACTGCTGGATTTCATCTGCAAACAGAAAAAGATATGGTGAATTTTTGCACTTACATTGCTCTTATGCCTCATCATGTCCATGCCCAGCTGGGTCAAGGTTAGTGCAGCCAACGTCAGTGCCCCACATTCCTGTATCAGTTCTGTTCTACAGAGCCACAAGAACAGGGAAGCAGCCAGAGCCCATTGCATGCAGCCTTCCCGTTCCTTGTATTCTGGGGGAAGTGGGACATAAAGTATTTTACTCCAGCCAGTATGACTTGGATTTTCAGTCTGACTCTATGCAGTGTGATCATTTGCTGTACAACTCACTGATGCTCCAAGAGCTATTCCAAGTGTTTTGCAGAAGGAAGAAACTTACTTTTTTACTACTTTGGTAGTTACCAAAATAAAACTACAGCAACGAGCTGCCCAGCATAACAAAATTCTGTTCATGGGAGCTATGCCAAAGCACAAAGGAATCTGTAGTTTAAACACAGGCTAGAACTGGATGTTATATAGAAACTGAAGTGATTCAGAGGTACCTCTGGTCCTGACAAAGAATGCTCAGGCAAAAATTGTCTCTCTGCTCTTGCAGGTTCATGACATCAAATTTCAAGCTCCAACTTTGGAAGAAAAGGAATCGTGGATAAAAGCTCTTAATGAAGGGATCAATAGAGGCAAAAACAAAGTATTTGATGAGGTAAGAGAAACAGTTTTCAAACTCCTGTGTTTCTGTGTCTTCTTATCCATGGCTCCTTTAGCTAAAAGCAGAACTTGCCTGAACCCCTGTTCTCCCCATCCTTCCTGCATGCCAGCCATGGTCCAAGGAAAGAGAAAGATGATGTGCAAGGTAGGGCAGGTTCCTTCACTTCAGAGCTTGGGATCAGAGGATTTCTGGGAGTTCTCCTCTCCCAATGGAAATGGCCGGTGCAGAGAAGCAGCTGCAGCACTGAGTTATGTAGAGCTGGGATGCAGCCTGGAGAGACTCATCCTCCCCACGCTGCCATTATCCTCAGCACCAAGCAGCCTGGAAATGGAGGTATTTGGTTAGGATATAGCCCAGTCTTCAGGACTGGAAAAGTCTGAAGTGACTCAGTCCAGCAGCTATTCCACCTGCAGTCTAGAGAGAAGTCTGGTGGAAAGTTACTCCATGGCCCTGGCCAAACCTGCCTGCCTCTCAGCTGGCCCCAGCACACCTGCACTTTCAAATTCTCCTCCCATCCTGCTGCACAGAGGGGAGGATGAAAATTGCACAACCTAGAGCCTGTTTAACCTTGCCCTGCTCCCTCTTGGTTTGTAAATCGGCCCTGAGCTAAACCAAAGGAGCAGCATCTCTTCTGCACTTCTTTCAGTAACTGAAAGGAAGTGAACAAAACCACTACCATGGAAATGACACAAGAAAAAACGAGCAGGGTAAGGAGGGACAAAGCAATCAGCAAGATCTGTTTAGCAAAGGAAACCAAAGCAATGAGTAAAAGTTTTGAGAAAAGGGCTAACTGGTGTAGATACAGTGCTAGAGGTGTAAACTCTGAGAAGTTGGGCTTTGCTTTTATTCGGCAGGGGGCAAAAGCATATGGGTACAGTGGGCAGTGAACTCTGCACACCCTTCACCAGCACAGCAAGCTGAGATCTCAGATCACCTCCCTGCCCTGTGATGTGGGGTTATCTTCCTTACAGAGGGAGCCAGCCTTTAATACTCATTCATTCCAGTACGGGTCAAACCTCAGATTTAAAGCATTTCCACACAGGCCAGGCACAGGCTAATGGGTCAAGCCCTCAGCTGGCTTGGATTATCTGTTCTCCCCTGAAGGAGCTGTAAAACCACTCTGCCATACCAGCCATTTTTCTCTTTAAATCCCCATTTCACCCTCACCAGCTTTCCTATTGTACAAACTTGTCGTACCAAGGACACACAGATGTTTCAGTGTCCCTGGTCACTGGTGCTGCCCCTTCATGTGGAGCAGATTCCAGCTCTTGGCCATCACAGTGTGGGTGGGTGGTCATAGAGCCAGCACAGAGAAATACCTTTCAAGGCACTGGGACCTCCCTCCTTACGAATGTGAGGCAGTGAATTTCTCGTCTGATTCCAGGAAATAAATTTGTTAATTCAGCTGGAGTTGCGATTAATCCAGGTCACTGCTCACACCTTCTCCTCAGCATCCTGCAGTCATTAGAGCTGTGGAGGGGAAGGGCTGTAACGAAGTGCTGCTGATACAGTTCACAGTCAGGTCACGGTTATTAATGAGCTTTCACCTCTAAGATGGAAACAGCAGTTTTGCTGCTATGTTCTGCCACATGCAGGAGCTGGTCCAAGCACAGGGTGCAGTGAGGACAAAGCTCCTTGTGTCCTTTGAAGAAAGGTGAAGAGAAGTTTAGCCATTGCAAACCTTTGAGACCTTAAATACCCACCATATACATGCAGGGCTTTGCAGGCAGGCTGTAACTGAGTTCTGAGGTAAAGACTAGTGGTGAAATATTCTCCAAATGCGTCAACATTTCATGTGTGACAGTGACAACTTTATAGACATATCTTAAGAAATTAATGACCCTCTTCCTTTTTTGTTTCCCTCCTCTTCCCCCTGTTAAAGGTGAAAGTAGACGAGAGCCTTTCCTTGGACCACGTAACTCGGGACAGGGTGAAGGTGTCCCATGGACGCCGGCCACCCACGAGAAGTCACCTAAAGGAGGTAAGTGCACCCTGTTGGAGTGAGCCATCCCACCAGCTGGGATCACTGAGAGCTGCTCCTTCCACTCAAGTACCAAACCCCAGGGAAAACCTCAGGTATGGACAGCCCAGAGAAAGCTGACAAGGGAAACAACTTCCTCCAGGAAAGACTTTGCCAGCACCTCTCTAACGAAGCTCCAGGTTCCCATAGATCTCTATCTGCTGCAACATGTTACCATATATTTAGCATTTCATAACTCATAAGCTGCTTCACCATCTGGTAAGAACTGTTAGAGTTTCATTTTCATCAGAAGAGACCAAAGCTCCTATATTTATTTTCAAAGATGTGATAATTCTGTAGCCACAGTGGTCTAAAGGTAGAAGAACTGCACGGTCCACGGGCCAAAGCTGTATTTTTATTAAGCTAACTGGAGAAAGCAGACGAGCTTTCAAGCTTACGAGCCCTTCCCTAGGTCTGAAACAGAATATATTATTCTCCTAGGCAGTTTTATAGACTAACCTGTCTACTTTTAACTGATTTTCTGGGTCTGTCACTTAAAAAAAAAAAAGAAAAAAACAAAAAATAAACCTGCATTTCATTTCCGGGGGAGAGGTTCTTACTAATGTTTGATTCCTGTGATTTATGAAAAAGTTTCTACAGACAGATTGATATTTTAGCAGAACATTAATCTCAAGCAAGGAAGGTTTTTAAATCAAACCTTCTTTCTTCAGACTTCCAAGACTCTGACTTATGTGCCTGCACAACACTCAGATGACCCTTGTGCAGAAAATGAGATGCCTTGAGACTTTTTACTTTGCATAGAAATGGAGGGAGAGCGTCTGTCCCAGAGAAATGCATGAGAATGAATCATAGATTCCCATCCTCCAGAAAACCGCAGAAGGAAACATGACAAAAGTCACAGCAACAATGAAGTGTGGATTCTGTTGCTTAATATGGGTTCAGCAAGGTGGCAGGTTTTAGTCCCTAGGCACTAAAAACATCTCTCTTCCCTGCTCAGATTACTATTTTCACAAGATACCTCTGAGGTTAATACCTGTGAGACTTCTCACCCTCAGCCAAAACCAGGGGAAACTGGTTTACAAATTTAGAAGCAGGAATGAGGGGATAGAGCCTGCAGAAAGATGTGTATCATGGCTGCTGGCTGCAGGTTCATGAAGGAAATGGCATGAATGTTGATTTTCAGTGTTCAGAGGATGGGTCTGGGCCAAGCTGCCAGGATGTAACTTGCCTCCATCTCTCTGATGGGCTGGAAAGGCAAAGAGAGGCTTCAACTAAACTCTCTGCACTGCAGGAGTCTGGCCCTGGCTGCAGCTATGCCTTCGTGTGGTTTTGGGTTCCCTCATACAGGAACTGTCACCTCGGTTGTCCCTGTGGGGCACTGACCTTACATGCTGCAATGTCTTTGCTAAGTCCATCCTTTTTAGGAAAACCTCCCTACTAGTGAGATTTGCACACAACCTGTGGTCTGAAGGAGGTTTAACCAGCTGAGGCTTGGCCCTGGTAAGGCAGGGATGACATCAGGTTGGAGGATGCAAGCAGAAGGCAACAGGATTACAATCCCTGGCCAAGTGATCCCAAGATCAACTTGGTTTATGACAAGCTCAAAAGCAGAAAAGTGAGCCTTTGGGGAGGCACATTGTAAATGAAGGGGGAAGAGGGATCCCACTACCACAAGACAAGGAATAAAAGGGCAGAGCTTAACACTAGCGCCCACAGGAAAACTAAGAAATTAGGTTATTGTGGAACAGGCTTTAAGACGTTCTTCTCAAAGGAAGTAGTAAAATAAGTTCTGTGCTTTTCTTAGAATCAAGGACTAGTTTGGGTTGGAAGGGACCTTAAAAAACATCTGCCAGGGCAGAGAACCTTTCACTAGACCAGGTTACTCAGAGCCCCTTCCAGCCTGGCCTTGAACACTCCAGGGATGGGGAGTCCACAGGGCAACCTGTGCCAGGGCCTCACCACCCGTATAGTGAAGAATTTCTTCTGAATATCTAATCTAAACCTGCCCTCTTTCAGCTTAAGGCCATTCCCCCTTGTCCTATCCCTCCATGCCCTTGTGAAAAGTCCCTGTCTAGTTCTCTTGGAAGTCCCCTTTAGGCACTGGGAGGGGCTCTTAAGGTCTCCCTGAAGCCTTTTCTTCTCCAGGCTGAACAGCCCCAACTCTCTCAGCTTGAAGCAGCAACCCCTTGCTTGCCATGCTGGTTGTGAGGGTTTTGCACTTTAACTTGAAGTTAAAGATGAAACACAAGATCAGTGATAGGACAGATGATAGGATAGATACTGAAACCTTTCTTCTTGTTTTTCAGGCTGCCAAGTGTACATCAGATGGTATCCTGCGACTAGATCTGGATATAGTAGACAATGGACCACCAACCTTTGATTCCACTATCAGTGAAGGTGACAAGGAACCACCTCAAAAAGAAACTCCAAACTCCAAACTCTATGCCACCTACAAAACCTACTGGCACAAAAGAAAACCAAGAGGCAGAGAACAATATTCCTGACCAGGAACATAAAAAACCTCTGTCTCCTCCATTGCCTCCAGATAAGAAGCTTAAGGAAGGCATCACATCAAAGGACGGTGTAAATGCCAAGGAAGAGGACTCTGTAAGTCCAGAGGAGAATGTGGAAGAATCCCAAGCACCAAGTGAGGAGAAAAAGGAGAACCTCATTGAGGTCAGCAACAGGGTTATAGCAAAAGCTCCAATTCCACTTCCTAAGAGTGTGCCAGACAAGCTGAAAGTAGCTTGGGACCAACCAACTATTGAACCTAAAAAGACAGAAGACTTGGAATCATCAGGAGATGATGGCAAAGACAGCCTGGCTGAGATTGCTGCTGCAGATGTTACAAAGCCTTCTGTTCCTCCTAAGGTTTTGTCAGAGAAAATGCTTGCCACAGTGAACTCCAGCCATGGTGACCTGGAAGCTGGGGGCTGGGAAGAGCAGGAGTCTGGCAGCTCCAAGCCCCCGGTGAACGGGATCACAGCCAGCGCGGTAGCAGAGTTCACATCCCCAGCAGCCGAAACAGAAGAAGGAAATGGGAGGACCACAGTCGAGAAGGAACAGCAAACTTCAGCAGAAGAGACAGAGACTTCCTTAGCTACAGAAACAGAGCATGAGAGTGTAAAAGCAACTATTGAGAAGAAAGATTCTACAGAAAACACTTCAGGTCTCAAACTTCGCTGTTCTTCTCTGGGAGACTTACTCTCTGATTCCAAAAATAAACAGAGAGCACTTCCAGGCCAAGGTTTCCCAAAAGATTCCCATCAATGCTTAGCTAAAATGGAGGAGAAAGTTGCTAATGAAAGGGAAAAAGCAGAAAAGCTTCTGCAGAAGGTTTTACGTGAAGGGTTGGAACAGGCCCAGGGGGGGAATGGACCCCCAGTGATGGCAGAGACATTGCTCAATGAGGCAGTAGAACAACTTCGGCAAGCTACACAAGTTTTGCAAGAAATTAAAGGTCTTGGAGAACTGAAAAAAGAAGGAACACAGAAACAGAAAGAAAAGCAAAAGGATCTAGTGACTCTTTATAGGAGAAGTGCTCCCTGACACACTCTGCAGAGACTTCTTTCCCAAAATCAAAGCTAAATATTTGCATTTATGATTTGTACCATTGCGAGGCCAGTGTTTAAAGGTGGTGTTTTGCTGTGCACACACTATGTTTGTGGGACAGAATTGAGCTTTCAGTTATAGGATCTTTCTTTCTTCATGTTGTACATACCAGTCTGCTTCTAATCCTCTTAGCACAGCAGAAGGTTACAGGACAGTGAACAGTTTCAAAAATGTGAATGCTCTTTACGGATTCTGTCCAAAGTCCTTTCAATGGATCAGGCCTTAAAAATTAGTGGTAATCAGACCAAGCCAGATTTTTTGAAAGGAGCAGAATGGCTATTCTAGCAAAAGCCCATCTCTCTGTATTTACAGACAAGCAAATACCAGATTACACTGGCACCTATCTGGTTTTCCCAGTTAAATCATTTAAGGATAAATGTAGTCAGTGTTTGTTCACTTGCTGGCACGGTTTCCCAGACCACCTGGCCCAGTGACATCTAGGAATGTAAAGATAAATGGTTTAATCTTCTCCAAAGATACTCATAAAACCACATCCACAGTTAAAAAGTGACCTCACACAGAGGCAAAGCAAACTGGCCAATTCCTGACTCCAAATAGTGTCCCTGATGTGGAGCAGCTGTATGAAGGCACTTTGAGGCTGGCTCTGCAGCGCTTTAGGTGTACTAAGCACTGTGTGAATGAACACAAGTCTGAAAGCACCATTGCCAGGCAAGTATTGATTGTTCCTCTTTCCTTAATAGGGAAATTGAGATTACACTTGGCCTGTGAAGGTGTCTTCTACCAGGACAACACATTTATTATTGAGGACCATACCTGTCTGGTAACTCTGAATCCCCTCAGCGTTGTTAGGAACCAATGGTCAGGCATTTGGAGAACATGTGTTCAGGAGATCCCCAGGAGCTTCCTAGGAGAGCTGTCACTAAGAAGCTTTGGGGATGTGTGTTCCCTTAATGTTGTCTCGGGACGTAACTGACAGGAGCATGCACATCAGGTAGTGGGTCTGGACAAGATCTCCCTTCCCACTAAACACGTCTCTACCTGCTGTGTCCTGGTCAGCCTGAGAGCCATGGTTTGGCCCAGATCTCTCTAATTGACACACGTGGAGGGAAAGGCATTTTTGCACACAAAACTTTGGGGCTGGTCCCAATGGCTTAAGTATATGAAAAATGCATTGCTACAGAAGGGTGTGAGGAAGGCATTGCAGAAGGCTCCAGCACAATTCCCATAGCTTCCCTGTCCACCTGCTGGGAGCAACCACAGTTCCTGTGGTCTTTAGTGATTACAGCAGTGGCAAAATCATATCTTTGCACTGCTGCTGTATAGCCCCATACCCGAGCTGCTCCTCTCCCCTATTCTCTATAGTTGCTTTGAGGAGAATTGTGTGACAGCCTGAGGGTTTCTCCTTTGCTTCAGCCAAGCTCTGGAAACATGGAGAATGGCAATCTCCCCAGTTTGGTTTTAAGGAGTGACATGCTACCTAAACTCTTTTCTCTCATTTGCCAGCACTTTGTTCTTAGCTCATCTGTTTCTTTTTCTTCTAATTTCCCAGGTCCCACAAGTCTGCAGGGGGCTGCAAACACCACCCACAGCAGCAGTAAAGTTTCATCTGAGCCTCCTCTTAGGCTAGGCATAGGTACTTCAGGTCTGAGCACAGAAAGGTTGGCTTTGGGCTTCCAAATACCCTGGTTTTCACCACTTGGAGCCAGCAAGACAAGACAGTGACCATAACTGATGCTTCTGCCTCTTTTGATTAAACTAGCCTTGGTTTTGGTAGTGAGTCCCCCTCTCAAGACAGCCATAGATGTTGTATGAGAGTTCACTTGTTATTCTGTCACGTGGAAAGTTCTACATAGTCAAACACTCAGGGCTCAGGTGCCAAAAAACTTTGCTTTGAGACAAGAAGTTTCCAGTGTCCTAAGCCCACCCCGAGGCACACAGCCTGGAGCAAACTCTGGATCTGTGCCATTTGCTGCTGTAGGTTCAGTGTGAACTATGGGTCATATTCACCTTTCCAGACATGCTTAGGACAAGGGCTAAGAATACAGACAATATTCAGTGCCTATCTGCTATCTAAATGTATTTTTCTGCATGTGCACTTTTGTTTACCGAACACTGTGTGGTATGAATGTGAGCTGTCAGAACCTGGTGTGCACTGGAAGTCAAGGGACATCAGCTCCAGAGAGGAGGCAGGCTTTTGCAAGATGCAGTTCTATAACAAGAGATAGATGGGGGGAAACCCAGTTCACACTAACAGGAATATACACAAACCAGGGCAAACTCTGGATACAGGTTCATATCCCAAAGCTGAAGCCAATCCTAAACTTCAGGACAGGTAAATCAAAGCCTGGAACTGAAATCCAGGAGAACGACAACAGCTTATGGGGTAGCTCAGTCCCCTAATTTATATACAAGTGCTTTTTTTCCCCCCAGTGTTTTCTTGTGGTGGTGTGTTCTGTGGATATTTGTCTGGCAAAACGCTGGTGAAAATATCCAGACATCCCTCCCTCTCTGTTACACCCAAACCTAGAGGATGTGCTTATATTTACTGTATATTTTTATATTATACTCAATACTCAATGAATAAATGTCTGACATTTTACTGAATACCCATCAGTAGGAATCCTAACAGATAAATACCGTCTACCTGTTAGGAAATGGGCAAATTAAATCATTTTACAAGCTACAGCTAATTACTGTATATGCTGTACTAACAGATCATACTAGATTTGTACTGTCTTGTAAATAGGTATAACTTAAGTGGAATCTCTGTATCACCCAGTAACTTTACTGCTGCAAATGCTATGTTAGAGACTCTTGGTTTTAGCTATTTTTTCTAATAGGTTTAGCAGTTTCATCCTAAAACATCCAGCCTTCTACGGCAACTCCCATCTTCAGTGTACATCCTGCCACTGTGCACTTTTTTTTTTTCAATCTTTCTTTAAACATGCATTTAAACTTGCATCTAATTCCTGGCTGCACTAAGGCTGGGGGGTTTTGTGCCTGAAAACCCTCTGGGCTTGGAGTGCTGGAGTGTGAGTCTGTGTTTTGGGCTGTGCCACCAGTTTACATGTCTGTGACAGGAAGGAAGTGAGTTTGCAAGTGAGCAAGTGTGGATGATGATCTGAAAGCAGCTGCTGCAGCCCGTGGAAAGGCAGCACTTTGTCTCCTGCTTGTAAAGAGCTTTGAGATTTGGCAATAAAACCTCCTTTTAAAAATCTGCTGTTTCAGAGTCATTTGTCCTAAAGTGGAGCAAGGAAGCGCCACCAGAAACAGCACATTAAGGCTTTGCTCTGGAGAAGGGAACGCTGCACAGGCTGTGGTCAGGCTGAGGTGAGCTTGGTGCTGTGCTAACCACAAGACAGAAGGAAGGAGAAGCACTGGGGGCTGCAGCTGGCACAGAGCTGGAGCTGCTGCTGCACACAGAGCAGTTCCTGACTCATCTCTGCCTGCCAGCTTGGCTGCCCTGGCCAGAAAGCATCCTGCCGAGGCCAGGATCTCCTTCTGGAAAGCAGTGGGAAGCATCACCTCACCAAGTGCAGTCTCCAGCAGAGCTGGCTGGGCTGCTCTTAACACATTCATGTGGACTCACTGGTGTCTACAGAATGTGGAGCCCACTCAGCACTTGTTCTTTGGTGCTGAGAAACACCGGAGCCTTGTTCCTCTGCCCAGATGGCAGGAAGCTGCAGCAAGAGAAGGAGCTGGTGTAAGAGTGACTGCTTCTCTTCTGCAATAACTGGTCCGAAATTGGTCAGTAGGTTCAAAAGTTACGAGGAAACAGGGAAAAGAGTGCAAGTGTACGTGCCATCCTGTTACACAATAAGAACATTCATTTGGGTAAAAAGTGGTGGTTAGCAAACCCTCTAACCCCTTGTTGGGAAGGGGGCTGTTCCTCAAAGGAATCTCCAAGACGGGTGATTTCTACAGATATGCTGTAGGGAAAGGCACTCTCTTCTTCTCTCATTAAGAAAACACACAACACATCACATTTTGGCCTGAAATTGGTGTTGGTAAAGAAGGGAAATGTCTAGCACTATGTGAAACAATAAAAAAATGTTAAGAAATGCAAAAGAAAACATACATAGTATTGGCATATGAATCATTTGCCTGACTTGCTCTTAATTCAATTGATAGTCATGGGTTACTGGTTCGAAGAGACTGTCTTGTGCAATAGACTCTGAAATAGACAATGCAGGTCCTAGATTCCTTACTGTGATCCTACAGAACTCAATAATTTGCAACTGAAAAGGAGCAGAAAGATCTCTTCCAGTCCCAGGGCGCCAAAAGATTTACTACAGCCTGAGCTAGCCTACACTGATGACTAATTATTCTTGCTATTAAAAAATGCGAGTTTTATCTTAAACATGAGTCATCAACAGTGAAGCTCTCCAACATTTCCCCTTTCCAGTTTCAAGAGTCAGAAAATTCGTAGACACAAAAGGTACCCACAATGTTTAGAGAATGGAGATCACTGTTTTGTTATGCTGTGAAAATTCACACACTTCAAAAAGCCAGCGCTTAATTTATTCCAGGAAACTTAGTCACTGTGTTCTAGCGCCTTACCTCAGAGCTAAGCAACGCACCATATTCCTGTGACAACCGCTGGTAGGTGATGTTACAAAACATTAACAGACTCGGGGAATGATAAACCTCACAGGCTATTCAGGTCTTTAACCCTGGCTTCCCTCTCACTAAGGAGTTGTGAGATGATAAATGTGGTGCCCCTGCAGACCCTGCTCACACCTCTGCAGCCTGACCTGCTCTCCCAAAATGGATCCTCTTCTTCTGCTCCAGATTTCAGTTCTCATCTCTCCCTGCTTTTCCATCTCATGCCCATTCTCTGCCAGAACAACTGATCTCTAGAAAGCTCAATGCTGTGTTGATAGAAACTTTCCGTAAGTTTTAGTTGTGCTGCTGCCAGGAAAATCCTTACTCCCACCTTCACCAGAGTTACAATCCAGTTTCTACATCCCCTGCGTCTACAATCCCCATTTTTACATTTCCTATTTCCATCCCACACCCATGAAGGATAAGTTTGTGCTTTGGAACATGGGCATTCTTCAAAGTCAGGAAATTAATTTAAAAATTATTAGCTCAAAATAAATTAATTAAAGTAATCAAAATGTTCAAAGCTAGAACTACCTCTATTGGCGGTTCTTTTATAGCATCTTCCAGTACAAAGACCTAAAGGTGTTTTATGGCCATGAATTAATTTTGCCTTGTGGTGCAACCAGGAGATATGATGGAGCTTCTCACCCTGCAGAATGAAGGCAAAGACACAGAGCATTGAAAAGGTGGGATCCAAACCCATTCTCCTGCAGCAGATACTTTCATTTTTAGTTGGTGAACTAGTGACATTTTACAATAAACATTAAATAACCAGAATATCAGATGTCCACATGAAGTGCCTCTAAAACCAGAAAAAAACAACCAAACAAAAAAAGCCAATTCAGAGAATTTGTCCTTTGATGACTTTTCTAACCCTTAGCAGGGATTGGAATGGACCTCCAAATCCTGCTTGTTTTGGGCAATATGACAGATAAAGAACTTGTATTCCCAACCCATAAGTGGATAAGACATACTATAAAAATACTGTATATAACTGTTATATCTACGATATTGTTCATTTAAAACAGGAAATAAGAACTTGAAATATTTTGGAGATGTTCTGGGGAAAAAGACAAAGACATCTGGGGCAGAGACTATCAAGAGAGGAGGTCAGAGGCAGGAAGAGGGCAAGATGTGGGAATGCAATGCCAAATACTAGCTGTCATTCATGGGTAAGGATATGACATTCATGCAATGCAAACAGATTCAAACTCTCCTTCCCCACAGAACTACACAGCAGGGCATATCCAGAAATCAGGATATTTGAATGCTGATTACTGACTTTCCTTTACCCTTTATTGAAACATTTAATTCCCTCTTGGTCTCTAAATAGTTTCCGATGCTCGTGAAGGTCGTAACTATTTTAATATTTTTCCCTTCCCTTTCCACAAAAACTCTAGTTTTGGAGCAAAGGTATTTTTTCCTTCCAAAGAAATGTGCCTCGCACAGAAAATGTTTCTTAGAGGACAAATGCTAATCTGTTTTAGGTACAAATTTTCTAGCACACCACCGCATACTGGATTATTTATCACTGAAACTGATAAAACATGAGAAGATCTCCAAAAGTCCAACAGATATGCAAGCCAGCATGACTAACTGGGCAAACAAAACTGCAAGTTCCTCTGCTATTTCATTCGCAAAAAGAAGTGAGTTTTGAAATTCTGGCAAAATCTGAGTTTGTTTAGACCACATCACCATGACAGCACAGCACTGCCCAGTTCTTCATGTATTGTACAGCTTTGCAAGAGACAGTGGTGAGGGGAAAATGAAGCTCAAAGGAAAAAACATGGCCAGATGTCATATGGTAGATCATAGGAGAGACCCCAGCCCGTGCATAACCTTCCTGTCCAACCACAGAGCTTCGGATGGACTCTTTTTCTGGAGCAACACTGAATTTTTAACAGCATGGGTTGAATTTCCTGAGCAAGGCAAATATATTCCACTTGTTTTCCATGGCCAAGAGCTAATGTAACTTGTGAAAGGTCACCAGTGCAAACAATAGTCGTGTATTCAAAGGGCAGGATGGCTCTCAGCTTAGCCACACTTCTGCTCTTCTGTCCAGATGGGTTCAAAACCACCCACCTTCAAGGGTGGAATGAGGGCCTTGTGGGAGTTGTTGGTGAGAAATTTTCTGGCAAAACATTTTCAGGTCAAAACAGCAATGCAAGGCTGTGACCAGAGGACTGCAGATAAGGAAAGGTGTGCTGGTTTAAAAACCCGTTTTTTTAAATGAGAGAAAATGCTCACACAATCCCAGTAAATTTGTAGACATCAAAAGGAATCCCTAGAACGTCTGTAAGGAGTCTGGTCTCATTCCTGTGACAAGTTTGCATTCAGGAGTGTCATGTTCTTCTACGAAGCTCCTTGTTTGGAATTAAAGTATTTTCAGCACTAAACACAAGAGATGTAAATCTGGGGGCTTGCAGCCAAGGCCACCATTCCTATAGAATGAAAAGAGCACAGGCTGTTCTCTACAGCTCCTGTTCTGCTCATTGAGACAGAGGCAGAGGGCAACATGCAAAGCAGCCCCATCCTGGTTAGACATCCTTCCCATGGACTATGAGACATGTCAGCAGAATAGAAGGAATTTTTCAGCCTTCAAATCAGGACCTTTGGAGGGCCCTTCCCATTCACCACAGTGAGTAACAGCAAACTGAAATGCAGCCACTGCCTACCCCAGTTCCCTGGCATTTAGCAGATACTTGCATTGGCTAATTATCACCAGTCCTGTCCTGCCTAGAGCTCCTAAATATTGCAACAAACTGCTTTAGGGAAGAACACACACACAGGGGTCTGCACACACCATAAATACCATAGGAATAGGTAGCATCTGGGTTTGAAGATGTAGCATTCACAGATTGGTTCTGCACAAATGCACTGATGAGGAGAGCGAGCCATTGGGTTCTGACTCCAACTTCTAGATTCAGCAAACAACAGAGGCCAACAGAATTTAATATTTTTTTTTCTAGCGGTTGGGCACTCAGCTGAGTTCCTGTGGCTGTAACTCAGCTGTGTTACAAGCCATCTCTAGCAAGAAGGCACTGGAGCAGGAGGTAATTGAGGGTTGGCTCCCAGAGGGAATTTTCCCTTAAAAGGATAACTACATTGTCATGAAGAAACCAGCTCACTTCCACTGCCTGCAGAGCTTTTTGCAAACACGGCTGCCAGAGCTGGGGGTGGTGGCGGGTATTAAGAACAGACGGCCAGGAGCAGCAGGGCAGGGCCTGCTCCCTACATGCTACAGAACTACTCCAGCCTCACTCAGCCACGCTCTGCCATGAAGGGCAGCAGGACATGCAGGCAGCCCCAGGAGGTCACTTCGGTGCCATGTAACGAGGCAAACTCCCATCATCTGCTTGAGGCAAAAAGAAACCTAAGTTAGGGATTGCAACCAAAAAAACCACCCTCACAAGAAGCATTTGCACTCAAAATGAGCAATATTTTCAGAGAGGGGCAGGCAGTGTGCCAGCTGAAAACATGCCAAGGAATATTTCCGATTAAATATTTTTCCACCAGAAAATAACAGAAATCCCACCTTTTCATTTGAGAGTCTGTGGAAGAATTCTTATCAAAAGTCTTAAGATGGGATCCAGAAGAATGATGAAAGAGCAGAACCCCATGGTGTCCTCTCACCCAGCAGCAGACTGCTGAGAAGGGAAAGCTGAGTTTAAGGCCAAGTTCCCCTCTGGAAGATTCAGCCTGGTGACTTGAACCTCAGCTTCCCAAAACCAAGAGGAAACTGCCTGAGCTCTAACACAGCCCTGCTCCATACCCAGGATACATCCTTGTCCTCTGGACAGCCCACCCACCTGGAGCTTTGCACTGTGCTCTCCTGTGCAGTTTTTACATGGAATGAAGCTGAAATGGGAAAGGCTGGGTTTGGCCCAGCTGTAGTGGCAGGCACCAATTCCCACCTCACAGCTAAAGCTTCTCTTGGGTGAGGTTTTCGACTCTGACTCATGCTTCTGCGGTCTCTAGCGCAGAATAAGCCACCTATCACACTGCAAGAGAAGGAACCAGGGCCCAGTGTTTCCCCTCACCCTGATGAGAGAACAAAATATGTGCAAGTGAGCAACAGCCAGGTCTGAAGTGAGCAGAGACTCCTGAGCTGGCAGTGCAACAGAGGTTTACACAGAGTAAAACACCATCCCTTTCTTTGAGGACTGGCAGCCCACAGAACCCCAAGCAGCTCAAGTCCTTCCACTGCAGTGAGGAGTCCAGCCCAGAGAGTGCATGAGACAGATTTCTGGAGACCAGCAAGTCATCATTGCTGGAAGCAGGGTCTCCTAGCACTGAGCACCTTAAAGAGACAGACCACCAGCAACCTCCTCCAAACCACAGAAGTCAGCTCAGGAGCTGCAGCAATTCTGCAGCTGCTCCCAGTTCTGCCTGGTGGTTGCTCCATCTGGTCCCATCCTGTTGCTACCTTTGTGAAGTGTCCACTTGAAATAGTCCCATTTCAGGAACTCCACAAGCAGCCACGGAGATTCAGCACACTTCCTCTTCACCTTAGGGGTAGAAAATCTTATTTTCTAATCAGTCTTCCTCTGTAGAAAGAAGTATTAAAAGCTTCAGTAGGATAAGTGTGTTAGTGTCGATAAACAGAAACTCATCCAGAGTAACAGCAGAAAGCTGGAGAATTACAGGTGGCTACAGGCACAGACTGGTTGCCATTTGGCTTTTCCTTTCTATGAGTAACAGCAAGAAAATGAGTCAGACTCTATGGCTGAGTCACAATGAGCGAATATAAACTTGCTTTTCAGACCAAGAGAACTTGGGCAGGTGGAGGAAGAGCTCTGTATAATCGGACCTGGATAAACACATCATGGTCCCTCCATACCCAAGTCCTGCTCCGGGGCCTAGGATCTGCAAGCCTGTCCCAAAGAAAGACCCCGTGGTGGAAATATATGAGAAACATATGACAACATCTGCCTTCTGTTTCCTGTGCTGTGTACAGATTATCTCTCTCTACAGATAACCCCGTCCTTTTCAAAGAGAATGCTGGGATCGTGCTTTAAAAACGCTGCCAAGACCAGTGACAGTTTGAATCAGTTCATCTATACCTGCTCTCAGACCATGTGTACCACCACATCTCAGCACCATCTGCTCAACACTTGAGCAATGTGATTACACATCTGCCTAGGGTTGTTTGTTCCCTCATCCCTCCTGAGCACTGAAGCCAGAGGCAGGATAGGCAAAGTGTGCTTTCTGCATTCACATGTGCTCTCTCCACACACAGAGCAGAGCTGATGCACAGCTGAGCTCCCCCACCTCCTCTCCACTGATGTCATTATTTTCCATGTAGCTTGTTGTGCCCAGCAGTGAAGAAGCCCTGGGAATGCACAAGCCCATGTCAGAGCTGTTCTTGCACTGATCACCAGCAACTCTAGCAGAGGACTTTAAAGGGAAGCCTGGTGGGCTGCAGTAAAATAAAAATCATCAGGCTACAATTTGACATCAGCAGAGCTCCCTGTAGAACACATGACTACGGCTGCTGTCCCAGCCCCCTCCCCCTGCCTCCAATTCCAAGACCATAAAATTACTCATTAGGCTTAGAACAAAACGCTCTCGGTGCACTTGCATGTGGTTGGAGGCAGAGACAGATGTTTTGGGCTCTGGAAGAAAATTGCTGAGAGACAGAAATGAAACACTTCCAAAGCTGCACTGTGCTCGCCTGCTCCTGCTGGACTCCATGGTTTTCCATGGGGTCAGATTAAAAGGGAACGATGGCATCTCACTGAGCAACCCTTTGCTTCCACTTTGCTTTTATTAAATCCTCAAATACAATTTTCTGTTTCACTTCAAGTTTTGCACTGAGTCCTTCAGCATGGCATAACAGCAGCTCAGGGCTGTGCCTCTGGAAGTAGGTTTCAGCACTTTGGGTTTATGGTTAAAAGATCCTACATTTCAGCTGCACTTTTGTCTTGAAAAGAACGGGGAGAGGTTGCCTTTAGGAGCCAGACAGTCCTCAGAGGGCCAGGAAGCAGAGGATCCTCCCTCTTTTTACACAAGCAGTAAAGTGAGAATAAAAACATTGCCTACAGGCATGTCAGTGAAGGGATTAGGATTCAGTGTCCCGATTATTGCTTGTTTTATATGAGGCAGCCGTTCCCACCTCCCATAACCAAACACTTGCTCAGTTAACCATCACATTCAAACCAGGGAGGGCTGGGACTCCAGCTCCATCATACCATTTCTCTTAAATTCAAGAAAGAATATTCTGCCTTTAGATTCTTTCCTGCTACATTTGCTTTTGGTCACACAGTAGATGTTATAAAACCATACTAGTGTTACATTCCTGGCTTTGAAAGACGAGGTTCCATGATTCCAGTAAGGCAAAGCGTTCAAAGCACAGCCAGAATGACCACTGTGACCTGATCATCACCATGAGACAAAGACTGTCAAACCAGTAATCTCCCAGCTACTGGTCACTGGTACTCAGGCACTAAGAGAGTTTGAACACAATGGGCTTGTATAGACCTTCCTCAGCCAAGCATCACAGAAATAACCAATTGTTTCTCCTACAGTTATTTCTAAGATATCATTCAGGTACAAAAGATACTGGAGAGGTATTTTTTTGCCTCTCATGTATTCCTGCAGGATAGACGTGAGCCCAATTCTCCACAGCTGGAAGGAGAATATACCGAGTTGGAAGATGTAGGGGACTCACGCCAGTAAGCTCTGTGTGGAGGTCAGGGATCAACAGGAGTGGCCTGACCGTCAGGAACAACCCCTGCCACAGTGCTAATTACATGTAAGCTTCACTTTCAAAGCTACATAGAAGCTTAAGCTCATTTATCTTTACAAGGGATTTAAAGGCCTATTGGCTTTGGGAAGTGAGAGTGACAGGAGAGGGAAGTGCCAAATCACCAGCTGAAACTTCCAGTTGCTGTTAATATGGACTGAGCTATCTGTGTCAGCATCATGCAGCACACTGGCAAGGTTCACTCACCACCCCACTCTGACATGTCTGCCTGGTTCCTTGAGACTTTTTCTTACCAACAAACAAACAAACCCTTCAGTTTCTCTAACGTGATTTCCTCCCAATCCCGTAATACTGGATTATTCCTAAGCCTAAAGCAAAGAACATCACTTTGTGATTCAGGCTGCTTGCTGAGCTAGGAGCAACAGCTCTGCTGAAATACCTCATTCTGTGCTGTCTGAAACACTACACAGCATGAGCAGAGTCTTGGAAGACAGGAAAAATGGAATTATAGGCTTGTGAAATGGACACTGACAAAAACCTGAAGTGTCGAACTTACTCAGATGCCGTCTGTGTTTAATCCAGTCATCAGACAGTCTCTGTTTAGCTAAATATTTGACTTTAGAATTGGGCCTGAATTATTATTGGCAAAGCTTCCAAGCTCCACAGGTCCCTCTAACAAGCTGTTCCTCTGTGGAAGTCTTGCAAGGAAATGAATGCAGCCTTTGAGGAAACTGCTGGAACCCTTCTCAGGCTTCCAGAGTGGGTTTGTGGAGTCCCGTTAGGTGTCCAGGCCTTCTGAAAGCTCCATATGTTGAGCGTTAGAAGCTACAGGGCTGATGTTTGTGTGCATTTCTGGGATGTTCCCAGAGGAGTTCTGGCTCCGCAGCATGTCACAGGAACAGAGTTATCAAAGAAAGCACCAAAAATAACCTAGTCTACAGAACAACTAAAAGGCAAATCCAGACAAAAAATAAATAAGCTGGAGCCACACATGAAGCCATGTAACCAGAGCTGTAACGTGTATTCCATTCTAATGGGATATATCTGAAAGAGCATAGAACTGGCATGGTTGGTCCCTTTCATATACCCACAGCAGGGACATAAAGAAGCACAAACATACAACTCCTCACAGCATCAGTGGCAGACATGTACCACAGTGCCCAAAGATCTGGTTCAGGTGCTGCCAGGCACAGCCCACGGTTGCTACCTTAGCACATGGAGCTGTTTCGACACCCTGTCAGGTAAAAACAGTCCATCGGCACTGAAAGAGGAACATGGTCATCCCCTCTCCCATGCAATATTCAATTTCCTGTCTGTGGCAGCATATGCCAGAAAAGACAATCCTCCAAGGATGGAGGCTGTTCCTTAAGCCAGGCTCCCCTGCTGTGGGCAGCTCCAAGGAAGCAGAGGCTTGGCTTCCCAAACTACAGGCAGCTGCAGGCAGGAGGAGTCACCTTCCAGTTTTGCTTCCAAAGGAAGATTATAAATTAAAGTCCAATTTGCTAAACCTCTAGGTAAGCAACTGTTTCTGCATAAACACATACTGGTTTGTGGGCTGTATTACATGGCTAACTGCAAATCTGACTGGCTTGAAAATCACAGTGTATACAACTAAACCAGGGAGCTAACAGAGGCACATTTTAAAATTACATGGATTTAAGCAGGCTGGCTTGTGATTTTTGAAAGTGATTGAAAATAATGATTATCCTAAAGCAGTACATAAAAACTGTGCATGCAAGATAAGAGCACAAAATCCTCTGTCAGAGAGCTTCACTTCTAAGTGAGAAAGAGCACAAAGCTGGCTCAGCTAAAATTATTCTTCAAGTGAAATAAAGTCAAAGATTTTAACACCATTCTGAAGATCGGGTCATTGTCTGGAGTATATTGCAAAAAGGGTTCAAATTACCACCTCCCCTGTCATTCTTTATGCTACAACATTAGTGGAAAAATCCAAGTGCTCTTTTAGGTCTGTTAGCTAATAAATGGATCGCTAGGCAAGTGCTCAGTGTTGTTAATAAATTGTCGAAGCATTCTGTACTTAGTATCAGCAGAAAGTCTTGGTCCCTTCCACCCCTGAACACATACCACTTTGGGAAGGACAGAAGGAACTGCCTACATCGCCTTTTTTTCTGCCTGCTGGAAACATCCAAGCTCACAAACAGATGCGAACTCTCAGTGCATCTGCGCTATTTCTCCTCCGAGATCAGCATTAACCCGCAGAAGAGCCGTGGGTGATGAGTCCTGGCTGATTCAAGCTCTGGAAGACAATGACATTAACAGTGGCAGGTTAAATCCAGATAGCTTTCCATCCAAGGATCTCTTACAGCACAACAAAAGGCTAGTAAGAGCCAGGGGTCCCACCTAAGGCTGGGATGCACGGTACCTCCACAGTCCATGCAAGCAGGGATTTTTCCCTGCCCTATTCAGGGCTGTTTCCCCAGCCCCCAGGCACTAGGATACCCAGTGGGAAGGCTCAGCCTTTCTCAGTCATTCCTGCTGGCGCCGTTCCAGTTTGTCTGAAGACACTTAAATATTCATCGAGAAAGAGCAAGACTGTCTTGCCGGGTACACAGACTGCTCTCCAGGGAGACGGGACACCTGCCTTCTCCACTCCCTGCTCCATCAAGTCATTAATTATTTAAAATAACAGGAAAGAGCAAGAAAAACTCTCCACACCAGACATGCTTGCAGCCTGTTGTTTACCGTGCTCTCTAGGGTCTTGTGTGGCCCGAGGTTTGCATCTCCCCTCCGGCAGAAACAAGGATCAAACCCAGCTTTCCCCTTTCCTCGGGGAGGATGCTCCACCCGCTAAGCTATTGTACAAAAAAGGGCTTCTTTATCCAGACAGACCTTATGTTCACTTTTCCTACCAGAGAGACTTTTTTTTTTTACTTCAGTTTGAATAAAAGGCAAACAAAACACATATCCAAATCTCTGAGAGCAGCAGCTATCTATAAACCCCCACACATTCTGTGTTTGCTCAAGAGCTTAGGGTCCGCCTCCCCATTTCACAGCTGGGCAGGCCAAGCCGTGGTGGTCCAACTGCATCAGCAAGAACTTGGCTGCTGAATCCCTCGGTGATGGATTTCAATGAAATTGAAACCACCATCTCCCTGCCCTGAAGACATTTCTGGTATAGCTGTGCCCACAGAGGGACATGTTTGGAGAAGCAGAGATCTCTGCATCTCTGCATACCTCCAGGACACTGCCTGCCTCCCCCCATCTCCCACCACACCAAATGCCCCACACTCTCTCACAGGAGCAGCACGGACCCACACAAGGATCCCTGAGATGGGGATGTACCCCAAAACTTTCCTGAGCCCAGGGAACAGCCCCATCTGCACCCTGGAGTTTATTGCTCGAGCAGGAAATTGTGGCAGGTAAACAGCACTGGCACCCTCATGTGGTGACAGGCATCAGAGTGAGCTCACAGCCAAAATCGGCGGTACAGAGAGACTTCTCCAGGGAGTCCTGACAAGGTCCCCATCCGGGGGCCAGCACGGTCTAGGGAGGGAATACAAACCTGATGTCACCTCTCCTATCCTGAGACAAGGAGCAAAGAATCATAGAATGGTCTGGGCTGGAAGGGACCTTAAGGATAATCCAGTTCCATGGGCAGGGACACCTTCCACTATCCCAGGGCGCTCCAAGCCCCATCCAACCTGGCCTTGGACACTTCCAGGGATGGGGCAGCCACAGCTTCTCTGGGCAACCTGTGCCAGGGCCTCACCACCCTCATAAGGAAGAATTTCTTCCTAATATCCCATCTAACCCTGCCCTCTGTTAGTGGGCAGTCATTCCCATTTGTTCTGTCCTTTCAAGCCTTTGTCTAAAGTCCCTCTCCAGCTCTTTTGGAGACCCTTTAGGCACTGGAAGGGGCTCTAAGGTCTCCCTGGAGCCTTCTCTTCTCCAGGCTAAACACCCCCAGCTCTCCCAGTCTGGCTCCAGAGCAGAGGTGCTCCAACCCTTGGAACATTTCTGTGGCCTCCTCTGGACTCACTCCAGCTGTTCCACGTCCTTCTTACACTGGGGAGTCCCAGAGCTGGATGAAGTATTCCAGGGTAGGAGTACTGTGGGGGACCCACAGAAACAGATCTGATTCTCTCCACAGCCTCAGCTCAGCCTGGTTTCTTCCTTATCATACTATCAAAACGGAGAAGAAAATAAAAGACAAAACCAGCCCAGACGCTGAAACTGGAGAATTCAGTAAAACTCTGAGGGAAAAGCCCTTCTGCCCCCTCCTGCACCTGCTGAGGGACGTGTGGTAACAAGAGCACCTCATTCCCTGGGAACATCAACCCCTGAGCCCTGCTTTCAGCAGAAAAAAACCCCAAAAACAGCCCCCCGTATTTCCTACTGATTAGAAATCCCTCTCCTCCCAAATTGCTTTGGAAACAGAATTAAATTAATTTAAAATTAAACCACTCATCACCTCGAAGCAGCAGCACTCAGCAGAGCCGCGCTGAGGTGAAGAGCAGCACCTGGCCGAAATGGCGGCAGCTGGATGTCCCCGCTCAAATCCTTCCCAAACGGCCCGAAAACATCGTGTTTGTCGGAAAGCGGGCTTGTTTTATGATATTTTGCTTTAAAGAGCGGCAAAAACAGCTCTGCGGCGGCGGGGTGACTAGCGAGGAGGCGGGGACGCGCCTGTCAGCCCGCCCTGAGGCAGCGGGAACGCGCCTCAGCCCGCCTTGAGGCGGCCGCGGCGGGGACGCTGTGTCGCGACATGGGGGACGACTTGGCGTCGGAAGGCGACACCCGTGAGTGGGGCCGAGGCGGGGGCTGCCCCAGCGGGGCGGGGGGCGCAGCGCCGCGAGGGGCGATTCGTGTGGCGGGGCGGGCGGGCGCCGGCGGGACTGAGGGGCAGAGCCGGGATGCTCTAAAGGATAACCGGACACGTGAAAATCCGCTCGGAAACAAAGCAGGTGTATAAACCTACCCGTGAATCAAGACTGCTGTTGCCCCAGAGCATCCTGTACCGCTGAGATGCTGCACATAACTCTGGTGTCCTGCACTTGGGGGTTTTGGCCCCCTTGGTCCCCCAGTCCCCATCCCAGGTTGTCTTTGTGTCCTGCAGCCCCAGTTAGAGCCCAGTGGATGGTTTTTGCACGTTTCTTTGCATGTCTTTCACCTCCTTTGCTGTTTTTCTACATCTCTTGCATAATAAACTGCCTGTGAGTTGGTGCATTGTACTGAGGGTAAATAATTTAAAATGTTTTCTATGCTGTTTGGGATAACTGAATGCCTCTTCAGTAACACAAGCTATGAAATACCCTGGAACCTGAGTTGGAAAGAGAAGGAAAACTGCTGAATATCCACTGAAATGTTGGACAGGTGCATGCCATGATGAGGAGTGCATTTACACTTACAGAGCTGCTGTGGATCTTAAATAGGAAACTCAGGCCATCAGACTGTTACTCATGTGTTGCTGAAAAGAAATAAATTGTGGCTTCTACAGCCTTAGCAATGCCAAGTTTGTTACTGCATCTTCACAGGTAGGGCAGAGAATAAATAAGGTGGTTTGGCATCTCTTGAAAATGATGCTTTGTGTGACCATAAAATGTAAGAACACATTTCTGTCACCTGGAGAGCAGGGGCAGCAGCATTTGCTTAATTGAAACATAGGATTTACTCCACTGAATGGAGATAAGCATTTACAAGGAGGTGGTATGTGTGTAGCCATTTATGTTAATAGTTAACAAAAACTCGATGTGTTTTTCACAAGTTCTCATGATGTTTCCTCTCAAATGAAGGGTCCATGCAGGGTGAAATGCAATCCTGTTAAACACACCTGACCAAGTGATAACAGAGTCTTAATATACAGTACAGGAAATCCTGTTTCTGCAGAAATCAGTGTCCAAATCCTACTGCCTTCATTGTAGCAGCAGGTCCAGCACACTTGAATACATACTCTCAGATGACCATGTCTGGTGTTAAGTGGATAAACACACTATTGAATGATCCTGTCTAGCATTAAGATTTGTGTTATTTGTGTTTTTCTTGAGATAAAGTTTTTTTGTTTGAAGGCAAGGGGAATGGAAACTAGAGGATGAGATTATACCTCTGTTGCTCTAAGACTCCACAGTAGGGATGCCTTTCTTCTGGGTCCTCTGAAGAGATTAATAGTGCTATTTAGGCAGCAAGTCTCCTGTTTATCTCCTTCAGTGTGATGGAATGGGAACAATAATATGTTTTGACGCCTTTCGCATGGCATGTGGTTAGTATCTAGTAGGTATGTTGAAACACACTGAACTTGCATTGAGCTCCTGAAACTGCAGCCTGAGCTCTGTAGAAGTGTAAAAGAGCAGAGCCTCTGGGCCAGCTCTCTAGGGGGATGTGACAGGCCAAGGGTGTGACTCAAGCACTTCTTGAAAGAATTCCCCAAAAGCACTAGGTCAGAGACTGAGTCCAACAAGCACTAACAGCCTTGCCAAAAGCCTTTAGATCCTCCCTGTCAGGCTGTGGCAGTCACAGCCTTGCTCTTGTTTCTTGGCAGGAAGGTTTATTCAATGAAGGAGAAGATTGCTGGGGCAAGGCCCAGCATGGAGAGTAAACACTCTTAAATCATGCCTAACTGTGCAGGACAAATACTGCCAGTCATGGTAAATTATGTGCAGAACTGCCATGGTTTATTAAGAGATGCAACACTAATCACAGGCCAGGCTGGCAGTTTTGTGCTGCTTGGCTGGTTCAGGTTGCCTGGAGGGGGACCATGTGTAAAGGCCTCCTTGTAGAGCAGTGGGATGTAAGTGGAAGGATGGAGGAAAGGGTCTGTGTCATCTCTCAGAGCTTTCACACTGACTCTGGGCCTCAGAGGATACCCAGAGGATATGGACCTCCTGGATCAAAAGGTTTTGCAGCTGGAGCAAATCCATGCAGAGAAAGATACCGAATTAGAAGTGGATAGGACTGGAAGAGCACTGATGTGGCACAGGGGTACTCAGGGAAGGAGAGACAGTGGGAGAAGATAAATCCAGCAAACATGCCAACATCTGTAGGGCTGGATTCTTGCTGGAAGAATCTTTCTGCAGTCATCCTTCCCTGAAGCCACGGGGCCCAGTGAGATGAAGGGGAGGTTTGTCGGGGCATGCTGCTCCATGCTCCTTACCAGCACTGTTTTAATGCTCACTCTTCTGCTCTGCTGCAGTGCTTCAGTCAGAGAAGGAGTTCCATGATGCGGCGAAGCGAAATGATACAGCCAGGATGGAGGAACTCATCAGGAGAGGAGTTGACATCAAAGCCAAAAACAATGTAAGTCCTGGATTTTTCCACTTCTAAGCTGCAGAAGTGCTGAGGGCATGTTTCCGAACTGCAGCTCCTTAACATTGCTCTTCTCATTAACTGCTTAATTTGTCAAAGCTTTAAACTACAACACCAAGTGCCAAATACGCCCTGTGGCAACCAAGCAGTTTTCACAACACACTGAGACCCCCAGCACTATCATCCTGGCCGCACTGGAAAGCTGTAAGTGCCAGATAGACATGATTGCCATGAAAGGCTTTGATTTTGCTATCGCTGTACAGCAAGACTGTGAGACAAACTCTGTTTTGGGTGCAGATCTTTCCTTGTTGACTAGTAGGTTAATGGAAATACAGGATTGCACCCATCCCTAGTGTTTCAGTTTTTCCATTTATGGTCAACAACGTTCTTCACTCTGTGCTGTCATTATAGTCCAGAACTGCAGTTCCTGAGTAGAAGGTGACTAACACCTGTCTGCCTGACAGGAGAGCAGAGACAGTGGGCTGTGTCCAAAGAAAACTCTGCACAGTGCAAGAAATTCTGGCTCCATAGATGGCCAAGGATATTTTGGCATTCAGAAGGGCTGGTGGCCACACACACTTTACGTACATCAGCCTTCCCTGTCTCTGTCCTTCCTTTCCAGACGGACCGGACTGCCCTGCACTGGGCTGCGGGAGCAGGGAACGTGGATGCTGTGCGACTGCTCCTGGATCACGATGTCCCTGTGGATGACAAAGACAGTGTAAAGGCAACTCTCCCTTGCATGTACTGCAGATGTGTTCAGTGTTGGGGCAGTGCTGGGGGATGGGTGCTAGGCCAGCAGTTACAGACTGCACCTTAGCCTTGGGTGGGTGGCACAGGATGACACACTGCACCTGCTGAGCAAGGGGTTGGAGCAAGCCTTGTTTGCACGCATCTGTGCTCTGTATTTTGGCCTTTTACTTGCATGTTCAATGACTTGGAATAGGCTGGTAGAATCTGTGAAGTTTTTCGTAGAGCATGGAGATGCTTGGCTTCTTCTGGTTGTGTTGATGGGGCTTGTGGGATGACAGTGACAGCCAGCAAGTTTTCTCTCCCCCATACAGCCAGGCTAATACACACCGTTAAATATGTAGTAGCTGCCAAGAGGCAGGTCTCTGCTCAGCTGCTGTGAATATCTGTGATAGGAATAATAATACTTGGAGAGAGTGCAGCTAAAAATATACCAGTGAGAAACAAAGAGATCTGGGAAACTTCATTAAGCTGAGGGGACAGCTTCCCTCCAGGGTGGGGATGGTGGTGCTGCAGTTTAACTGTAAGTGTCTCTCTTCTTTTTGCCCAGTTTGGAATGAATGCTCTTCTCCTGTCTGCCTGGTTTGGCCACCTCCGAGTCCTGCAGATCCTTGTCAATGCTGGGGCCAAGATTAATCATGTCAATAGGGTGAGAGTCTCACCATGTGGATCCATCACTTGGCTCTAGACAGTGTTGGGGGACAGAGAAAGGTGTACCTGTGAGCTCAGTCATGTGTGACAGCATCTACTTTGGGGACTGCCATCTGCACACTGGCTTATCCCTAAAACAGGTGCAATAATTTGAGTTCTAGAGATGCACACAGCTTCCTCACCTCATGTTTATGCAGTGCTGATGGGGAACTTTTTACAGGAATAGGAAATGGATTCCGTAAACAGCAGTGCATATATTCTAAAACAGACCTTGGTTGGGAAAAGGAGCATTAATATTTCAGTCATAACTTGCTGTCTGCAGCACAAGGAAGTTTAGCCGTAGAGGTGCAGGGAGGGATGAAATGGGTCTTTGCTAACTGGAACAGGTTGTCAAAAGAGACTGACTGCCCCACAGTCTTGGACTTGCTATATGAGCAGTCCTTTGTCTCCTCTCCAGAATGGTAGGAACTTGCTCCACTGTGCGGCTCAGAGGGGACACGTCCAGGTCATGGAGTTCGTCATGGAGGACTTGGAAGATGTGTGTGTGGATGAGACAGACAAGGTAGGAAGGCTCTTCATGGCTTTGTTTCATGATGTCTGGTCTTGCTTTGCTGAGCTTAGCAGGAATGTTGCCCTTGTTCTTGGGAAGAGAATCAGTCAGACACTACCCCCAGAAGTCTTCCTGCAGAATGAGCTTAGGGATCATGGGGATTCTGGCTCTGGTTAAGCTTCTTGCAGCAGATGATCTGATCTTGTGCTTTATGAGCTTTTTGGACTGTATTTCTCTGTTTCCTTTCAAAGATGGACAGGACAGCATTTCACCTGGCTGCAGAGTATGGGCAGCTGGAGGTGGTGGAGTTCCTCATTCGACTGGGTTGTTCTCACAGTGCCAAAGACAAGGTATGGGCACAAAACCATATGCAAGGGAGGTGAACTCCAAGGATTAGGGGATGTGAAAACCAGGGAACAGGATACCAAATGAGGCTTATGCCAGCAAGTTGTCTAGAGTTGTAACTATGTCTGTAATATGTCAGGGCTTTTCTTCCCTATCCACTTCAAGCCATTTGCTTGCTCAGTTCATGATTTCTCTCCAGGACTTTTCAGGCAGGACACACAGCAAGCCTGGTGGGCCATGCTCCAGTTTAAGGTAGCTGGGATTCTTCCCTCACTGCTTCAACTGTAGGAAGATGGCTTCAGATTTGTGCTACTGGTTACAACCTCCTTTTCAGCCACACTGGATATATCTGTGCAAGGTTGTGGCATATGAACACTCAGTCCTGTGAGACATATATTTATAAAGTAATGTTTACTTTCAGGAAGAAAATACAGCATTGCATTTAGCTGCTAAAAATGGACACCTCTCTGTGCTTGAGAAGATTATAGATGTCGGAGTGGACCTTGATGAAAAAAACTCAGTAAGTACATTTAAATTAAATCAAAACCACATCAGTTTTGCCCTTTTCCTCCCTAGAAATACTCTTCTGCCACAGTCATCAGGCTGAAAAGTCAGTATTGACAGGAAAGATCTAGAAAATAGCTGATTTTATCTGAAGCCTACGTAGGTAAATGCAGGTCACACTTGCAGAGTATCAGTGAAAGGCGACATCCATTTTGGACCAATTTCCAGCTTTAAAGTGTTGCCTTCTCTTCATGCTGTATCTGCTCGCCTACCTTATCACTCCATTTAATCTCCCTTTCTCTCCCTGACCCTTGTACATTCAAGTGCCTAAATGGTTTTTGAGTGTGTTTTAAACTAAACTTCACCATGCTTTAAAGTATTGACTTAGTCACTGAACATATGGACCTTCTGTTTGAGATCTCTCTTTTGACAGATCCACGCTGGAAAATTATGTGGCTGGAACACAGTTAATGATTCAGATAGCAAATATTGGCTTAGTATCACCGTTATTTATTCCAGGGCACACACCCAATTAAGTTTATCAGCATTTTTTTTAGTCTTATTTGGTTACTGTCTTTGAAAAGTGTATTTGATTGTGATTAAGATCTGAAGGAAAGGGGGAGCCACCTTCTGTGGTAACTGGTACATTTGTCTACCCCCAGATGAGCTGCCCTTTGTGCAAAGAGCAATAATAAAACTAGATTAAATCACTTACGAATTCTGCTTGCTTCTGTTTTCTTGTAATGAAATGAGCTGCAACTCTCAGAAGGGAGAACCAGAGACTGAGGGTCACAGGTTTCCAGTTCTGTCTCTGGGCTACTGCAGGAAAATGATTTGTCTTCACTGTCCGTGTGAAATCCTTTTTGGTTTATTGATGGGCTGGAGGGGAGGAAAGATGGTGAATACAATGACTGTCTTGTGGGCCATGGCCAGTGACATTCAGGACAGAGCAGTACTCTGATATGTCCATGGCAGATAATTGTGTCCTCTATTTTCCTAACAATCAACTGGAGATCCCTGGCCCTCAGAACTGGTACTGTAACATGTCATGGATTTAGACGATGGGGTAGAGTCTGACTCATTCCACTGCTCTGTCTTGGCCTTGTCTACAGAAATGCTGCTTGTGTCCTTTCTTGCCTTGTGCAGGAAGGACTCACGGCTCTGCACCTGGCTGCTGAGGGGGGACACAGCCTCTGTGTGAAGCTGCTCATGGAAGCGGGTGCTGATGTCAATGCCCAAACCCAGGTTAGCTCCATGGAGGTGATTCCATTCCCAAACCCTACTTTGTGGATTTATGCCCAGACCTGTGGCTTCCCAGGTCACCCATTATAGAGGGAGGTCATGTCATCAATGCTATTCCTGCATTCAGGAATAGCACAGAGAGTTTAGAGGAAGATGAACGTGGTTTTGTACAAAGAGGCAGGTGAAGCTCCCTGGGACTGGTTTGGCTGGAGACAATCCCCATGAATTTGTCAGTGCAGGGCCATAAGACTCTTGCAGGAGGGAGCGGGGAGCTCTCTGTGGATAGTCTGTAACAACTGTAGCCTCTGGGGTGAATCCCTAACACTCCGCTCTTCTGATTTGCCTGTCAGAAAAAGATGAACTGCCTTCATTACGCAGCACTGCATGGCTATGAGGAGATAGCCAGGATCCTCCTGGACGCAGGAATCCGCACGGATGCTCTCAATCATGTGAGTCCCTCTCTATGCTCTCACCACTAACAAAAAGGTAAAACCAGTTTGTGGAGCTGCTCAAGAGCACAAAGCAACTGTGGAAGGACTAGTGCTGCAGTATCCCCGTCATCCCCCAGTGCAGACTGGCAGCTGTGATAGAATAGGACATGCTGGGCAGAGCAGGTCCTTTCAGTGCTATTAGCTAAGCTCTTCCTAAGTGCAGGATCTTCTTTCCACAGCAAAATGCATCAGCAACGCACATCGCAGTCCTGCAGAACTTCCCAGCCGTGGTGAAGCTCTTCATCAGTGCAGAGTGTGACCTTGACATTCCAGATAACGTAAGACTGCAGCTCCTGTTCTCTGTCTTTGAAATGTGAACCAGTTTCATGGGGGATTTTATCACCTTGGGGACAGGATTAAAGAGGAGTGCTTTAAAATATGGAGAACCTGGAAGCTCAGCTTAGGAAATGTGAAACCTGTGAACCGATTCTGAGTGTTTCAGTGAGGTAATCGCTTGCTGGCATTCAACATGAGAGCTGTGCTGTGTCCCCTGCAGCATTGCATATTCAGGCTCTCTCCTCCTTGCTGGAAACAGGTAGGAGAATTTTCAAGCTGGAAGACATTCTGCAAAATGTTTGGAGGGCTGAGAATAGGAGGCAAGCCTGGAGGTAGCTGGTTGTCTCACCAAATTGTAATTTTCTGCATGAGGGGCTTTGTGTAGCTTGTTTTGGTTAATCTTCATAGTTGTAGCTATGTTGTCTCCTGATGACACCATAAAATTGACAAATTTTATGTTTGATTTTACTAGTTTCCATTAAACAGTCCCAGGGTTCCTTCTGGTAGTGTTCTGTCCTTCCAGCCTCACACTTGCCCTTCTCTGAAGTGTAGTCCTTTCTCCTCCCTTCTGCAGAGGCAGCAGACCTCACTCCACATTGCTGCGGAGCACGGCAGGCAGGACATTGCTGAGATGATTCTCATTGCAGGAGTTAATCTGAAGCTAACAGACAAGGTAAAGGTCTCCATGGGTGGAACAGGTTCTGTGGGAGTATGGAGGGAAAAGATACATAGATGGTCTCTGCCACTGGTTTTCATAATTTTCAAGGAAGGCTAGTAATATTAAAATCTAGATATTTCCAGGGATAAGGCCTTAAAACACAGCTGAGTAGGTTATTATGATGTGTTTTCTGGGAAAGAAGTGACAGGTGCTTAGATAGGTAGAAAATAGTTCACACAATGAACAACGCTGTCCTTCTCAAAGTTGTTCTAGTTCCTTCTACTTGTACTATCACGAACAGTAATATCAAATATTTCTTCAAATAATGATGAGTGGTATACCTCAAAAATTACAGCACACGTGTTCTAATAGGTTGAAAGGATCTGTTTGGTATAGATCTGGCATGATTCTGGGGCTTTTGCCATCTAATAAAATCAACAGAACAAATTGCAAGTGGCCTGAAAATGTAGTATGTGCCCAGGAAATGCTAGAGGACCTTGGGAAGAGATTAAAATAGTGTTTGCCATTCACAGTGGGTTAGAGCAAGTGCAGACCTGAAGCCACCTGGCTGAACCGGCCTTCAGCTGTGGTGAATGTTTGCCACCTTCCAACACTCTGTGGAACCGCAGTGACATTCAGCAAAGGGGACACATTCACGCTTTTCTGTATCCAGTGGGTTTCTGCTCACATCTGAGGCTAGAACTATACTTCCTGGTATGCCTGGTGCCTGGGCTGGCTTACTTTCCTTCATGCAACTTTCAAATCTCGTTCTTTTCTGCCTTCTGATTTTAGATAGAAATACAAATCTCCCCCTGCCCGATTCAAAATCATATTCATGAAAGGAACATAGTCAAATTTTCATAGTCTCATCAGCCTGTGCTTCTCCTAGGAGACCATTTCTAATCATGTGTATCTGGAGCCTGTAAAGTTAATGAGGTTGTATAAATCACTTTGGTTTCACGTGTCAGCAAACCTGCTGTGCAAAAGGCTATAAAATACCTTGGATTGCAGTGCTGAGCTGGTCCTCTCATGGCTGCTCTCGTGTTGGTGGGTTGCAGGAAGCTTTTCCAGTGGCTCCTGCAAAACAGGCAGATCCCTTGTAGCAACAGAGGAGATGCTGCAGAGCCTGGAAAACCACTCCCCATGCCCTGAATGCAGGAGCTTGACACCAGCTCACATCTGTTCACAGGTGGAGAATAGGTCCTGGCTGGGTGTATTTTTCAATAGTCCATGTGCCTGCTGCTGCTGATGCTGGGTGGGCGTGGAGATTGTAACTCCTAAGGTGCAAAGTCTTTTCCAGCTCATTTTCCCTTTCTGGTTTCAGCAAGGGAAAACATCTCTGGATGTCGCTGCCCGAGGCAATCACATCAGCTTGGTGGACATGATTATCAAAGCTGATCGATTTTACAAATGGGAGAAGGTGAGCAGCTTACACAACAACCCCTGTGCTTTCTCCTCTCCATTGAGACTCCACATAGCAGCTGTCAAAGGAAAAGAAATACAGGACATCCCGTGATAGCCTGACCTCTATTTTCATCCCCTTACTTAAGAAAAACAGAAGTCCTCACCATGCCAACAGCATCTCCTTAAGGCTTTCCTTATTTAAAAAGGCCTCTGTTGTTAGAAATCCCAGGCTGCACTGATGGGAATAGGAGTTTCCAAAAATTATTTAACAGCTGCTCCCAAAGGGATAGAATTAGTTCCTTTTCCCAGAAGGAGAAACTGGAGGACTGAGCGGGAAAATGCTTGGCCTGAGGTTACCAAATGGGATTTGAGCATTTTTCAGCAGTGGAAGGAGACAGCTTCTGTTGGAGTCATACAACCAACTTCTCCCACAAAGTGCAGCCTCTCAACCCCAGTCTCCCCTCTGAAACCCTGCCTACCCCAAGCCTGTGCCCAAACCAAGCTGAGCAGAGTGAGCTGAAAGTACAGCCAAGTGTCATATCCCTTGGATGTTCTTAAGATCTTGAGCATCTTCCTATACCAGTGCTCTAGAGAGGGAAGAAAAGGAAGGAAAAGAGGGCATGTGCCTGTAGCTCAAGTGCTGCTTCAGGAGTAATGCTCTGCAAATCAGGCCCTTGCATTGGCTTCCCATGCAGCCCTAGGGAATGTCGTTCAGTCTCTTTGCAGCCTGGCATGTAAGGGCTGTGAGCACAAGCTGATGTTGCAGGGAAGCAGATTTAATTAAATGATTCTGCACCAAACCCCAGATAAAAGGCAGTGTAGAAATGCAAATTGTGATCTGCATGGGCTTCCACAGTGAAGTGGCCATTAATGGAGTTTTAACCCTGATCAGCACAGAGAGAAATGAGAATAAAAAGAGTAAAAAAATGAGCTGTGCCAGAAGGAATTCGCAGGGACCACAGAGCTGAGGATGTGGGAGGCTGCAGAACCACAGGCACTGCTGCAGCACCCAACTGAACCCCCTGTTCTGGCTTTTCAGGAGAACCTGAACAGCAACTCTGGCTTGTGGGTGGCAAAGCACTTGACCTTTAAGCAGGATCACAGGCTGGAAACACAGCACATTCGCTCAGTCATGTGGAGATTAGCCACTAAGTACCTCAAACCTGGGGAATGGAAGAAGCTGGCACATTACTGGAAATTCACGGATGACCATATTAGGGCCATTGAGCAACAATGGACAGGTATAAAAAAACTCCCCAGGTATTTTCCTTTCTTCCTTTGGACTTTGTTTCTAGGAGATAAAGCTGCAGTAAGAGCAAAGCATGAAGAAAACCAGTTGGTTATTTGAAGCAACCAAAAGATTAGGTTAAAAATTCTGGGTTTACTGAATGTGGAATTACCTACACACTGTAATTTGTCTAGGAATAAAGCATGCAAACAGGGGAATTAGTGGTTCTTTGCTCACTCCTTATGAGACACTTGCCAGGCCTGTGAGTTCTTGCTACAATTCTTGTTCTATAGAACAGAAGAAACTTGCTGGTTTTACTTTTTCTTCTAAGAAGCAAGAAGGCAGTGAAGCGAATTCTTTAGAATTTAAGGAATACTTTAGCAGAAGCAGGGTCTGAAGGTCAGAAGCAGATCACTGCTAGTTTGGTTGTTTTAAGGACTCTCTAGTTTGGATGATGTAAGCAAGGGGCCAAGCTGTGCTCTGAAGGTAGAAACTGTATTGCCATGAAAGGTTGTGCAACAATAGCCACTCCATTAAGTTCCACACAAATCCAGCAATCACATCACAACCAGGAATTAAAACCATGCTTTACAGCCTCCTAGTGAAATCCGAAGAGGAGGGAGGGGTGTGCAAACCCAGCAGTGCAGAAATCTGCTCTGGTCAGGGCTATGCACTCTGAGCGCAGGATTTCATCTGTGGTTTGATCCTGCCAGGCACTAAAAGCTACAAGGAACACGGCCACAGAATGTTGCTGATCTGGCTCCATGGTGTGATCACTGCAGGAGAAAATCCAATCAAGGGACTGTATGAAGGCCTGGTGGGGATCGGGAGAAGAGATTTAGCAGGTAATGCTTTTATCTTCCTTCAAATAACGCACACTGAGCATTATTTGAATCAGTTTACCAAATTCTGCGCTTAGGCAACATAACACAGATGAAAACTTCAGTGAAGCCAATTCACACGACTTGAAAGCACCTGCCCTGCCCCCTTGCTTCCATTACATGTCATCTCTTAAGTTTGATAAATGAACACATCCTGCTATGGCTTTTTATTTCTGTGCAGCAGATCATTCTCTCTTACAGAAAGTATCCGGAAAAAAGCAAATGCAGACTCCACCTCTCCACGGAAGTGCACAGCAATGTAACACCAGGAGCATCCTCAGCTGGTCTCATAGCTACATGAGAAACACTTCTCTGCTGCTGAGAGAAGGCAGATGCAACCTAAGGGCTTCTTGTCACATACAGCTGGCACTGCTGCATCCTGGACAAGAAAGGACTAGGGTAAAACAAATGCTCATGGTCAGAAATGCCTCTACACAGAAGGGAAATATTTATCAGCAATTTTCTATGGTCTGGGTACTGTAATGAGAATTTGGTGAGTGAGCCTCACTTGTCATACTGCATCAGGAAATATTACAGTTTTACTGTAACTTGTCTACAGCACATTTTTATATATAAATTTTTAATTTCAATTTTTTAAGTTAATATAGGCAAAGCCTTTGTTTTCAGGAATGTTCTTTACTTACCTTATCTGTGGGGGGTATCTGTCACTCATGTCTTAGGTGTATCCATAAATTCCCACCGTAAGAGGAGAACTTCAACAAAAAGCTATAATTTGGTCCTTTTGGAACCTTAGGAGTTGTGATCTTTCATGCTTTGACTCTTCACAAAAAGTTTGAGAGGAACATTAACACATACCATTTATAAGGTACATTAACATGTACTGTTTATAAATCAAATAGGTGACTCTAACCTTTTCAAACCATCTTTTCAAGAGGTTAGTTATCACACAGCCTCTGACAAAGACATAATTTCTTTACATACCAACTTGTCATGTAATCCTTCATATTTATTTTTTATAGCATCTCAAGGGGAAAATAATGTCTGTATTTCAATAAATCTAGATTTCACCCTTTGAAGTTGCAAGTTATACCTTGTCATCTTTATTTAAAAAAACACTACAGCATTCTTACTTAGAGCTAAACCAGTACAACCTTATAGTTAAAGCTTGAGAGGAATTGAAGCAGGAGGTGGTGGTTTTCTTCATTTCCAGAGAGGGCTGTAGAGGCAAACCAGGACTGCAGTGAGCTCAGCTGCTGTTTTCTTGGAGTTAAAACAAGAGACACTTGCTGAAAGTGAGGTTTTATTGAAAACCATTTTTAAGCAGCAAGAAAGTTAAAAATTCAAATGCTTTATTTCAAATAGAAACAAACTAATATACAACACAATGTACGAAGCAAGTAAGTGATGGTAACATTGACACTTAAACATCTTTTAAATCAAATATTCAACAAAAATATATGTCAGCTTATAAGTACACCATCTGCATGTGGTAATATATACAGCCAAGTGAAAAATATAAAAAGAAATACCGTTCTGCTTAAGAACATGATATAGTGAACACTTTGGTAGAAAAAACGTCTTTATTTCTAAAAGTGTAGTCTCCGAAGATGCTTCCTTGAATCCAAAGACTAGAAGTTAAACAGATCTATCCCATTACACGGCTGGAGTTTGCTGTCTATGCGCAGTTCACCGACTGTTGATCCTGTTGGAATCACACAGTGATAATCGGCTAACACAAGGGAAAAGGCAGAGTGGGAACAGTTGATTGTACACAGGAAGACCACCAAACCAATGCCTCTGTTTCACTGGCACTCCCAAGCCTACTGCCCTTCTTGCTCATTGCTGGTGTGAAGGCTAATCTTTTGGACTTCCAGCTCTTCTGCACTGACCATGGAGGGATCGATGGCTGCGTACCGGGTACCGTGGAACTGCAGCAAATGGATCTGTTGGACACGGGAAATAACACGGAAACAGGTGTAGGAGCACAGTGTTTTGGTAAAAGAGAAACATTCATTCTGGGTAACTTTTGTGAGGGTGAAACCATGGCTCTGGAGTACAAGAGTTCAGAGACAGAAAACCCCCAAAGCTGGCCCAGCATGGACACAGCCGCTCCCAGCCCTGCCCTTGGTTATCAGCAGCAGAGAGCACACAGACTCAAGGAAGTTAAGAAACAAAAGCAAGCTCAGAATAGGAGTTTCCTTCTGCTGTTGTGGCTAAACACGTTCATAGATTGAATTCAGGAACTCACTTGAATGTACAGGTTGACCTCAGCACTCCTGCAGAGGTAGGGGAAGTTGCCTCCTGTTTTGAGGTGAGCTCTTCTGGCAGTAGGGTAAAGCTTATACATTTCTTCTTTTGCTTCCGTCGAAAGCGCGCTTTGGTCGAACACCTACAGAACAAGTCCCAGCAGTGAGTTCTGAACCTCAGATTTTGTTACATCAGACTGGTTGCACGCTGCTTCTAGAAGAGACCCTCAGCTTCTTTGTGGAATGGTGTTTATGAAACAGAAAACAAGCAAACCTGGGCATCGACAGCTAGAAAGCCAATACTGTGATACTGAAACATATGGCTGTGTTACTGCACAGGATATCCAATTCACAGTGTAGCACTGAAGAGGCACAGCGTTGCCTGCCCAGTCAGTAGAAGGCTTCCCTAAATAGGAAGGTACATGCTGCAAATGCTTGCTAAATTGCTAACTGAGTATCGTGGCCCCACCTGCCAAGGGAAGGAAATACTGTTTAATTAAAAAATTGAGATTCACTTACATCCATAATGGTCACAGGGATGTCTCGGATTTTGTGAGGTTCTACATAGGAGTTCTGGCAGTTGAGGGTGAGTCTTGAGGCCAGCTCGCTCTGGCCCAGGCTCTCCAGCTTGCAGTAGAGAGAAACACCAATTAACAACATATTTCACTGCAGGAAGTTAATGCAGTATTAACAATACAGCCAAAGAGAAGATAGTTTCAAAGGGATGAAGGTTATAATTCTAATTTAGTATTACTCTGCATGAGACAAATGCTTAAACCACATTCCATTAGTTGTTCCTGCCCCCAGAGCATGGCCTACAGATCTAGCCCAGCACCTTCTTCTCTTCCACCTCAGTTCCTTAACTCCCTCTCTTGATCTACACAAATAAACAGAACTAAGGTAGCGGGTCAGTGCATCAGTTAAACTGCTGGGGCTATGACAGTCAACACCTGCTAAAGAGCCATTTCTCATTCCTCCCTCCTGGGTCAGTGAATGAAGAAAGCAGCAGAAATATCTCCAACCTCCCATTCAGTAGATCTACAGTGACACCACAACCATCACAGCACACAGCTACCTACCCTGTCCACCATGAAATCAATCCCATCGGCCATTTCAGGATCTAGAGGACCAGATGCAAAATTCCCAAGGACAATTTTTTTCAGCATAAAAGCAGGCATCAGCCAAAAGCTAAAACAGAAATAAGATGTAACAATATCTTCAAGCACCAAGGACTCAACATCAAGACGCTGTGTTGTAAATGCTCCCTTTCCTCGCACAGACTTTGTGCTTTAACCTCAGATGAAATCCTTGAAGAAGCTTCAAAAGCACAGAGATGGAAAACCTGGCAGCTTGATGCTGGAAATGCTCTGAGCAGCTTTTAGTTTTACATGGCAAGAGTGTATTTTAAACATGGTGAACAACACTCTGCTTGCTCTAAATGGTTTTGTTTGACAACAGGCAGAGTTCTTAAATCTAACCACACATCCACAGAGGATCACAGAACAATTTGTCTAATTCCACACTCTCAATTGTTAACATTTCCACTCTCCTTGTGGTGTGCCTTTAAAAGTCACAAGTATTCCATCCCACACCTCCCTCCCCCAGGCTGGAATCAGGTTAGACACATATCCAACTAATCAGTGTGACATTTCATTGCAAAAGAATTAATGCCATGAGTCTGCCTGCTTGTCTCAGTCTTCTTTACCTGTTTGCTGTCCATGTCTGATTGAAAATAGAAGTGTCACTAAAGGCATTACATAAGATCAGAGATTGGACTCTGGGAGATTTGTGTGTGTATTCAGCAAACTTTTGAGCCAGAAAGCCTCCCAGAGAAGCTCCAAAAAGATGAACCTAATGCAAGGGAAAAAAAAAAAACCCAAACAGATGATGAAATGTGACCTCTGAGCACAGTGCTTCATTACAAAAATAGGTCATTCAAGTTTACCTTGTCCTCATAACCCATTTTTTGAAAGAATCACTGTTCCATTCATCTCCTGGTTTTATGTGCAATATAAATGTGATAAATACTAACAGAAATGTTTCCCACAGATTCACAGTGCAAATTTCTTTGTGTTCATCACGCTTAAGAAAAAACTCAAACATTTCACTTTGTTCTCCATAGCTATTCCAGTCCAAGAGACTCAACTGTGGTGTTCTGTACTGTGTGAGTTAGGAAGGATAACTTCCACAGGATCTCACAAAAAACTGAAGTTAACCCATACAATTGAATAGGCCTGGAATAGCAGCTGAATTTAGGCCAAGTATGACAATTCCCAAGGGCATTCACCTTCAAAAATAAACCAGTTTCAAATGTGAAATTGCAACACAGCCTCTTTATTTATAGGCTGCATTTTTGTATCCTATTTTTTACACTGGCTCTTAAATGAGACTCTTTTAAACATCAGGTTTTTATTGCAACAATTCGTCCACTTCCCCATCTCTGAGCACTCACTTTATCTAGCTGAAGATGGTCTAAGAGTTTCCTGAATCCATCACAGAACTCCAGGTGATCCCAGTACACCGGATACTGCAACTAAAATAATACAAAGTTAGAAAAAACTGGCTGAGATCAATCTGCTTCAAAGTTGTACCAGTTCTCACATTAATGGTTTCAAGACAGCAACATATATCGTGAAGTTTCTCTTCAAGGTCCCCAGAACCCAAGGGTGCAAACACCTCCCCCTCAGTTACACAAAACCACACAAAGTACCACAGAGAAGAGTTTGCTGGAGAAAGTGCAGCATTGCCTCACTCTGGGATCAGTGGGAGGGGAGGCTGGTATGGTTCTTCAGCGATTTTGTAGCATGTAACAGATACAGAAATCATTAACTGCTGCAAGAGACAGGGGTACTCCTAAACCCAGGCTGTTTAATGTATTATACAAATCAACCGCTTCAGTTCAGCTCAGGAGCTGAGAAGCCCCAGAAGAGCAGGCTGGTAGGATTTAAGGAGTGACATAGCATCTGCAGCTATTACATAGGCTAAGAACCACCATCTCTAAGGAAAACATGGAAACCTTGAACTAACTCATGTCTTTGCCTCAGGGCTAACAAGGATGCAGCTAGAGGCAAAAAGTACTTGTGTCCAGGACACAGAAGGGGAAAAGTAGGCTGAGAAGTTAACACTGTGCATGCACGAGGTTTTGGGTAAGTGCTGCTGTGGACATATAGCAGATTCCAGCCTGGATCCACATGCTTACTACTCTGTAGTGCAACTTAGAACAAAGTTTTTTGGTGGATTCCCTAAGTCAAAACTTAGAAGTTCATTATCCAACCTCTAACGAGAGCAACAAGCACAAGTACACCATCTTTGACACAGGACTGAGAATACTCACAGCAATAACTCTGTAGCCCCATCCAGTCAGTGCCAGAATTTGCTGGAAAAACACATCTGCAGTTCCACTCACAGGAGGGAGAAATATGAGTGGGCAGCGAATGCTCCTTGGTCCTGCATCATACAGTGACCAGACTTTACTGTCGTCATCGTCTACTATTATCTGGAAAGAGAGGCACAGAGGGCAGAGGAAACACAAGACAAGGTTCTTCAGCCAGCTTCCAGGATTCCTTCCAGAAATTTCCGACATCTAGTAAATGTTATAATACTCAAGACCGTCTTTTACTCTTCTTCACAATAGCTTTCAGGCTGTTTTCTAACTGGAATGACAACACGGATACAGCTGGAACAGAATTGTGGCCACGCACCATCAGACAGAATATTTTGTGCACCCTGACATAAGCTGGATAATGAACTGCACCTCAGGAAAGGAGCCACTACACTCAGGAGAGACCCAGGAGATCAGTTCAGGGTACCAAGAGCAGCAGCTGGAGGCTGGAAGAGCCAGCACTGCCCCAGGGACAGCTTTTTAAACAACCATTGATATTTGCATCCACGGACAGAAGATGTTACAAGTCTGGATCCATGCAGGCCTACAGAATTAAGCAGCTATCACCACAAATTATTGATCTGAAACACTTACAGATGCCTGCCAGAAACAGAGACACACACAACTCCCAGGGCAGCACTGCAAGGCTGACCTGGAGGGAAAAATGCTTCCATCGTCTGGCAGCATCTCAGGAGCATGTGGATTGCCCAGGACACGGCTGGCTGAGGGAGATTATTCACACATGACGTGCTATCCTTTATGAGCAGATCCTCATACAGTACTATAAGTCCTAGCATAATTAGTATCTTCAAAAGTGCAAGAATTGGGTCTTCTTTTCTAGCAGCACCAAAGCCTGACTTGTTTTGACAGGGCCTGTTCTACCAAAAACTGCTTTCTATATTCCAGATGTTCTTTCAACTCCACAACCCAGCAGAAGCTGCATCTTGTACCAGATCAACAAACACAAACCTCTGGGGAAAGCCTGAGTCAAGCAGCCAGAAATCATCTCCTCTGTATCGAGATTTTATAGCTTTTTGAACAGTAATATACAAGCACAATTTGCTTTTCCAACCCAGCAGTTAAGCTTCTCAGCAATCAGAGGAGAAAAGTGTATCACAAATCAGATTTGCTTGACTAACAAATCTGCTCCTAATAAAGCCAGTATTTCAGGCTCTGGGAGCGTGTGAGGAATCACATGATAACATCATTTTCTAGAGTCTCTATTAAAAAAAGACAGATTGCATACCAGAGCTTCCAGACCACTGAGACCATTTAAACATAAACCTTGTAGAAAAGCCCTCCCAATCCCCACCAAAACAACCCCTAGGCGCCAGGCTTTGCTGTTCTCAGCTGTCATTCCATCAGCAATGTTGGATCCATTCAGGGTGGCTACTACCAAGTTTACCTTTAGGAGTATTTCCAAAGGCAGACCATACTCTTTGAAATAACAACACCAAAGTTAGTTCACGCCAAGAAAGCTGAGGCTGAGAGAAAAGGTTTCTTTCCTTGAGTCCAGACAGTGAATCAATGGTTTAAGCACTTGTTCTAGTCGATTTCTAGCCACATGCTGGACAGTTTAACTCCAGCTCCTGAGCTGTGTAGGCAGCAGTGTGGTTAACTGCTGACTTGGGAGGTCACCAACCTTCTTCTTCTTCTGGTTGATCGATCAAGATCGGTTACAGTTCACATAAAAAGTAAAATCTGCACTGCCTCAAAACAAAGAGCAGAACTTTTTAGCAGGGCCAGGGTGTCCCTTGATGAAAACTTTTAGGAAGGACTCAGATAAGACAGCGAGTGGTGTATGCAAATGGAGGCACACAGGCAAAGCAGGAGACTCGGTTAAAAACTGTTATGTTCTGTGCTGTACTTCCTATATCTGACCAGGGCAGGAAGGAGGATGGAGCTGTGCATTTCCTGTGCCTGTCAGGAGAAACATCTCAGCACATTCTCAGACAAACTGCTCTGGCTCTGCTTCCTTAGGTTGACCTGACTGCAGTAACCAAGGCTGGTCATTCCTTCCTCTGTACTGCACTTACTTTGCACTTCTGGGGGGAAAATGCAGGCAAATGTATTCTCAAAGACTGCTTCAGAGATTAATTACATTTTCAAATTGGGCTTTTTTTTTTAATTCTCTCTCCAATAACCAGGACTAGTTTGTTTATTTCTACCGTCTTCATACCCCACATTCACCACTGCGGCATCATTTGCCTTTAGAGCAGACAGAAGCACTCAAGAGGGTAAGGCATTCCCAAGTCTGAAGGTCACCAAGTCACCATCAGCTTCAGTTTACACACGTCCCCAGTTATGAAACCCTGAGCACTGGCAGCAGCTGAAGGCAGTGGCTGCTGACACTGAGCTGCAGCAGCACCACGTTCCCTTGGAACCACAATCTCCAGCTCCTTCCATTCACCACCTTGCATCCCACAAAGCAGAGCCTCAGAGCACCCATATATCTTTCTGCTGAAATACTGGCCCCTGACCCAGTGAGGCACTGCCTGAAGGCAACAGTGTGGCACAAATAGACCCAGGAGATGGACAGCCAGAGCCTCAACAGAGCATGTGGAGTCAACAGCAATGCACCTTTCTTATCTACAAAAGACAGAAACTGGCAAAAACTAATGAGAATCTTACAGCCCTTCCTTAAAGGTGTTTCTGCAGCCCACAAAGTCATCCAGATAAGTGAACCACACCAAAGTCAGCTTAGCCCAAAACCAAACTATAACACACCCCAGGCTAGACAGGACACTGACTGCTCAGCCTGTGCAGCCACAGCAGTGCCTGTGCTTGCAGCAGCAGGGTGTAAAGACAGGGCTGTCCCTCTGTCTGGCAGGAGTCTGGGCTGCTGCAGGTCACTCTGTAACCACAGCCCCAGCAAGCGTGACCTGCAAAAGGTACACATGAGTGCTTTACTGGGTCAGGAGTTACATACTACTACTGCACTGCATGCCCTCTGCCACTCAGCACGTAGAGAGCACAGGCTGGAGCTCTGCACACCTCAAACACTCTCCTGTGGCTCAGTGAAAGGATGTGGGGAAATCCAAGCAAGACGAGAAAGTGGTTGGACAGTGTGACTAAGCAGAAGAAACTGTCTGAGTTTTTCCACTGTGGTTAAGGATATTCCCACTCTCAGGACCCTGCGTGCAGCCTGACTGCTGGGAAGTTGCCTTTGGACATTGCTTTGGCCTGAGAACAATAGGCAGGAACAGTGGAGGTGGCTCTGGCAGCTCAGCCCAGTGCACACAGGCAGCTCTGAGAAGCCACACACGTGATGCCCAGCACACACCACTCCCTTGGAGCCCCCTCCTCAAGCACGGCTGGCAGCAGGATGGCAGGTACGGCTGCCATGGCTCACAGCTGCGAGTCTCTGCTCCCCACCACAGGCAGAAGTGACCTCCAAGAAGCATGTGAAGATGAAGGGTGTGCTTTCATGCACTCACATGACACGTGGGACAACAGTTTGAGAGATAAAGCAGGTCAGGAGCATAGCCACAACTGCTCTGCATTAACCACACTTAGTCTCTCCCCCTAAAAAAAACAAGAGGAGATACTTCACTCACAAGATGTACATACCTTTTTAAGAGGAACTGTGCTTCTGAACCAGTTATAGTCAGGAGAGACTTTAATCTCTCCCATGATGTTTAGAAAAAACTCAGTTTGAGTCAGCCTGAAAAAGAGAGAATGAGAAATCAATACCACAGTTTCACCATGGGCAGCTCTCAAAAGCTGTGCCATGTAAATAAAGCAGTGCAGGGTGACTTGCTCTTATCAGTTGATGGCACTACCTCTGACTCACACCAAGTTCACTTTTGCTCAGTTTTCATCAAACCATGCAATTATTCTCCCAAGGGGCAGTCACCTGACTGCCTTACTGCACCAACCTAATTATGAAATTATGATGCTTCTGTAGCAGCATTCTCTTGTGACAGCTGCAGAGAAAGTCAATTGTGTTGCAGGCTGTAAGTGGCTTCAAAACCTAAAACATGTTCTTGGTTTGTTTTAAATTGATAAGGCGCTCCAAGTTTATAGCTAATAAATATTCATACAATTCACTCAGGAGTTCACACTACAGATGTCATTTCATGAACCTACTCAGTATTCAGGTCACGTTTTTCCATCTAAGTATAACTGACCCAAACAAGTCCCAAAGCACATCAGGAACATCACCTGATCCAAGGCTTAATTTACAGAAAATCCTTGAAGTTTTAATTCTATCCACATAGAAGCAGACTCTTGTCAGGAGTTACAAATGAAGAAATCCTTGAAGCACACCAATTAATACAGGACAAATTGATTCAGAGTTGAGTTCACACAGGAATGCCACTAATTCACTCCCCAGCCAGAATGCCCAAGCATACATAATGAGTATCTCATAATACTCCATTAATTAGTAATAAACACTGAGGTAACTCCAAGATTTAATTCTTTTTTTTTTTTTAAGCAGCAAGAGACCATTAGCTTCCATTTATACAACAAATGGCATCAAACACTTCTGAAGTTAGCAGACTCAATAGCTTCACCCTGAATGCCAGCCGCCTTGGGAGATTATTTTCATGCATTCACACACAGCACCGAGCATAGAAAAACAAAGAAACTTTTGCTCTTGTTACTTAACAGTTGCCAAGTCTAAATCAATTGGTTTTGTTTCTTGATTCTTCATAAAATAAGACCTCGTTGTGTTCTGTGAGTCACCCTAATTCATTTGTCCCTGCAGGAGAGCTGCCAGTGGGCAGCTTAACCAGTTTATAGGGTTACAGCTGGATTAACAGTTAGTTACAATTTCCTCATCTTTCAGTCTTCATTTGCCATCTTCCAAGTGCAGAAAATATGAATTTTAAAAGGGAAAGTGCTTTCTAAATTGCATGACAAACACACACCTCCCATGTCCAAAGGTTTGAGGTGGGATGTTCAGCTGTATGGCTGTTGGTTCAAATTTGTGTGGTTTCACTTTGGTGCTCGCACTAACTATTCTGCTCTCTATCAAAGTCTGGCTTCAAGTAAAATTACAGCAAAAGTGAAAAATATCTATTCCAACAACCTGCGAAGCAGAGCAGGTGCAAGGAGGCTTTCCTGGACTGGGGGACAGCAGTCATTGGAGTGAGGAAACCGCGGTTCAGAAAAATTCCTTTCCATAACCACACATCAATGGCTTTCTAAAAGCTCTTCAGCAAACGACAGTGTGACAAAACCGTGGCAGACAAATTACAGGAAATGCCCTAAAACACACATTATCTTGGACTGTTGTACTGGCAGAGCCAGGAAGCACAAGTCACGGTCAGGGCCCCACACGGACACAGAGGCGCCGGGAGAGGGGGATTTTTCCTGCTGTTCACTCTGGTTGCTGGAGAGGGTTGGCAACCTCTTCCCGCTGTGATCACCTCGCTGCTTCTGCCACCTCAGTCTTTCAGCACCCTTAAGCTAATTGCTGCAGTCTGGGAGCACAGAGCTGTGTGATTACAGTAGGTAAGGAAAGGGTACGATGCAAGTGGACTTTGTTCTTTTCTCTCTATCTTGCCTGGTACCACAGCGGGTCTAGAGTCCATCTGAAACCCAAATTTTGAACTTCCCCGTTCACCTGTTAACACTCATGGAAGTGAGCCATTGGCCACTAACACCTGGGCTGATTTCCACCAGCTTTCTTCTAAAGGGGTATCTGTGATCACCAGTCCTAAGGACTGCCTTTCTTTCCAGGCAAGTAGAAACTTCTCTTGGATTAGAGAATGCCCTGTTACTGAAATGAGTTTTTTTTCCTCCATTGCACAGAAATGCAGCATTAAATTTGTACACACAAATACTATTAACAACAAAGTGCTTTCCAGCCACAGAGAAGCTGAACCATGAACTCAAAACACGGATTCATCTACTGAAGGTAACTCAGACCACAAAGAGCCTGATGTTGGTCATGATCAGCCTCTGAACACCCAAGTTTTATTTTTAATAAAACCAAACAACCTGAAGAACTTTAACCTCTTGGAAACAATTCCTCTGGAAGAATCACCTACGGATGTGCTCAGAGCACTTGGTACTAGTCTCTTTGTGAGTTATTCCACTACACTAATGACATATTCCGTTCATTATTGATTTACAAAACAGCGAGAAAGAAGATTTACGGATAACTGGGATACGGCAGCAGCACCTTTTCCTATCTCCCAGCGCTGCTCCCACCAACCCTGCCCCACGCTGCCCACTGCCCCCAGCCCCTGCTCCATCCCCCTCCTCAACCACATTTGGCTCCACAGTTTGCAGGGGGAAGGGGACAAAAGCCAACTCAGCACCCTGAGCTCAGGCTTTCCCCTCTGTAGCACAAGCTGAGACAGCCCCTTCCCCTGAGAGACCCCCAGTAAATGGAGCCCCAGGGCAGGGCTTTGGGCTCCCTGCGGGGCCGCGTCCCAACCCTCTCCCTTCCCTCCCTCAGGGGTCGCAACGACCCCGCTCCAGAGCCCAAAAGACATCCCCCGCCCCGCACAGTCCCCCGAATCCTCCGGCGCAGCCTTTCCAGGGGTAGCACTGTCCCGAAGGAGCAGAGACCACCCCGCTCGCCTCAGCACCCACCCGGCCCCTCAGAGCTCCCTCCACGGTGCGGGGCGCTAACAACAGGGGCAGGCCCGTCTCCACAGCGACGACCCTCGCCTTCCCCATCACTGTTGGGCGCTCACCGGCTGGCAGAGCCCGGGGACGAGCAGCAGGACCAGGAGCAGGAGAACCAGGAGCACCAGAGCCGCCACCGCTCTCCCGCCTCCTCCCCCCGCCTCGCGCGCCCAGCCGGGTGCACCCGCTGCCCGCCACTTCCGGGTGCTGCGCCCGCGCAGCCCACGTGACCCCTGGGCGGGGCGTGGGCGGGGCGGAAATAGCTCCGCCGTCATCGCTACCGAGGCGGAAGTGAGCGGTGCGGGCGCCATCGCTACCGAGGCGGAAGTCACGTGCCCCCGCGTTATTTCACGGAATAATTTGCGTTGGAAGAGACTTTTTGAGGTTCGTTTTGTGCCACCCTCCACGGTCAGGGACACCGTCTACTAGACCAGCTTCCTCCAAGCCCCGTCTAACCTGGCATTGAACACTTCCAGGGATGGGCCGCAGCTTCTCGGGCAACTTGTTCGCTGCGGGGCAGCTCAGGTTAATTAAGGAGAGCGACAGGTGGTATTGAGTTATTCCTCTAATGAACAGGTGGAGTCAATTAGCCCCGTTTAATTGGTATGTAATAAATAGGAGTTGAAGGTGAGCTGAAAGAAACAGACCTATAGTTACCTGCGGTTATAGGTGCGTTCTCTATAAGGCATCCTAAAGGATACACTTTATTCGATAATATATATTTATACGGTGCTCTTCCCTGCTTGAAGATTACCCCACGACACGGGGCATCATTTTCTATTCGCTCCCAAAATCGCTTCAGTTTGCGTGAATTTTTTCTGCTCCCATCTCAGCCTGATCTTTTCACGAAGGGCTTTAAAAAAAAAAAAAAATCTGCGATCAAAGAGAAATATTCTTCTCATGTCGTATTCGGAAAGAGGAATTAAAGGGCGGAATCACTGGGAATACACACACCTGGACGGTGTGCCCAGGGCAGACCGAGGGAGTCCGGGGGCGCTACCGGCCGCAGACTACACTTCCCACAATGCCACGCGGCGCCCACGCAGCCATTCACTGCTGGGACTACACTTCCCATGACACCCCGCGTGGCGAGCGGGTTCACGCGGGGCGCGGTGCGGCGCCATGCCCACTGGGATCTGCAGTCCCGCAGTGACGCGCGGTGCTGTCACGGGGGCGTTACCGGGGCGGGCGGGGCCGGACCGCCGCCAGCGAGGCCTTGTCGGCGGCGGGGGGAGCCGGCCGGGCCCGCGGCCGCTGCACCATGTCCGCCTGCCACAGCTGCGCTGCCGCTGCCCGCCTTTTCGGCTCCACGCTGCCCTCCGCCCGCAGAGGTAACCGCGCTCGGGCCGCCGGCCTTCCCTCACCGGGCCCGGCGGGGTCAGGCCCTTCGGCCCGCGGCCCTGAGGGGAGCCCCGGCCCCGCCGCTGCCCTTATCGCGCTGTGACAGCGGTGGGGCACGGCGGCCTTTCCCCCTTTTTTCCTACTTTTAACCGTTTGCTGATTTCACCCACGCGGTGCGAGTGTCGGGGGTAAGGGCAGCGCTGCGTGGTGTGAAGTATCGGAGAATTTGCCCTCGCTATGGGGAAATGTAATGCGAGAATAGTTTATTTCAACAGAAGTGATGCTCAGCAGCTGTCGGCCAGCGTATGTTACTCTGCAGTGCGAGTTAATCTGTTTAATTGGCTTAAAAACGGCTAATTACCTTAATTGATTAAAAGCCTACCTTCGTTGTAGCCTAAACTTAGAATATTTCTCGTAAAGATGGGCTTAGTTAGTAAAATTAATTTTTTCCAATTTGGTAGAAGGACGAGACTCTGCAAACCACTCACTGGAAGTTGAAGTGGTGGGACGCTGTTAGTTTTTTAATATCTTTGTCCTTCTCATGGTATTCTTGAGGGTGCTGAGAGCAGGCAAACCATGTCCTGCTTTGAGTGAAAGGTAGGGCACCCCCAAATTGTGCTGAAAATCTCTCTCTTGCCATATTTGCGACAATATTTGCAATTACTGTACACTCTGCAATAGCCCGATGAGTCAGAGATCATTTACTGCCTTTAAGAGGTGAGTTAACTCTTTGTAGATGCCTTTACATTTATATCTCAGTTACCACCTGTGCTGAAAGATTCAAACCTGTACTTTCAAGTCCAGCTTGTCTGGCCTCATGCAACCCCCCTGAAACAATAAACTCTAAAGCAAGTATCATTTTGAATTCATTTCAGAATTATCTTTTTTAAAATTTGTGGGTTTTTTGGTCAGAACTAAGATTCAAAAGTATTATGTAAAAGAGCAAATGAGAATAAAATGCAGATAAAGTAATACAATTATTTATCCATCAGCTTTCAATGAAACTTGTTTAAAAATAAATGTATCTTATTTTAGTGTACTTTTTATATTAAATTATATCTTCTGCCAGGTGCTTTGTTTGCTATGGCTGGTTGGTGCAAACTTGAGAGAGTTCCGAGTGCACAGATCAATGTAGTCAATCGAGTGTTGTGTGGGACAGTTAAGAGTTTGTCGCAGTCTCCCTGTCACTTTCCTGAGCAGTAGTTGCCTCCAGGATCCCCCAGGCTTGGCCCAAAAGTCAGTATTTATTTCATCAAGTCTCAATTAAAGGTTAATACGCTGTTAAGGAGCTTCCCATTGTTTCTTAACACACAAATCAGAACACCCTGGATCGGTTCCCTTGCTGCCAGCGACGTTAGGGACACGTCCTTTGAATGTAGTGCTCCAAAAAAACCAACACCTGAGCCACCGCTGCCAGGTGTGAGTGAGCAAATCCTGCCAGCTGTTACATACTGGAATATTTATCAGTATCTGGATCGTTCAGTGGCAGCTGCCAGGCACTGGGCTGGAATGTTGATTTCTCCTGAAAATCTCCCTCTGGGCTTACTGATGCAAGGAAGTAGTGGTGCTAACTTTCTTACTGCTTTGTTGTGTAATTATGCAATGATAATTTTGTCAAAAAAAACACCACTCAGACCTCACGATAAGCACATGAGGCTTTTCATGCTTAGCCACAAGCTGATGTAGCAGTAATACAATTTTTTTTTTCCTGGTTTAGTTTTCACAGCTCAGTACCTAGTGCTGTGTAAGGTTTCATAGTTCATCCCATACGGTTCTCAGTGCATTTTCTGTCTCACAAGAGCTCTCTGAGTTAAAATGAGGACTCTGAAATGTTTGAGCTTTTGTGTTAGTGCTTCAGCCTTTCTCCGGGGGCCAAGTCTCCCTGTGCTGCAAGGAAAGTTGTGTGACTTCAGGTTTTGTTCAAGGGCGGTGAGGTGGTTGTTGTTGTATTTTAAGGGGTCTTCTAAACCAAATCTCAGTAAAGGAACTATCTATGAGGAATGAGCCTCCAGGACAGGGAACTGCTCAGAACAGCCATTGCATTGTAAACACTCACCAAAGCTTATTCTTTACTGACAAGTGCACTTGGCACACGGAGTCTTCAGAGTTCTCTGCACATTCAGTTAAAAGACACAACTGCTTCTGAGAGAGAGCCAGACAGTATTTTCAAGTTTTCTGTGATGTTTTCATAGCTTATCCTATGTAATCTAAAATGTGTTGCAGTGGCACTCAGCAGAGGAACTTAAAATGGGGAAGCTCATTGATTGTTCTTCCTCCCTCACATTTACAGACAGAAGCAATGCTGTTAGAGATTTTTAAAAGATTAATTTTTAGTCATGTTAAAAATAGCTGCAAGTCATCTTCAGGTTCAGGAATTTTAAGCAGCATGTAAGTTAATAAACCAGCTTCAAATCTCATTTGACACTGTCATCTTCCTTGTGACTGTGCAGAGGCCTGTAAGTTTTCTTGGTAAATTTACGTTCCTCTTTATTTTTCTCCCTTCTTGTTATAGTAACAAGGTGAATTTTCTAGTTGCCAGTTCCTGGTTATTGTTATTTCCTCTTTCAGAGCAAATAAGCTGTACTTATCGTGCCATTTTTACTTTTTCTTATTTTTTTGAAGAGTTTTTGGATTTTCAGTAGGATTCTCTCCTCCCTTTAACAATAAAACTGTATATTACCAGCAAGTTTATAATTGCCATTGTTGCTGTATAGCTCTGCTGTCAATAAGGCACAGAGTCCTTATCAAAAACAGAGAGCAAGTGAGAAATTTGCCACTTTAAATGCGAGAGGTGAGATATGGGTTCCAGGCTGATGTTGATGTTGAAATCACAAGCACAACATATGTTGGCTCATGTCATACCCAGCCATGAAATGCAATCTTGCCCGTGTTGCAAGAGGAGGAAAAGGCTGTTTAGTTTCTCAGTGAGGTGTTTTTTTTTCATATTGGCAGTAAGGTATTTCAGCAAAGTTAAGATTATGCTGAGTTTGCCTGTGCCGGCCCGGTGGTGAGTGCCAAATAGGACACGGCTTCGCAGTTTTCCTTAGCACAATTTTTGTTGCCAAGAGGTGCCTCAAATTCCTGGAAACTAATTTTTAGTGGAGTTCCCAAGTGAAAGCCAAATCCAGACGTGCAGTCATTGAGTCTGAAACACCTGACTTTTACATAATAAACAGACTCTTCAAAGATCTCTCTTACTTTGAGGATTGAATTGTTTCACAATAAGAGCTGTAAGTTGATTGTGTTTATCATTCTGAGGATCAGTTTCGTTACTGGGGTGTTCCCTATTTCATGCCACAACGGGACTCTGAATTGTCTGATGTCAGAGGACCTGGAATTACTTTAGGGTCGTTTTTGGAAAACCCAGGCAGCTTTTAATGAGACTAACATTAAGGTGGTGAAGATCATTTACTTTGGTGACTGAAATGTGGATGTTCAAAGCTGAATTCTGTTGCCAAAACCTCTAAGGGCCATGTAAAGTAAATCAGTTCTGAGATTTGGTGGCAATGGAATTAAAACGGGAGTATTTTTAATATTTAACTTTTTTTTTCTTTTTTTCCTTTTTTTTTTTAGGTATTACTTGTGGTCGTACACGCATTCCCATTTTAGGAAAACTTGGGACTTTTGAAACTTGTTCCCTAAAACGAATTCCTCTCAGAAACTTTTCAGAAACACCAGCATATTTTGCTTCAAAGGATGGTGCAAGCAAGGATGGTTCTGGAGATGGAAGCAAGGTAATCTCCACAAACTGGGGGTTTCAATCGTTTATGTAAAATGTTCTTTAAATTTTTTTTATTTTTTTAAACTTAAAATTAGTTTAATCTTTAAATGTTGGCCAACTCTTGACATTTCTAATCCTTCAAATTGCTGCAATTGGCAGTGAAGAAAAAATAAACTGTATTGTGAATTTGTTAGGAGACAAACCTTGTAAACATCCCATAATGCTTTTCCCAGTTTTACAAATCTTTTTGCCCAGTGTAAGAGGACACTTGAAAACTTTATTGGATGTCATAAATCAAGAATAGGTTTCAGGATCTCATGAAAAAGTAGTAATCAGAGCTATTCTCCTTCGAAAGCGTGCTGCTCCCAAGTAGACTTTTTCAAACTAAGTACATTTTAAATGTTTCTGGGTTTAGAACTGATTTGTCTTAAGTAGGACAAGTCAGTGAGGATATGAGATCACCTCTTGTTAGTCAGTTGTAGTCTATTTTCATCCTAGTTAATCTCTATAATTATAGTTAATAAACAGCTACTTCAGATAAATGATTACCTGAGAATAAAACTGCTCTTTAGTCAGCAAATAACATTTTGAGAGTTCCCAGGCAATAACTTTGCCTTAGTATGGTGTGTTGTGAACCTGAGGAACTGTCCACATGACACAGGTGTGTTCTGAAGGTGCAATTAAACTTCTTAAAAAAAAAAATTTAAAAATTCAGTAGTGTTTTTTTTCCTTGAGAAGGGTGGTGAGGAAAAATCAGTAGGCAAGAAAGGTTTGAAAAATGTGGAACTGCCTTAAAAAAGGGAAGAGAGATTTTTACTGTTTCCTAAAGTATAATAACTTTTATTAATCAAAGTATGGAGGCATAGAAGAGATACAAGTAAAAAATACAGTATTTCCAAGCACTTTGAGGTGCTTGATCTAGCATAGATTGCTACACCTGTCAAGGAAGTGAGAGGAGCTGTGGCTTCATAAACCTTTAGAATCCATGCAGTTGAGATAATAAAATACTCTAAATATGATTTGTTTTCTTGTCTGGCATTAAAACATTAAAATACACTATTAAAACATTCTTGACACAGATTGTTACTGTTCTAGTGCCAGTCAAGCAGCTCTAATTCAGGTATGGGATACCTCTTCCATGGGCAGCCAAAACTGGCAGAGCTGAGAAATGCAGATGTGTGTAGGCTTCCAAGTGTTTATGTCACATTCTTCTAAATTTTCAAAGCCTTTTAAAAATCTTGACAAAAGCTGCTTGTTACTCAACTATTGCAAAATTCAAATTATTTGATTCCATAGCACACTGCTAGATGCCTGCTTTACCAGCTCCATTGTTTGGGACTAATTGTCTGGAAATCTCTTTTAGAAATCTGTTGGTGAGGGTGGTGGCAAAAAGTCAAGCTCTGGAAGCTCTGGGAAAGGAGGGAACCAACTGCGCTGCCCAAAGTGTGGGGACTTGTGCACACACGTGGAGACCTTTGTGTGTAAGTTTTCATTAAAACTTTTTTTTTTAAAATAGGCACAGATGAGACTTTGTCATTTAACATAGTCCTGATAGTGAAGTTTTAGCCTACCTAATTATATGATGTCAGAAATTTTGTTATGCTTAGTTTGGCCTTGTTGGTGTAACCATTTATTGTCTCTGTGGGTACATTTGTGTAATTCCCATGGTGTGTGGGACTATGGTAGTGGAATTCACATTGCATCTGTGAATATTTTAAAAATAATTCATTGCATTTCATGCATAAAAAATAGCACTTTAACTACTGGTACTTCTATCTGTCAATTATATAAATATATGCTTATTATATATACGTTTGTAATGTCTGTCCTTTCTTTCCTAAATAATAAAACTTTAATCCTGCATGTACTGTAACCAAAGTGCTTATCCAGCAGAGGAATTAGTATCTGACAGATGGCTTACTAGAACAGTCTTCTATGGCAAAGTCAGATCTATAATACATTCCAAATAGAAGGCTGGAAAGTCCAACTAGAAAATCCAAAATGCCTGTTCTCCAGCAGCAATTGCTACTTTTTTTTTTCCTTTTTTTTTTTTCGGAAGGGTAATCCAAATTAATGCCAGTTATGCTTTAGGTTCTATCAGACTTGAAGACGTTTCATACCTTATTTCAGCACTAATGAGACCAGCTTAGAAAACAGTTGTCAGAAAGCAAATACCCATTGTTAGTTGGTGGAGCTCAAGGAGGAAGCATCAAGTCATAATCAGACTTGTGCACTAAGAAGCTTAAGACAAGGTTAGCATAAACGTGTTCAACAGTTGTTAATACCACAGCTGGCAAAAATAATGAGTGGATGTGCTGTTATTTGTTGCAACTCATATAAAATAGGATTTTAAATTATCAAATGTCATGAATTTCAAGGTGGTTCTATAATAATAACAATATATTTCTTAATGTTAGATAAAAGGATCAGTCTTCAGTTACTTTTTTCCCCCTAGAAATAAGGTTGTTTTTCTGGTTTGTTTGAAACTATAGGCAACAAGGTATTCTGCAAAACCTGGCACTAGTTCATGGAACTAGAAATATGATCCTGTCTAGTGTTCAGTGTGGTCTCTCCCTGGACAAGGTGTGGTTGAAAACAGTGGAAGGATTTTTAAGCTTATGTACCTTCTTATGATTCATGGGTAGGCAGAGATGTTTTTCAAACTCTCGCTTCACGGATGTTTGCCTTGGTATTGCAGTTTGTGCTTTTATCTGGAAATATTCAAGCATTGTCCCAGAACGATCCCTGGAAAGCAGAGATGTGATTTAGTGTTTTGTCATTGTTGCTGGGAACACTTAAACATGCTTGGAAACTACCTTGGGAACAGGATTTATTCATGCCAACGCTATGGGAGTATATATCTTGATACACGCAAGCTAAAATTCACAAGTAGTGAATCCGCTTGAGTTGCAGAATGCGAGTAATGCAGGTTCTGTAAACAGCTTGGGACTGGAAACCCACTTTTTTCCAAAGCTCCTGTGAGTCCTGGTGACGTTTTCTCTGGACCTGTGTTATTCTGGTTTAGTCTGTTAAGTTGAGCACACTGCTTCCCAACCACACTGTGTAAAGCAGCTGGAAAACAGAAGTTCTAATTATCTTAAAAATTATTTGAAAAAAGAAAAACTAAGGAAAATAAATCTGTCCCATTCTGCCCAAAATGAATGGGTTGCAAGTTGTATTAAGTCTACTGTAAGTTGATTTTTTTGGATAAGCCTTTGTTGTTGCTTAGTCAGGAAAAATGATGAATTTGCACGGTTCTGGTTTGAATTGCCAACCTGCAGAGCCTTAAATAAATATCTAAAACCAAAGGAAAACATGCAATTAGCATTTGTTTCAGTTTAAATATTAGATTTTCAGTCACTTTGAGGGAAGTAGGGAAACAAAATACTGAATAAAAGCCACATTCATTAGAAAATTAATTGCCATTGAGTGGCAGTGTGACAGGCTGGTTTTCCAGTGGAGTTTGTTTTTGATGGAGCTTCACTCTGTATCTGCAAATCTTGCAGAAAGATTTGCTTGGCAATGGTTTTCCAGTAATTAACAATGGAGGGAAAATATGAGGCAAACAAAAAGTCATTTTGCTTTGACCTCCTTTCTCAGCAGTTCCTGTATTGTTTTGGGTTGTGAAAGTCTGTAAGGAGAGTTTGTGATCAGTGAAATAAGACTTGATCCTCAGATGTGGAGTGAAATCCAATAGCTGTAAAGCTGATTGACATAAGAAGCCTTATCTGGTTGCTCCTTTTACTGTCTCCACCTGATGCTATCGGGTCACTCCATCCTCCAGAGCAAGACTTCCCTGCTACTGTACATACTCAGAAGCTTCCTTGCTTTCTTTTTCCTGGTTCGGTTGGTTTTTTTTACCTTAAAGCACTTTTGATAGTAGCCCATTATCTCAACCCTACAAGTCTTTTTAAGTTTAATCCTCTGATTGTTTTTGTTTCCTGTATGTTTTGAAAAAACCTGGCATTTCTTTTTGGCTAGGTCAGCTCACACAGACTTTAGAAATCCCTTTGCTAATGCAGCCTCTGTAGCAATGTTATAGGATTAAAAACAACACTTGACTTGCATTTTGGCACACTGTAAGTATTTGCAGACATCTTAATGACAGGGAGGTAATTTGACATAGATGTTCTTTGCTGTGCTTTTATGTGTTTGCTAAAAGAACATATGAAAACATGCCAGTATTTAGGATTAGCAAAGTTGCCTGCAACTCAATAGTGTACTCATTTTTTTTTTTTTTATGAAGTTTTAAAGATGCCTTATAGTACTCTTACAGACCACTCCTTAGTTTCTGGAGGTTTTTAATCATTCATGTGGACCTATAAAGGGAACAACCATTCTCATGGCTCTTCTATCCTAAATAAGCATTGTATAAGGAAGGAGAACAGCCTCGTGGCACTGTAGTCATCACAAATATCAGAGGTCTTTTGAGTGAACCCTGGGAGAAAGGTTGGGTTGTTTTTTTTCACTACAATATTGTTGCTAAATAATAGTTACGTAAGAGGAATGGGTGCGTGCAAATGGATCTCCATCAGATTCCCATCAGGCAGATAACAGTAATTTGGAAGGTTGCCAGGAGAATTTCCAGGCTGTTGCACAAAACTGTTTGAAGTAAAGTTACTAAAGCTGTGTTGGTCACAGTATTAGTTGCTATACTCTTAAAGTGATCTGTTGGTCTTGCTTATCCAGGTATAAGGTGGGATTGATGGTTAGAAAAACCCCACCCACTCCTCTTTTGCTCATACCAGTCCTATGGGAGACAACAAGTTATAAATAAGCAGCTTGTTTATTGCTAGAGCGTGTTGTTACAGTCAGCTGGTGCTACAGTGTTCAAGCCATTTTCTAAAAGATTTTTATGATTTCAGAAGTTCTGACATGGAAGTTTTTCATGGGGTCGTTTTTCTACATTTACTTTACCTTTAATTAAATACATTTACTAGTATATTTCCTTTAAATCTATCCTATTGCTCGTGATTTGCATTTAATAGCATAGTAGTATGGCTAGAAAGGATCTATTCTGAATTACTTTTATTATTCTTCTCTACTGTCTGTTTTTATTATTTCACCTTTCCTTTGCCAAAGGAAAAGAAAAGCAATGCAGGTTCTCATTTTCAGGCTTATGAAACCAAACTTTGCAGACTTCTTGAGACATAGTTCACAAAGCCAGCAGTAGGAGGGTTTAGCTTTTGGTATTCGAAAGAAATTTGTTCTTGACAGTAAAAACAAATAAGTAGAAGATCTTGCAAAACATCAAAGTCCTGATGATCTGTTGCATACCACAGCTGCCTCTTGTTGGGATGAGCCCTTTGGGTGACCCCACTGTGCTCGGTGTCCTGGGCTTAGATGACTTGGGCCTGATCCACAGTGTTCCAAAGCCAGTGGGATGCAGAGAGCAGGAGCTGCCAGAGCCCTCCTGTAATGCTGTCTTTGATACTCTAGATTGTTTCCCTGCACTTTAGTCTGTGCCTAACCACAATGTTTTAGTTTGCTGTTAGTTTGAGTTTGGAGCATTGCATGCATAGCTAAAGCCTTCATTAATTTTATCTCTCTCAGAAGTGCAAAGTTTCCTCTCCTGAGTGTGGTGCTACTGGATAAGTATCAAAAAGTTTTGTGTTTAATCCATTGTCTGGTTGCTACCCAGCATTGTGATTTCTTTGGGGCAAATTGTGTTCCCTCTGTGTTAAGTTTCATAGGCCAATAATTGCTTTTAAATGTTCTAAGGTGAGTGAGGGAGAAGTGTTGTGTAAACACAGAGTGGCTGTGCTGTCTTACAGGTGTGTGATGAACCTGGGCAGAAGCAATTCCTCTTACTGTTTTGGTTTTTTCCTGCAGCTTCCACCCGTTTTGTGAAGTGTGAAAAGTGTCACCACTTTTTTGTTGTCCTGTCAGAGGCAGACACAAAAAAGAGCATCATTAAAGAGCCCGAGTCAGCAGCAGAAGCTGTGAAATTGGCATTCCAGCAGAAGCCACCACCTCCACCGAAAAAGGTATGTTTTTAATTCCACCCAGTGTCCTTTTGTGTTGCAGCATGGTGAAATGCTTCCCTTAATCTGCATCAGGTGTGTAATGGGCTGCTGGGACAGACCAACAAACAATAAAGATGATTAGCTCAAGATTAAACTTCTGTGAGCTATGTGACCCAGTAGAGCACTGTTAAAGGGAACAAGTAGATCCAATAAAGGTGTTTGAGCTTGTTTTCCTCTGTCTTTGTCTTGTGACTTCATTTTCCCCTGTGACCTTGAGGCTGACCTCATCCCTCACCAACAATAGTATCTTTTCTTTCTCGCTGTGGCCTTGCATTCTGTATCCTTATTTTAGCAGCTTCTTTCTGTAGCTGCAGGGCCTTTTATTTGGTGTGGTTTTGGGTGAGAGCTGTAGCTGATTAACTTGTGGCCATGATCCTTCTGAAGTCATTTGGTTTCATTCTAGAGAATAGTGAGGAAGCCTTTTATGTTTCTCAGTTCCTGATGGACTGTAATGGTTTCTGAACCTGCATGTGGCTCTGTGATAGGTCTCTTTTAAGAAATTAAATGTTCTTAAAATGTCTGTTCCTCTTAAAAATTTGGGTGAAAATGTTAACAGGTTTATATATTAGTGGGATAAAACTGACAGACACAATATGAGTGTGTGAGCACCACATTTTTTTAAGTAGCTTATCAACAGGAACATGTTTTGTGTTTTAGATGTTGCTTTCTGTTTCTCAGGTCTGTAACAATTTAGACCGAAGTCCATCTTTGGCACAGTATACTATTTTTGTTGTTCTGCTGCAAGGTGCTTTAGAAGTGTTACTAAGATTAAGCTATTTTTCAGATTTACAACTACCTCGACAAATACGTTGTTGGTCAGTGTTTTGCCAAGAAGGTGCTTTCAGTTGCTGTGTATAATCATTATAAGAGAATCTACAATAATATCCCATCTAACCTGAGACAGCAAGCAGAAGTTGAGAAACAGACTTCTTTAACACCAAGAGGTTTGTATGATATTTGGTATTTTTCTGGTCAAATAAATCACCATTTCAGGGCCCTAACTTAAGAAATCTAAGGAAGGCTTTACCCTGACACTAGATGTTCTATAATTGAAATGATCTAAAAGAATTCCTACTACACATAATTTTCATTGTGAATTTCTGTGATTTATTTAAATGGTAATCAGAAGGTTTATGGTGCTTACCACATGCTTAGCCCTTTTTACTGATACATATTATGGGGTATTCTCCTTTAACTTTCTAAAGTGAGCCTCCTAAATTTTTCTTTCTAATCTCATTTAGTGCTTAATGGTAAATCTGCTGCTTAATCTGCAAGCAACAATGCAGATCAGGAAGGTGATATTTTGCATAGATAAATTGATGAGTACTTAGATTTCTAACTTCCCTTGCTCCTGCTGGCAGCATCTGCTGGTCACCACAGTATTGTTCCATATCCAGCAGGTGTAGATGGAGTTACTCTTGGCGGTACTTTTGCTGCTGAGTAAGAGTGTAGCTATGTTGATCCAATTTATTTTTAGAAGCAGGATTAAGTTACCATCTCTGGCTCAAAAGTGTACCTTGGGTGGGTTTTTTTTAAGGTGTTTTGTTCTGTCTTCCAAAGCTACCATGTTAAGCAAACAGAAATCTTCTTTGCTTTTTGAATTTATGAAAAGAAGTATTTTAACTGAGGAGGGAACATTAGTAACACTGTTCTGGTAATGGTAAGAGAGCAGTTTTGTACCGGGCACTAGGAAGTTCCTGACCCTCGACAGGGAGATAACATGGTCCATACCCAGAGAGACTGACAATGAATGTTTACATATTTCAGAGTTCTGTCTTATAACAAAGTCTTACATTGTAACACTCAGGGAGAGTTTAAGGAAGCCTTTTCAAACCAAAATTGTTACTGCATTTTTCTCCCTTCTATAATTGGTTTTAAAGTGAAAATCTGATCAGAGGTAATAGATGGTTATTGTTTTAAGAAGTAGAAAGCTTGATGGCATTTTAAAAACATGCATGTTGGGTTTTGGGTTAATTTTGAGAGCAACAAAAATAGCTCTGATGGGGATTTCTTGTTAGAAATACATTCATAGACAGCGATAAGATGTATTCAGAAGAGGGCAAGAGGTGGAGAATTTATAAGCTTTTATAAACTTACTTTTTTATTACTGTTTTCATCCTCTCTCTTAGAATTAGAAATCAGAAGACGGGAGGATGAGTACAGATTTACAAGTAAGTGAACCCTCTCCTCATGTCCTCCTCTGCAATACCTGCTTTTATGACATGTAGAACAGTCTTTAGTGACTGCTAGTTTGAAATGTTGGGTGAAGTCCAGTTCTTGTACTTTTTCATCATGGAAATCAACAGCTTGGGTTTGTTTCTTCTCATATGTTAAAAAAAAATAAGAAATTACAGTTAAAATGAGTAAATTTGTAAGGACTGAAAATTTCTCTTGCTTTTAATGTAGAGGAATGTTTTTAGGTAATCCACTGTGCCATTGGAAATTATTCTCCTATATGCTTGTGCAAAAGTATGATTGGAACTCCTGTATGTGTAATAATTGTGCTGTATTTCTGTTGCAGTCCTCTCTGTAGGCTTCTGTAAAGAGAGAATTCGAGATTTGCAAAAGAACCAAGCTGTTATTGTGTGTTTAAGGTAATGACAGACCTTGTTGGTGCTCAAACAGTGCTGTTATTGTTATCTTCAGAACTCCTGCAGATTGCTGGAATCAGTCCACATGGTAATGCTTTGGGAGCATCAATGCAGCAACAAATGAACCAGCAGATACCTCAGGAAAAACGGGGAGGAGAAGTACTAGATTCACCCAATGATGACATTAAACTTGAAAAAAGTAATATTTTGCTGCTTGGACCAACTGGATCAGGTATACAGCTGCATGTTTTTATAGGCATCCTATTTTTCGTGGAATTTGTTGTTAATGAGTGATTTCCCTCTTCTGTGATTATTCAGATTTGGTTTATAAAAAAACGTAAATGTGAACTTCAAACTGGGATTTCAGTGCTTTCATGCCATGTTAACATGCTGAGCTAGTGACCGTAAAAAGGAACGAGCTGTAGTTGCGTGGTTTTCTTTTTTTCTATTTTTAATGCCTATATTTACTGACTGAATAAAAGATGCCGCTTTGACTAAGCTGAAATAAAATGCATTTACAGTTTCTCTGCTGTAGCTGGCAAGCTGAGATGCTGCAGTTAAGACAGTGTTGTTTCACCTCTGGGACAGTTTAGTTGCAGGGGGTTGGAAAGAGAGATTATTTTGTACGTTTGTAAGACTTGGGAGTGTTTGTGCTGAAGAGGTGGCATTTTGCAGACTTTTTGGGAGAACATTCACTAAACAATATTTTAATTCTGTTTCTTCCCAACTTCAAAGCAGGAGCAATTGGACTTTGCACTGCACCCTGAGTGTCTGCAAAGGACTACTGATTTATTTAATCTTTAAACTCTGCAAGTACATGTATTATAGTTTTTATATTGTGTGATATTTTATTTGTGATACTGTATGCATTTCAAGCTGCCTTAAATGTGTATTATTAAGCTAAAACCAGAAATACAGCCTGCCAATGTAAAAACCACTGCTTATGAAAGCAATCTCCCTTGGAAAATATTCTTATATTAAGATACTGGCATGACTCAGAATGTCTAATAAGAGTAACAATGATCCTGTGGTAAATCCTAGAATGGTTTGGGTTGGAGGGTACCTTAAAGCTCCCCTCATTCCACCCCTGCCATGGGCAGGGACACCTTCCACTATCCCAGGTTGCTCCAAGCCCTGTCCAACCTGGCCTTGAGCACTTCCAGGGATGGGGCAGCCACAGCTTCTCTGGGCAACCTGTGCCAGGGCCTCCCTACCTTCACAGAAAAGGATTTCTTCCCAATATCTCATCTAAACCCACCCTCTTTCAATTTAAAGCCATTCCCCCTTGTCCTGTCACTACACACCCTTGTTAAAAGTCCCTGTCCAAATACTTGGATTTGTGTGCTCTAAGAGGAATGTGTGACAGTTCTAACATTCAGCTTTTATTTTCTCAGGTAAAACCTTGCTGGCTCAGACTCTGGCTAAATGCCTAGATGTACCTTTTGCTATCTGTGATTGTACCACCTTGACTCAAGCTGGCTATGTTGGGGAAGACATTGAATCTGTCATCGCAAAACTCCTGCAAGATGCCAACTACAATGTAGAAAAAGCTCAGCAAGGTAAACTTCTAAAGTATGTTTCAGAGACTGTGTTAATTTTGCCTAAGTGCTCTAAGCTTTTGAGACCACCAGTATTCCTGAAATTGGTGTTCCTGCTGCATGTACCCAAAGTTTAAATCAGACAGAATAAACCTGAAAAGAGCTCAAAGTGTATCTATCTTGTAGTATTGTTTTTGTCTATAATAGGACAAAATTGCACATGTTTTTGCAGTCTGGAAGTAGAATCGACTGCTGCTCTCTCAAATTTTATTATTCTCTGTAAATTCTTGCTTCCCTTTAAAAGTAGGGTCATCTTTAAACCCATTTTCTGTAACTGCAGGAATCGTTTTTTTGGATGAAGTAGATAAGATTGGCAGCGTTCCTGGTATTCATCAGTTACGGGATGTTGGGGGAGAAGGTGTTCAACAGGTAAATACTTCCATGGAGTGATTTTACTTCCTGAGTGAACAGAACATATGATCCTGTCATGTCAAACAGCATGGGAATTTATGGAGTCATAGTTCTTCAGTTTCTTAATTGTTCTCCTTCAAAAGACACGTCTTTCCTCTTGAATTTCTTCATTTAAAAAACATAATCTCAAAAGCAAGTTGAGACATTTCCTCGTGGAAACGTTTTAATGGAAAAATGTCTTGGCAGCACTCAGACAGCCAGTTCATAATGTAGGCAAGAACAGATAACATTTCCCATTTAAACAAAACTGTTAGAGCAGCTAATCATTACATAATGTGCATGGGAGCCACATTAAAGGAACATTTTTGTCCTTGAGTGAGATTGTCTCATAGGGAAAACTGACTTTTTTGGACACTTACTGTTACTATAAAGGCGTAAGGGAGCAAAAAATACATCTGTGAAAATGACCATAGCATGGTATGCCCTCTGTGCCCCTCTTATATGATACTACACATTTTTTATTAATTTTTTATTGCTTATTTCTTCTTTCCTTCTTAGGGCTTGTTAAAATTACTCGAAGGCACAATAGTAAACGTTCCAGAAAAGAATTCTCGGAAACTACGTGGAGAAACAGTGCAGGTTGACACAACAAACATCCTGTTTGTAGCTTCTGGTGCTTTTAATGGTCTTGACAGAATTATCAGCAGGAGGAAAAATGAAAAAGTAAGTGCATCAGGCTGTATCTGAGCTGAAAAATCATCATCTTAATTACTGTTTGCAATACTTTTACGGGTCTTGCCGTATTTGTAAACACACTAAATTTGTTTATTTCAGCAAGTGGTGCTAAAAGCTATTGTCATCTTGAAATACTTGGTCATGCAGTTCACTACTTTGTAGATTAATGTGTGGGACAGGGTTCTGGCTGCAGCGTTCCGACAAAACGTGCTCCCTGTTTCTAACACTGAAGGAGTGAATGAAATTCAAGTTACTGTTCATGTTAATTCATGTAGCTTCCCATGTAAGCAAACTTGCCTGCATTTGCTTCACTTACGAAGTGTCACTGGTACTTGTGAACTGGCCAGAACATGTTAATAACCTTCTTTATTTAAAAAAAAAATGCTCTTGTACTGATGTATTAATCCTTCACGGAGGGAATTCAATTTTATAAGAAACTGATTGTGTGCAAGGGGTCTAATTTAAGTAGTTTCTTGAGCTTGAATTAGTATGTAATGACATAGCAGTCACTGCAGATTATTTAATACTCATGGAAAGTGGTTTATTTACATAAAGAAAGCTCAGTTATTGCAGTTCTGTAAGCAGAACATGTTTGTCTTGCAGTACCTAGGATTTGGGACACCATCTAACATGGGGAAAGGCAGAAGGGCTGCAGCAGCAGCTGATCTTGCCAATATAAGTGGAGAGTCTGACCCACAGGAAGATATTGAGGAGAAGGATCGCTTGCTGCGCCACGTGGAAGCCAGGGATCTCATAGAGTTTGGCATGATTCCTGAATTTGTGGGACGTTTGCCTGTTGTGGTTCCTCTGCACAGCCTGGATGAGAAAACCCTTGTACGGATTCTTACAGAGCCACGGAATGCTGTGGTTCCTCAGTACCAGGCACTATTCAGCATGGATAAGGTTTGAATTTTTATTTGATGACTCTTTGGTATTCTTGTTTATAAGTACAGTGTTGTTTTCAGTAATGCTTGTACTCAACACAGTTATAAATGAAATAATTAACTGAACTTCCCATTTTTCTCTGTGTAGTGTGAATTAAATGTAACTGAAGATGCATTGAAGGCTATAGCCAGACTGGCCCTGGACAGAAAAACTGGAGCCAGAGGTCTTCGATCTATAATGGTGAGTAAATTAAGTCTTATAAACAGTAAATGAAGCTTCCTGGATGTGTGTATGGACCTAATTGTGACCATTTCCAGTCAAAACCACACTTAGTTCTGGTCCTTACATGGATACAGTAAGTCTTTCTAAAGCTGTGAGTATTCAGAGTTCTTCCAAGACAGTCTAGCTCTGAAATCACTTGCTTATGTACAAGAGGGCATATAGAAATATTTTCCCCTCTATTTTCTTGTAGGAAAAGCTGCTGCTGGAGCCCATGTTTGAAGTGCCCAATTCTGACATCGTATGTGTCGAAGTTGACAAAGATGTTGTAGAAGGCAAAAAAGAGCCAGGATACATTAGGTAAAACCGTAACAGAAGTAGCAGAACAGACCAGTAATACAACTAGACAGGTATTCTAATGGAATAAACACAAATCCATGCACACGACCTAAAAAAGATTCAATGCTCTGTATATTGTATACAGCTGAATTAGTGCCTGTTCTGTCCTAGAGACTTTGGATTTGTATTGCTTTAGTTTTTAAACAGAAATGTAAAAATAAACATATGTGAAGTTACTTTTGTGTGTGTATACCTGTAGAAGCAGAAGTAAATTTTAAGTTACCAGTAAAAATTTGAAATTCAGTTGTGACTGTACTGAAATTTCTGAAATGAAACTGTTTCTTTCCTCCTACTTTTTACCTCTGATGTGGGGTTTTTGATACAAGCTCCAGGCTGCTACAGTTTTCTGCATTACTCTTGCAGCAGTGGAGAGCCACAAAGGCACATCTGTTGATTTGCTGAACTCTAGTTAAAAATAATCAATTTAATGTTGTAAAGATTATGGTAATGATGTGGAATGTTGAAAGCACTGCACAAATCTGGATTTAAAAAAAAAAAACACCCAAGGATTTTAATGAATGAAGGATGGAGTTGAGAGGAAGTGGGTCAGGTGAAAACTGGTTAAAAAATTTCAGGTCTGAAACTTAGGAACTGTGTCTTGGTTTCTACCACTGACAATGTTGTTTGAGTGGCTTTCTCCACTAAGGTACATTTACTCATTTCAGCACATTGTCTGCCTTGAAGCTTGGCTCCGCCTGGTGTGGATGGAGGGAATGGAAAGTATTACGCTGATGATTGCTTTAAGTGATTTTGTATAGCACCAGAAATACTAAATTTATTGGTTAAATCAAACAATTTACTGAAAATCAGAAGGTTAATTGAATTCAGTTAATGAGACTGTGTGCTGGTGGCACTGCAAATGTGCACAGCAGCATTTCCAGATCAGAAGGTCAAAACTTTTGTCACGGGGCACTGTGCATGTGACATGTCTGTCAGAAGCTATGGAAAGTGTCTCTTGGTTTTTTTTCCCCCAATTTCCAAGGTATCTGATCATTTCTTTCAATCCTAGGGCTCCCACTAAGGATTCATCAGAAGAGGAGTATGACTCTGGAGTGGAGGAGGAAGGCTGGCCTCGACAGGCAGATGCTGCAAACCATTAAACACTGTCAGAACTCTCACCCACAAAAAGCTCACTCGGTTCTTTCCTTACTATTGCCTCTGGCTTCAGCCTGATCCTAAAGGCACCGGATCTGTCTCAGATACGATTCATGATGAGGAACTTCATTAGCTAAATCAGATCGTGTATTTTATTGCAGCATCACATTGATTTGATGGACAGAGTGTGGACTGGGACGGCATAATGTTCAAATATGAATTGTATATTACACTTGTTCAATTAAAATGTATAGCAAATGCAGCAGCACCTGCACTGCCCTTGCCAGAAACTAAACCAGCAGTGTGGGTGCTGCCAATAGTTAGATTTAACAATAATGTTACTCTACAAATGGGAAATCAAAATTAATAATTAGTAGAGAGTGAGTAAACTATCTTAGCTCCTGGTACGGCTCACAGGGGTTACGTTCAGGTCAGTGTTAGAGTCCTGCTGGTGTGTGAAACCCAGCGGGTGCTGGAGTGACTTGTTACATTGGTGGGGGAGGAAGCCCTTTTGGGAAAACTGGGACACACTTTATGACACTGCTGGGAGATTCTGCTAAAATGTGACACTGGTTTGTTACAGTAATTTGAATATCGAATAATACCCTTCACATCTCCACTGGGAGCTCAAGTCACCTTGGATACTGTGAAAGAAGGTGAAGACAGTCATTTGCTAGTTTTCCAGAGGGGCAAACAAGATTCCTAGGAAGCAGTAAAAGCATCTGAATTTGGATGAGAAGTCGCCATAAATTTTTAAATATTAATGTTCTAATATAGTACATTTTGTTTAACGTATTGGAACTATCATGCATCAATTTTTTGGTGCCAGGTATTTGCCCAACCTATCTTATAATGTTAAGAGATGAAAGAAGTAAATGTATAGTATTTTTGCTGTAATCAGTAGTGATTGTTCACAACAGTGCTTTTTAAGTTATATTCTCAAATGCTAGTATTGCATCTTGTGGGTTTGTCTTTGATTTTTAGTCTCACAGCAAGCAATCCTCCCTGTTCTGTTCTCCACCAAAATTAATTCAATCCTTTAGGAAAGTCTTTGTAAAAACACTAAAGGACCTGTATGGTTTTGATTTTTTTCAGGAATTAAAATTGTCGCTTACAACTTTGTTTTGTCCTTCGGTGAAAATGTGGACTTGAGTTTCCCTAAAACTTTAATTCACATTATTTAAATAAAACTTTCATCCTTCTTTTCAGTCTAGTGGATGTTTTAGGACAGGAAAGGATACCGAAAATCTATTGAGCCTATTTTTGTCATTAATTTTTGTCATGTAAATTTTATGTAATACTTGTGTTCTTCCCTCACAGTAGTGTGACATGCAGTTGTAGCCAGGTGCAACAGATACTTCCCATGGGATTTCAGATTTTTTCAGGTTAAATGACCCACTTAATGGTTCAGAAAAAGCTGCGTTTGGAGTTGAGGATATTTCTAGAAGCTTGGTCCCCTTGAAATGGGAATCTGTGCTGAACTATCTGTAACTGCATCCTCACTTTCCTTTTTGTAGAGTGAAAAAATATAACAGCTTTTAATTCTGAATCCTTTAACTCAAATCCTTTTTTAAACAGATAGAAAAAAACACGACCTTTTAGGTGAAACTGTTCAACAACTTAGTTTTGAAAGTTGTTTGGAATTCTGTAACCAAGAACTGTTTTTAAGGAAACAAAAATGCCGCATAACTACAGTTTGTACTTCACCTCTGGCGTTTGAATAAAAGCGAATATTCAAGCAGCGGAGAGTTGTCATCCCTGACGCCATCCCCACATATTTCAAGTTTTAGGAGTAGTTTTTGAAACTTAATTTTTCTAAGTGGGGCGAGAGGCGGGCGGGGGGGGGCCTCCCGGCCGCCAGGCGGCGCTGTGGCGCGGTGCTGAGGCG
>VZTE01001721.1:926905-987606 GCA_013397775.1 Eulacestoma nigropectus
CTCCCCTCCGAGGCCGAACCATTGTGCTGCTGGTTCAGGCTGATTCTTCTGGAGGGATGTGGGGGTGTTTTCCTCAGGGAGGCTGATTTGGGTCCACAGCTGACCCAAGTGGCAGGAGCAGTAAAAACAGCATTCCTGGGCTGTGAATGTACTTGCCTGCCTGTCAGGAGGAGACCTTGTTTGGAGAGCTCTGGGACAGGCAAGGCTTGTTTGTTCCAGGAAAACCCTCGGATTTCAGTCACAAACACACTTATATTTTAAGCTGAACTATGTGGAAATGACAACTCTGTCTGGGGACCAGCCGAGCCCCTGGCGCCACTAGAGAATCCCATGGCTGGTTCTGCTTCTGCCTGAGGTGGCATCTTCCCTAGCCCATGTGCCTGAAGCGTCCCTGCCAAGCGCTGCTAATGAGGGTCACAAACGAGCTCTGCCACCATCCTGGGCAGCTGGATGCGGTGCCTCTCTGCAGGTGCCTAAAACTGGGATGCCCACTTCTCCTGTCTGCACCCTCCTACCTTCCACAGCAAAGTGACACAAACACCTCCAAGCATAAAACGCTTTCCAAAGAATCATAGGTGCAACTCACAATAGTAATGACTTCATAGATAGGCTGTTTTCAAGTATAAATTTGGGGATTCCCTATAGAGATGAGGCTGGTACTGCCCAATCCTACAGCCAGCCCTAATGCTCGGGGAAATAGGAGCTGATATGGGAAGGCTGCAGCCCTTAAAATGCCTCGTGGAGTGCATGGTTTGCTCCATGCCACGTGGTCTGGTTTCACATGTCCTCACCAGTTGGCTCTCGCTCTTTCGCAGCATGACTTCTCGCTGGAAAGGAAAGTGCTGTACTGGGTGGAAGTGGCCTCTCAGCAGCAAACCTCCCGGCATCGGGTCACCTCCGAAGTCGTCCCCACAGCTCCCCCGTGCTGGCTGCTGCTGGTGGACCCCGCCGACAGCTACGGGGGGCGGGGTCGGGACGGGGCAGTGCGGCGCTCCATCAGCTTGAGCGCTGCCGAGAGCTCCTACGGGCACGCCAAGGGCAGGGCGGCCCTGTCCGACACCGAGAGTGACACCTGGCACTCAGAGGAGGGTGAGTACTCGGATGATGAGTACTCCTCAACCTCTTGGGAAGAGAATGACAAGGATGAAAGGTTCCTCTCCAGGAGGAGAAGCTCTGGGAGAAGTGTGTCTTCACGTCCCGGCTTTTACCAGACCCGACCAAAGACATCGCCTGGCTTGCTGGAGCCCTCGCCAGAGAACAATGTCCACAGCCCAGCCAGCCCAGACCCCAGCAAGCAGAGAAGATCCATGGTGATATTTAACAACATGAAGAACGAGCTGGAAGCTGCCAGGAGGAAGCTGGCTGCTTTAGTGCATCCTTTGAACAGAGCTGCCACAGGGAGCAGGGGTATCACGGTGCCACGGCTGCTCCCCCAGTGTCCCGGCACCACCCGCAGCGTCAAGTACGGGCCAGGTCCGGATGTGTCCCAGGTGGGGACCTTTGTGCCAACTCCTCCAGCCACAGCTGCACCGATCCCTCCCATCAAGCGGCACAAGCCCACAGTACCGGTGAGCAGCTTCCTTTGGTGGCCCTTTGTTCATTGCTGCGAGAGGAGGGAGGTGGAGGGCATCGAATTGGTCTCATTTGGTGGGGGCTGGCCAGCAAAAAGGAACCGAAATGGGGCTTTGGAAACACTGCACCCATGAGGAATTGCTGAAGTTTTCACAAGAAGTGAAGAAAGGGTTTGATTTTTTCACTGAGGTTGAAAGAAGCTTTCTGGGTGCACATTTACTTGCTCTGTCCAAAACATCTGTGTTTTCCCCAAGCAGGGTCTAATCTGATTTTCAATTGAAACACTAAAACGTGAAATATGGGGGTTTTGTCCTCTTTTTGCTACATTATTCCATTCTAACAGATATAAGCAGGGTTTATAGGGAAATGTTCCCTTACAGTCATTATGTCTTTTCTAGGAAACTTTGGACTTCATACTCCTACTAGAAATACAGATCATTTAGTGATAGAGACAGTGATGTGAAAGGATGGAGTAAATAATACTCTGTCACCTTAAATCTGAATTACACCCTGCTTTTAAGAAATTGAATCTAATCCAGCTGCTTGAGAGGTTTAGGAGATGAATTACTGAAAACCTGCAATAAAGCCATCAGACACATGAATGACCAGGTTATTTATATGCAATTGCATTTGACATGGAGTAATTAAGGAAAGATTAAATGCCTGTGTATTCGTACAACACCCACCCTGAGCACTCTTCTCTGACCTGTATCTATAGCTGAGCCTGGATTTAATTAAGTCCAGTCTCATTTGATGCCCATTTTATGTTCCTTGTATGGGAATTTTCCTCTTCTGGAGAGAGCAAGGTAACCACCGTCATTCAGAAGCATTGGCTCAGCCTGGATTGTTTCACCTTATTCCATGACCCAGAGCAATAAGACCATCTGCTTTTTTTCCTTGCAGTCCCTCAGCCCCTACACTTGCCTCCCCCCTGCCTCCATGCCTGGACGACCTCTCAGCTCCCACAGATCCCAGCCAGATTCCTCAGCTGACCTGCTCTCTGCACTGAGCCAAGAGGAGAGAGACCTCATTGAGCCCGTCATAGCCCTGGGCTACCCCACCCACAAAGCCATCCTCACCCTCCAGAAGACTGGAAGGCAAAGCTTAAGTCAGGTTGGTGGAGCTGGCACAGCACTGTGAGAAACTTTTGGTAAAGGAAAACTTGATTTTCATGGAGAAAGAGATGGCTGTCTTCTTTGAGGTAGATTTTTGATGGCCTTGGCTTTCCACTTTGGTGTCAGACCACAGCTGACAGGGTTTTCCATGAGATTACACTTTTGCTGTAATAAAATAGCAATGAGTCGCCCTCAGCTTTTCAGCGCATAATCATGGCTGGTTTTGTTATCTGTTCAATCTGTTGTGTGAAGCATAATGTCCTTTTGAGGTACAAATTTTGCCCCCATATATGGAAACTTTTTGCACATAATTTTTCCCAGCTGTTGGATTCGTGTGATTATTGCCATGGCTCATCCTGTCAGAGTGGGACTGTAGGAATACCTTGGAGATTTGGTTGGGCTCTCTCCAAAACACAACTTCTCTGTGTTGGAGCAAGCAGGGAATCCATGCAAGCATTGCAGCGGGTTCCCAGAGCTCTTTTCCCAAGGAACCCTCTATAATAACCTGGAATTTATTAAAAATATTTAACATGCAGCCTCTTCCTACTGCTGGTATGCGAGTACATCCTTGCCTGCTGTGCCGCATCCTCATTCCCAAAGTCTCTTCTTGTCCAGATGAATGTCACAATGGTCCAGGTGGGCTCAGAGCATCCATGACAAGAGGGAGGCTGCTGGCTCTGACTCCCTTGGCAAACTTGGTGCTGGACCTGCCCATCCCAGCAGAGGATTTTAGGGCTAAATTATCCAAGTAGCTCTTGCAGAGAGAGAAGGGTCTTAATTGCAGCTGAGCAAGAGGGATATCCATGGGGCTGTCAAACCAGGGAGCAGGAGCAGATCCTGGCAGGGCATGAGCAGGCACAGTGCTGAGCAGCCACTGCCGGCTGCCAGTCTCCTTCCCATTCCCCTGGGAGCTGCCTCTGCTGAGTGGGCCAGCTCTCACCCGCCTGGTTGGCACACAGAGCTGCTCTGTGGCTTAGTCATCCTGCAGCTTCCGGCTCCCTCTTTACTCACCCCAGCTGGACCAGCTCCCCAGAGCTCGCTGGAGTTTCAGGCGAGCTGAGGTGGGAAGGGAAGCTTTATGTCTTCAATCCATAGAGTTTTCATCTAGGCACAGAGAGATGGGCAGAGCCCAGCCCATGTTGTTTCACAGAGCCATGCGAGGGTGTCTTGTAGCACCTGCTGGCTTCAAAATGAAGAAACAGTGCATCTCATTAAGGTTGGAAATGGGTACAGCCTGCTCCCTTCTGTATAAACACCGGGACTCCCATTCCCTTGGAGAAGAGATTACTGCACCAAAAGACAAGGTCTGCCTTCTATCCCATGCCTTCTTCACCAGCAGTTCCCATCTTTCCCATTTATGCCCAGTGCAGCCAAGATAAAGCCTGACCCTTCATGCATTTCTTACGAGTACCAAACTACCAAATTAGTCTAAATCTTCCTGGAAAATATATTCCAGCTGAAGTTAAAAAGAAGACCCATGGGTGCTCTTTGTTACTTGGTAGTGATATGCGAGGTTTCGATGTGTGACAATGACTACTTCAATTGTGAGGATTGATTGAAGCACCAGATGGTAGCCAAAAATTACTCAACTTCCTTGCAGTGTCAAGTGAAACTGGCAGAGCCCACCCTGGTAGAGAAGGCAAGGCCTTCTGTAGCCTTCTTTAGAAGCAATGCTTTCCTAATTTTAGTGGAAGAACTTCTCTGAAAGGCTCAAGCAGGACTAGTTGCCCCAGCATGCCAGAGGTTCATCATGTAGGATGTCATGGCCAAAAAGGCACCATTGCATTTTGATCAATGATCATTGATCAATTCAAAATGTATTGTTGATTCATGGAGTCCTCAATGTACATATGAACTGAGACATGACAAAGGCTGCAGCTGGTCAGTTTTAAAAAAATCTTTTTGTTGAGTCTTGAGGAGATATATATATATATATATTTTAGCGATAAAAAGCATTGAGTTAACAAAGGCACCGATTTCATGCTAGGCTTGACCAGGCTGCCAGGATTGTCTGTGTTATGTTGTGGGTGAGTGGCTGTTCTGCCACAACAGGGGAAGAAAATACAGCAATGATCTGGGGTTGTCATTACCCTGGTAACGAGGGAAGTAACATCAGGTGAGGAATGCCAGTGCCCAGTGACTGTCTCCTTTCTGAGTTACTGGGCTCCTTAAGGATGACATTTCTGAAAATCCCTACTCAACTGTTCAGCCAAAATAGATCATCTCAATGTTTGAGAGACTTTTTTGTCTTTTTCATACGTTTTATGGCCTTTCACTGAGTCCTTCTCCTTGTCTATGGCAGTGCTGGGGAGGGTGGAGGTCTGTGCACTGGTGGATCTGGGGAGAGATCAATCAGCCTCTCCTTGGATGGAGAAGCTTTGGAGAGACCTGTGGGATGTTTTTATTTCCCCTGCTATTGTATAGCTCATTTATTATTGCCTGTCCCATGTTTTTGGACAGTCAGTGATTCTCGCGATATTTAAAAGATGCTGCTGGGAATTGTGCTGTCAACACTCCAAGAACAACGAGGAAAGCCAAAAATAACTGTTTACTTTCAGTAATGAGAGCACACAGGTCTCCCTTGGGGTGGGTTTTGCACTCAGACCCTGGAACAAACCCATGGGTGCCTGAACCCTGGTGCATCAAATGGATGCGGGGTCAGCTGAGCGAAGTCATCCCACCAGCACAGGCTCTGCCTCACCCTCCAGCCTGGAGGCCATTGCACTGCATCTCAGATGTTCACGTTTGGTTTGCTCCTTGTCCTCCCTCCACCTTGTTCCCATTCCCACCCTGGGAGGATGAACGGGGACCAAGATGTTGTCTCCCACTGGGAATCCTGCAGATAGACAGACCACCCCGGCTGAGCATTAGATGGGGACCAGCAGGATGGTGGTGGCTCATGTCCCCCCATGGTGTGTCCCTGGGAGGTGGCAAGGGGGCTCCTGATTGGCCTTGCTCCCCATGCCTGCAAGGCTGGATTAACCTGACTGTCTTCCCCTGCAGTTCCTGAGCTACCTGGGTGCCTGTGACCGGCTGCTGAAGCAGGGCTACGAGGAAGGGCAGGTGGAGGAAGCCATGGAAATGTTCCAGTACTCGGAGAAAAAGGTCAGAATGGGATGGCACAGCCCAGCACTTTGTGCTGTGTCCTCCAGGCTCTGTTTTCCAGTGGGCTGCATGCTTCCCTCTGCCTCCACAGCTCCTCCTGCAGCCTCGTGGAGGGTCAGACCTCTGGGGCAGTGTCACCATAAGGACCCCTGGGGGAGGACACCTGCTCCTTTACTCTTCTCCACCCTTCCTCTCACCCTGTTGTGCAGCACGGTCACTCAGCTCCTGGACAGGAAATCGCCTGTCCTGAGCCCACCAGCACTCATGCTCTCTCCTGCCAGCTCTCCTTTCTACCCCCAGGGAGTAGAACCATGGAGAGCTGGGCATTTGTCTCCATCATCAGTCTCCCCCTCGGGGTAATGAAGAGTCTGGGGAGGTAGAACTGCATGAAATCTGGGCTGGCACTGTTCACTGGGATGCCGATTCCTGTAGGATTGCCGTGGAGCTCCTTAGGACAGTGGCAGTGGGAGGGCGCCCGGGTCTTGGGTGTCAGGGAACGGTTTATTTATTGACGACACGGCTCCAGGTGATGTTGTGGTGCTGGGGCCCAGCCTGAGCAAGGAGGGGAGCAGGACAAATGAATTGCAGCTGTGCTCACTGCCATTCTCTGCTCTCTTTATAATGCAGACAAACACTGCATGGAATTGATATAAATGTTACAAGGAATAAGTGAAGCTAGAGGCTGACTTTATTAAATATTTCTTATTTAAGAGATTTCAGTGCTACCAGGGGTATGTGTGCCCTTGATCTGCTTTCATGGTGATACAACCCAGCCAGATCTTCTGGCTGCAGCCTTGTCCTAGAGTACTGCTTCTGCTGTAACCCCACAATACATCCATCCGTGATAACATCACTCCTCTCTCCTCCTCCTTCCTCCAGGCAGCTGAATTCTTGCATCTGTTGGCTCAGTTTAATGATATGGGCTTCCAGCAAAATGAAATCAAAGAAGTTCTTTTGCTTTGTGGGAATCAGAGGGAGAGGGCGCTGGAAGAACTTGTGATGAAAACCCACTGAGCAGCATCCTGGAGCAGTCACAGCTTCCCTTCTCCACACCAGACCAGAAGGACTCAGGTGATTCTGCTGCTCCATCCTCACCCCTGGAAGTACCAGACACAGACCTTCACAGCTCTGCCTTGGTGTCTCATTTTATGGACATCCATCATAAGAGTGTTTGTCATTCAGGCACTGACTGCATAGCAGGAATGGTTATCTCCTCACCCACGCATCCCCACCCTTGATCATCTCAGCTGTTCAGCTTAGATGAAAGAAGATCTAAACCGCCTTCGGCTTAGATTGTTGCAGAATCCAAACAAAACCACAGTGTTCTCCCTCCACCTGGGGTAATGGGTATCATGTTTTCAGCTACAATCAAATGGGGATTCTTAAGAGATTATATAAATCAACAGAAGAAATTGTTTTCCTAAAATCTGAAGGCTCCTGCAGGAACATGTGTTGGTCCTGGCTTGGGAAGAGTCTCAGCTGACTTAGTCATGGTTGAATATTGTGATTGAAATCCACTTTGATCGCATTAGCTTCTCCTTTTAAACCAGAAATGTGAGAAAAATACAGTCCCATGTGGGTAAGGAAAGAAAACTGGCTGCCTGTGCTCTGAAATACATGAGGTTTATCCAGTACAATGAAAAATGGTGGAGGCAAAGGTTTGTCCTCAGGCATCTTCATGAAATCAGAACAGAGAGATAGGGAACTGCTCACTGCGCTCATGCTCTGCCCAAATCAGGAAAATTCAGGGGATGCTTCCCTAAACTGTGAAGACAGTGGCTCCAAATGAAGTTAAGCATTAATGTCAGCATCAGGAACATCTGAATGCCCAAGGGAATTTCTGTATGTAACTGAAGGACAAAGAATGGGAGATTCGGAACACTGTACAGGATGTGTGTCTTGGCTTGGCAGCGGAACAGTGGACAGTGTTTTCACATAAAGTATGTTATTTTCCTGTGAATTAGATACAGATGTAATTTCTTTGAGTAAAGATGCTTGGGGGGGTTCTTCTGCAACATGTTTGTGTCTTTTTCTGTCAGGATGCCAACTGGCACAACCCAGCAGAGAAAATCCTTAGTTGTATTAGTACCATTTTTCCTTTGTATCCTTCCAAACAATCTCCCAGCTCAGTGTGCTTCCATCAAGGTAAAACACCATGTCCCTTCTCCCTGGATCTCCAGGTGAGTGCCAGACAACAACAAGAAGGTACAACTCTCCATGGCTGCATTCATTCTTGCCTGGATGCAACAAGGAAACTTGGCATCCAGGTTTTGGGGGAGTTGACCCATCCACCCCCAAGGATGCTTTATTCCTGCTCTTCTTTAATGACACTGAAATGGAAAATGTGGCACCTTGTATGTCCTAGGCAGATATTCCTGGGGAGCTCACAGGCTCTTCTTGGAACTCCCAACCCTGTTTTTCCTCCTGCTTTCCCTTGGTTATACAAGCTTTTATTTTTGATATGGCCCTTATAAGGCAAGTCCATCTACAGACAGCTTTTCCTTACATTCCCCCTTGCCAAGATGATGTCACCTTAAAAACGAGACTTGCAAAAGGTTAAACTGTGATTAGGCAGATCGCGTCGCCTCGAACTGTGATCTTTGGCAGAGCAAACACTGTGAGGATGGAAAGGGAAAGATAAGGGTGCTGTGCTGGTGCCAGTGGTGCTGAATTCTGGTGGAGCAAAGCACGTTGGCAGCGTCGTGCCAACTCACTGTGCAAAGGTTAAGCAGCTTCTCGCCCTCCTTAGTGGTTTGCTCGGTCCTGGATCATCGTTTCTTGCAGAGGTAAGAAATGTATCTTTTTTCCTTTCTTTGCATCTAAAATTATTTTGTGTTACTTTCTGGATCACAGTCTGGATTGATGGGTGCAATAAATGGCTCTTGGGAGCATCCGTGCCATAGTCAGCTGCCTGCCAAGACTCACACTTTCCCTCAAGTGCTACACTTAAAATCTTAAAACCTGTTGCATTTTGTTGACAAATATCTTTGTAAAACCCTGAACTGTCAAAAAGCAGCATGTGGAGGTGGGGAGGAGCTTATATCACTTGGTGTCAGAGCTGGAGGGAAGGGGTGAGCCTGCCAAGTTTTGCGGTCTACGGTTGGCCACACGAGCCCAACATAAATATTTTAGTAACAGAATTATTTTAGCTTTATTTTAATGGATGCTTAAACTGTTTGTTCAACTTAAAATTGTTTTAAAGCAATGTTTCCATGTGCTGCTCTCAGGAGAAGACAACGGGAAATATTAATTGGCTTTGTCTGGGAAGGGGACAATGATTTGATTTGATGGGTTCCTGTAACAGTCCACCCGGGGACTGCAATGCTGCTCAGCTCACAGTGCCCACAGTGCAGAGCTGGGACAGGTCCATTGGTGTTCCCTGCCTCCCCCGTGCCACCACCGGACCTGCAGCTCCACTGGCAGCAGTCCCCTCATGGGTGACAGCAGGGTGGTGGCCTGGCCCAGTGGCAGAGGGCAAATGGGGACAAGGCGCATCCAGTGGTTTTCCATCTGTCTGTGGGTGCAAGCAGGGGTTTTCTGGTTTGTTTTGGTTTGCAGTTGCATTGAGTGGGTTTATTCTCAAATGCGGGAACTGTTTTGAAAATGCTGAGAACTTGGCGAAGATCAGCAGCAGAGGTATTTGAGGCATCCCGGCTGGTATTCCCTTCTGCTCTCTCCTGGCCTGGACAGCACAGGCAGCCCAAAGCCTGCCCCATGGAGGGAAACCAGCTGAGCTGGGGTCTGGGTTTGCTGCTGCCCTGGCCCCTGTGGTCACAAAGGGGAGCTCTGTGCTCCCCAGCCATCCCCAGAACTGGTCTTGAGGGCTGTCAACTCTCAACAGTGGCTGGTGGGATCTAATGGGAACAGCTCTTCCGGCTGTAGAGCTCTGCAAGCCTGGTATCACCATGTAATGGTGCCGCTCCCTCCCCTTCCTTTCCTTTTGGAACCCTCTGTACTTCCAAGCTTTGCCACGTCCTCAAAACACCCTGACTTGGCTCAAGCAAGTCTCCATTGAGAGCCAGCACTTGCCACCCTGTTGGGTCTGTGCTGGGGCTTGGGGGACTGATGGATGGTTCCCAGGTCCCAGAAAACCCTTGGCACATTAAGCACCTGATGCCCAGGAGCTGCTTTACTTCACTCCCCATCTCCCCTCCTCCTCCCAGGACCCCGCTGCAGCCACAGAGAATTCCCAGGGGAGTGCCGGGCTGCGTGGGAACCGTACTCCCACATATGGCTCTGAAACTTAGCCGCAGCTGAAAAAGGATTCAGGGGCAGGAGCAAGTCCTGACATAGATCCCTGTTAGGAGGTATTTTCCTTCAGAAGCATGGGGGAAAAGAAACCCCAAACCTAAGAGTAATGAAAAACACAGTAATGAGAAGCTTTTCTATCGTTTTCCTTTTAATTCTGGCATGTAATGAATGATTTCCCATTGAGGCAGAGAGGAAGTGGAATGCTGCACACCCTCAGAGTGCAGTCAGAATAAATAAATCCCATGTTTGCACCTGTGTGGTATCTGTCCTCTGCAGAAACCACAATGTCCTGCACACGGCTGGCTTGTGAGCTCTTGGCTGAAAGGACTTTGTGCCCCTGCAGGGCAGGAAGAGGCAGACAGCAGCTGCCCTTTCCCTCTGGCAGGGTCTGAAACAGGGTCCAACATGATGCATCCCTGGTCCTGAGCACGGCTCCGTGGAGGAGGAGAGGAGCCCAGGGGAGCAGTGAGTGCAGAGCTGAGGCCTTTGCAAGGAGAGCATCCTGACATGGGATGGGGGATCAGCTACGTCGCAATGTCATGGTCACGTCTTGGCAGCCGCAGGAGGAAGGTCTGCAGGGAACCGCTGCGTGGGAAACCTGCCCGCTCCTTCTTCTGCTTCCAGGTCTCCTCTTCCACGGAGTAGAGGAGCGTCAGCATCTTGTTGACAGTGTAGATGGTGTCACCCCTGACGACGGCGGTGAAGAGGGCTCCCTTGCTGTTCATGAACTGCCCAGGCAGGGCGCTCCACTGCCGCGATCTCAGGTTGAAGCAGTCAATGACACAACGCAAGAAGTCATCGTAGGGGCCGTTGCGCATGACGTAGAGGTTGTCACGATGGGCCACCATGCAGTGCCCGTAGCTCTGGTGACGCTTGAGCTCGGTGACGGGAAGCCACACGTCTTGCTGGGTCTCATACTCGTAGATGACGGTGGTGTCCAGTGGCTGCCACAAGCAAACAAAGATCTGCCCCAAGGCTTGGGCACAAGGCGCTGCTGTGCTCGGCTGTGGCAGGTCAGAGACGAATGTCCAGGTGCTGGAGGCCAGGTCGTACCTCTCCACGGACTTGAGCGAGATCTTTTCGTACTCACCACCGATGGCATAGAGGTAGCCCTCATGGCCCACCAGCCTGACGTCGTAGCGCAGCTGGTGAGGGCTGGGGAACTCGCTCCAGGTGTTGGCATCAGCATCGTAGCAGAAGCTGCTCTCTACCACCTGCTTGTTGGCTCCATAGACACCACCCACGATGTAGATCTTGTTATCCATGGTTGCCATGCCGGCTAGGAACGTGCTGGCACTCAGTGGAAGGCAGGAGAGGGTCCTCCATGTGTTGGTCTCCTCATCCAGGTAGCAGATGGTCCTGGAGAGGTCCTCCAAGAACTCGAAGGTGGGTGTGTGGGCTCCCACTGCCACAAAGGTGCTGGGTAGGAGGGCTTCCACATAGGCCAGCAGATCATCAGAGAGGCAGTCCAAGTACTCCTCCAGCTCAGCGTAGCTGTCCCTGATGTAGAGGGCGGCACAGTGGAAGAGATCCAGGAGGCCGAATATGCCAGCGGCTTGGTACAGCAGGATGCAATTGTCAGAGTTGATGGAGTGGATCAAGTACTTGGCCAAGGACTTCACCTGCAGGAAGGCAGCACATTCCACTGCCTGGAAGGTCTCCTCGCTGCCAAGGATGGGCCTCTCGCCCGCCAGCACCCTCAGCATGGCAAGGAACCCGGCTGCACTCAGCTCCCCCAGCCCGATCTCCTCCTGCGTGCTCTCCCTCATGCCCGAGCGGAAGAGGGCACGGAAGTACTCACTGCTCTCCACCAGCAAGGTCTTCTCCACCGAGAATGACTGCTCCTCCACCAGGATACGCACCCGCTCCGGGGGCCCTGCCTGGGAACCTTCCTCCTCCGGGGTCATTTCTGCCTGGGACCTGAGCAGCTCTCAGGGGTGAGGGAGCACCCGATGCCCCTTCGTGCCCCGCACAGCCCCCTCCGGCCTTCTCCACTCTTTGATGCCTTTGCTGCACTGCCTGGCGGCCTTGTAATATAAATACCTTGGGCTAAAGATAGCCGAGCTCGTGACCGGGGCCCTTCAAAGGTATCCGCCAGGCTCAGCTGCCCACCCAAACTCAGGCAGGGTTCCAGTGTCACCAGCCAGTGCTGGGCACGGCAGAGGTGCCTGGATCATCCCATGGAGTATGCCCAGCCACTCAGGAGAAAACAGGTTTTACTCTTTCCACTCCCAGGCATCCTCCTTGTGATGCCCTAAAGGAATGGTCCCCAACCTGGGGAGGGCAGCACACTTGCATGACTGGGAAGAGCATATGGCCACAATGGTTTTTTTCCCCTTAAAACATGGAGTTCACAGCCCAGGGAGGTAAACGACATCAGCAAATCTCATTGCCACCCAGCTCAGCCATGGGAAAGGGACTTGGCTGTTCCTCAAGCGTTGCCATGGGCAGGGAGAGACCTTCCTTTGTGACCGTCCCCAGGGCAGCAGCATCTGCAACATCCATGCCAGCTGCAAGGAGCCATAAGCCAGCCTGTGCTTCACCTGGGATCTCATGGTGAGAAAAAGTAAGTGCAGCAACCTCTTCTCACCAAAAAATGTCCCCTCTGGCCTCAGGGCTTGCCCAGCTCCCCATAATACCTGGCTGTGGGAAGAGATAAACCCCTGTGTACTGACACAGAGGTTGACAGTGAGGAAAAGTGTTACTTGTGGCACATCACTTGTTTGTGTGGTAATCACAGCCTTTTCTGGCTAGAAATCCCATTTCAGCTCTGCCATGGGGTACCAAGGAAGGCTGACAACAGGGCTCACCTGGGGGGCTCCTTCCTGGATCTCCCCATCACTACTCGTGATTAGTTTGCAGCTGGTGTTTTGGTTTTGATGAATAATTTAACCTGAGCAGCCCATCCCGCTGAAGATCTATTTTTTGCTCCCTCCTTAACCCCCTCATCCCAGCAGCTGGAAACTTTCAGGGCAGCGCATGATGGCAAAGCTGTTGCCTCAGGGTCATGGCCCCAGCAGGTTCCCCCAAAAATCAGAGTTTAGGGGAGAAGGGGAAAGTTTGCACTTGCACCACTGTCATTTATCCACGTGGATACCCAGCTTAAAATACATGTTTTGTTCCAATTGCTTTTAAGCACCCTAGACCTGTGTCCAAAGGGAGTCTGGAGTCAGAGGTCCTCAGAGGGGCTCTGCTTTCCACAAGAGATTTATCCCTGTGATACCCATCCTCCCCATCCCCGGGGCTTGCAGGGACTTCCACACTCCCAGACTATTTTGGGAGGGTTTAAAAATATCCTGCCTGTATTAACGGGCAATATTCCCAAGGGCGCAGCAGCCCCGCATGGCCACGGAGCAGCCTTCGCTCCCCAGCCTCGGCTATGGCCCCCCCGCAGTCCCTCGGGGCCGGCCCAGGGGCCGTATCCTGTGGTCCCGGGCACTGAGCCCTATCCCAAATGGCTGTGATCGCCATGACAACGCTGACTGCAGCCTCCGCCACCTACTCAGGCTCAGAGCCACTGGGTGCCGGCTGATGGATTGGTGCGGGCACTGGTGAGTACTCCCCGGGCTCCCTTTTCCTCTTGGGACCGAGTCTTTTGGGTGGGAAAAGGGTATTTTTCTCCCTCGAAAGCCTCTGCCGGCAGCAGAAGGTGTCTGTGCTTAATTGCATCCGAAGGAGCCGGACAGGTGGTGGGCAGGGTGGCTGGACAGGCGGCTCCGGGTGCTGCTCCTGCCTGCCGGAGGTGTGATGAGTGCACCAGCCTCAGCCAGGGCAGAGGGACCAGGCTTGGGCTTGCTGGGGACGCGGCGAGGAGCTGAGGGCAAAGAAGGTGCCGGGACACGGCGAGGTGGCCACCGAGCCGAGGCACGGCAGGTTTCGGGCCCGGGGGTCCCTGCCCGAAGCCAGGGGAGCTCGGGGTGCTGGGCGTGTGCCCTGCCGGGGGGATCGTCCTCGGGGTGGCCAGGGCAGCGTGTCCAGCCCCGCGGCGTGGCAGCTTTCCTTACAAGGAGTTTGGCTGGAGCCCGAGCAGCGGGAGCCGCGCTCGCCTCCGCCTGCCTCATTCATCCCAGCCCCAGCCGTGGAGGGGCCGCTGCTCTCCCGGCCCCGCGCTCCCGGAGAACCCCGCGTCCCCTCCGGCCGTGGGTTTTAAGGTGGGTGGCTGCGTTTCTCTTCTCTTTCTGGCGTGTGATGGGTGGGCAGAGGGTTGGGGGGTCCCTTTCTTTGGGTGGGACCCAAAGTGTGGGATGAGGATGCCAGCCAGCCTGGCTCCAGGATGCGGATGGAAGAGAGGGTTTCTCCCACCCTGGTGCTGCTGAGCCCTTCTCTTCCCCAGGCTGGGGTACCCTCGAGTCAGGCAGCGAGAAGGTCCTCATCTGGCATGGCAGCGGGTGCTCTATGTCCCCCCGCTCTCTCCTGCAGGACCGAGGATGTCCTCGATGTTCGGCAAGCCCAGAGCCAGCGGCGAGCGGCCACCCCAAAGTCCCCTCCCTGAGTGCTACGTGGCCATCCTGGGGTGCAGAGGGGCCGGCAAGTCAGGTGAGACGTGCACCCACAGCCACGAGCAGGGCAGGGCATCGGGGAGCTGCTGGGGTGCCGTGAGGGGACACCTGCCTCACCTGCCTCTTTCACCCCCTGCAGCTCTGACTGTGAAGTTTCTAACCAAGAGGTTCATCAGCGAATATGATCCCAACTTGGGTAAGACACGTTCTTGTCCCATGGAGCATCCTTTCCATCTCCTGCGTTTCCCATGAATATGGCATGTGAGGGGAAAAAAACCCCAACCCACCCAAAATTACATAAAAAACAACAAGAAGGGCTGGATTTGACCCAAAACCATCTGCGAAAACAGAGGTGAAAGCAGCGCCCTCTCTGGGGGCATGTCCCACAGGGAACATTGGGTCCTTGCATCGCCCCGCAAAAAACCCAAAAACTGAATTCTTGGAGCTCTTTGAGGAGCATCTCACGTCTGTTGGGCTGAGGGAACGAGGACGGGTGCACAGCAGGTGACCCTGGGGCTGAGTTTTGCAGTGAGCAGTTCTGGGCATTTTTTTCCACTCATTTGAGTAATTAATAACTATTTTCCTAGGCCTGACTCCAGGCTGTGGGGAAGAACCATAAATGATTTATCAGGGACATTAGGAAGATATGGACCTTGTCCAGGAACCAACTCCAGCCCCAAATAATTCAGTGACTCTTAGAAAGAAGGATAAATCCTGTCTTCCTCGGATATTTTTGGGAATGTGGTTTCATCTTCCCACGTCAAGACCTTTCTGAAACACATCCGTTAAAAGCTGGCCCAAAGAAAGCATCTTTCTCCTGAGGGAATGGCTCAATGGCTCTCCCTGCTTGCCCTCCTTCCAAAAGAAAGGACTGCTCCTCTCGCTTGATTTATTGGGAAACAGTCCCATGTCAAGGCCCCAGCTCACTTTATCTCACCAGGCTATGGATTTTAGATAAGGGCCAAGCCCTGGGTGCAGGGATTGTTGTGCCAAGATCCTTCTCCTCCCTCCTTCTCCCACAGGAGCCCACACTTGCAACACGTGGGGAGAAATAAGCACTCCTAGCCAGGCTTGCCCAGCAACATCACCACCAGTCCCCCAAAATAATGTTGTCTCAGGGAGGAGTAAGGTGGGAGGCATTGATGGAGGATGCTCCTCATCAGGACTGTAATTTTTCCATGGTGTCCCAAGCATCCCAGGCTTTGCTTGGCTTTGAAGAAGACAGGATGTGCCAGCCCATCCTCACAACCACCCTTCTCCTTGCAGAGGACACCTACTCCTCGGAGGAACTGGTGGACCAGCAGCCTGTGCTGTTGAAGGTGATGGACACCGCTGACCAGGTGAGGCATTGGGGGTTGATGACCAGCTGGACCATAGCTGGACCATGACTGGACTGTGGCTCAGCTGCTCCTCTCACCCCCAGGATGGCCCCGGGAACTGCGAGCGCTACCTGTGCTGGGCCAGTGCCTTCCTTGTTGTCTACAGCATCGACGACAGGAAGAGCTTCGAGGGCTGCCAGCGCTACCTCGAGGTCCTCGCCCTGCATGCGCGGGGCTGCCAGCGCCGCTGCCCCGTGCTCCTGCTGGGAAACAAGTTGGACATGGAGGAGTACAGGTATCGGGCACGTGGTAAGGCTGCCTGTTCCCCGTGGGAGAGAGCTCACAGATCCCTCATCCCTCCAGCTGGGATGCAAAACCCAAATCAGATTTCTTTATGAGTATTTCCACCCCCATTAGTATTTGCAATGTCCTCCCACATCTCCAAAGTTTCTGCTCTCCTGCCCGAGGGGTGATGTGTTTATTTTGAGCCCATTGGTATTTTCAGTAGGATGTTTTTTGGCTGAGTGGTGAGGCAGCATCACCATCCCTGGCAGGGCTTGAGCCAGAGGAGCCCCTCTGGACGTGCCCTTCCTTTCCCTGGAGCCCTCTAGTCCCAGCCCCACTGCCAGGACTGGATGTGCCTGATATGTTTTTCTGGCCTTTTGTGCTGCTCTGTGGTCCCACGGGTCCCTGAGTCACGTGCGTTGCTGAAACCCCTGTGCTCCCAGGATGGAGGTCTCCCCCTCCCCACAGCAAGGACCTGCCCATCTCCTCTTCCCTGCTTCCCAGTGCACTGCCATCACACTCACCCCCAGGTCCCTGGAACATATCCCTGACAGGGGAAGCTGTGTGATTCCCCAAGGACACAAAGAGACCGTTACTCTGGGATTTTGGGAAAGGCAAAACTCTTTTGGATTCACGTACCGGCTTGTCCCAGGGCAGGGACGGGCAGGTGCTACCCTGGTGCTCTTTGGGAAGCAGGCATGGGATGCAGGATCTGTTGCCTGCACCCTTTTTGGGTGGCTGCCATGCCCCAAGGGATCCTGCACCCATCCCCTCCCCTCTCGCCAGGCAGGTGCCCTCAGCAGAGGGGATGTCCCTCGCCAGCAGGTTCGGGTGCCTCTTCCATGAGGTGTCGGCGTGCCAGGACTTCGCCCAGGTGCAGCACGTCTTCCACGAGGCCGTGCGGGAGGTGCGGCGCCAGGCGGAGTGGAACCTGCCCGTGCGGCCACTCTTCATCTCTGAGGAGCGGCCCTGCCCACCCGTGGCCACGCCGGTGGCCCTGCCCACCCACCACAGCTTGGCCACCTGCGCCTTCAACACCCTCTCCACCGTCAACTACAAGGAGATCCCCTCGGTGGCCCAGGCCAAGCTGGTCACTGTCAAGTCCTCGCGGGCTCAGAGCAAAAGGAAGGCTCCCACGCTCACCTTGCTGAAAGGCTTCAAGATATTTTAAGACACATCCCTGTGGGCTCCAGAGAGGGGTGAGAGAGACCCTCATCTCAGCTCCGCAGGGGCTGAGACCTTCCATGATGGACTCACAGGCACTGCAGCAGCCACTGGCAGATGGTGGCCCTGGTCTCCATGCCAGGGCAAAGCCAGCAGTGGCAGCTTGGCAAGCAGGCAGGCTGCCAAGGGTCCGACATGGGCTGTGGCATTGTTCTGCCTGCCCCTGCCCAGTGCTGCTGTGGTGTTTGCACCCTGTCCTGCCACTGGTACCGGGGCCAGCTCAGTTTTCCATGAGGATGCAGCAGCTCCCAGAGGAGCCGGAGCTGTGGATACTACTGGGAGGGTAAGGGCCATCCCCACAGCCCCCAGCCAGCTTGGGCACCTGGCACACAGCTACAGGAGCCCAGGAAGGGGGAATTAATCATTAATCCAGCGTGGAGGAACCCATCTTGTTCGTCCCACAGGTCCCCAACTGAGCAATAAGTAGGAGGAATTTTTGGTTTTTTTTTAATCCGGATAAAAAAGGTGCAGATACTGTTTCAGCTGCTTAAAGGCCTCAGGTGGCCTGAAACTGATATCCACACATCAAGCTAAGTCACACCAAAATTGCTGCTTTTTTAATCAACTTTTTACACCATAGCATCCCTTTCCAAAGGCTTTGCAAGGAGACGCTTTGCTGACGAGGACATGGTCTGAAAAGCCTTTGTTTAAAAGACTGATGTATTTCCAATAATGTCCTAAATTATTTCATGGCTTCTACGCGTGCCCAGTGAAGGACACAAGGGGAATCCTGGAGCAGACCAGGCTCTACCTGTGCCTGAGCCAGGGCCAAGGGCTGGGTGTTTGGTTTCAGGTGCTCTATCAGGTTAAATGTTCTGCTTCTCCCTGGAGTTGCAGTTACTTTGCAGAGTAAAATATCCATGTGTATATTTGTACATATAACCATATAAATATACATATATATATATATGACCTTACTGACAGATTCGATATGGCATTTTGATCAATCACTTTGGAAAGTATTTTAATAAAGAGGATTCTGAAAAGAATAAAAATGCCTCAGCTTCACTGTTGCTGTTTTCCTGATGGGAAGTGAGGGTGCTTTCCCTGCCTGACTGCACTCCAAGCCTCCCACCTCCTTCCCTGGCTCAGCTCCCTCCTGCTTGCAACACCTGAGGGAGGAGACGAAGCTGGCACTGGAGGGAAGGCTGGAAGCAGCCGAGAGCAGTGGGGAAACACCAGCCAGGCAGGAGCTGAGCCCAGGGTCCTTCCTGCAGGTGCAATTCTGCTGCTTTCTTGTTTCACTCTTCTCTTTTCCCAGGCTAAACTGCATTTTAAAACTTCCATCCCTATGAACTGAGACATTCTGATACCTTCCTTAAGGCCTAAATGGGCTGACTTTAGCTGCCACTATATGGCCTCCTCAGACATCTCCGTGTACAGGGATGTGACAGTCCCGTCCTTCCACTGGACCATCACGTCCCCTGGTCTCTGGTCCTGGGGCTCTGGCTCCTGCTTTTGCGGCTCAGCCGTGCTGTATTCCTGCACAGGCATCAGGGCTTGCCTGGCATCCAGGTCAGCCTGCTGTGTGGTTTGTGCTCCTTCTCCATTCACGAGGATCTTCCTTTTCCTGCAGGGAAGGCACAACAAGGACACATGGAGTGAAGCAGCAAGCCCTGCCCACATCTGAGGGCACCTACACTGGTGATGGTCACAGCCATCAATTTGCACCATGCCCCTGGAACACGCCAGCTGCTTATGGGCAAACGCCGCCAGGTGAGCTGTGCCAGGTAAGAGCTCTGAAGTGTCTGAGCACACACAGCTGTGGGATTCACACTTGGAGAGCACCCAGCTCCTGACGCCAGGAGCAGCAGGCAGCCAGCCATCACTAGAGGGAGAGCGAGGCAGGCTCGTACCATTAGCTTTTTTCTTGTCTGAAGACAGCAGCTCTGACACAGAGCTAAGTTTTCATGCAGTAGCAGTGAGTTGCTCCTCAGCTGTGGGGCTGTGCAGCAACAGGGGAACAGTGTGGGGATGTGGATGGGGAAAGGCTGGGAGTCCTGCTCCAGAGCCCCTGTACTTAGGGGAAAGCAGGTCACAGCACAGTTATCACCACTTCCCTCCCAGCAGCCTTGTTGGGCTGGGCAGAGTTGTGCAGACCTTTACTGGATCCAGGACCCAGAGAAGGGAAGGGGCTTGTTCCAAGTGACACAAAGAGAGCAGGCATCAGGCAAGGTTTTATAACAAAAAATGGTTCAAAGGGAGTTTGTCTTTGCTCTTCTCCCCATCACTCAGGGTTTGTCCTGCCCTGTCAAACCCCTGTGTTTGTTTGCCTGGAAGGATTTCATGGCACTACGACACACCAAAAGATTCTCAAATTTTCCTGACTCACCTGTTGCGCACAATGTTAATGGTCAGAAGAACAAGACCCAAAATCATGGTCGCAAGGGAAAGCGCAAGGACGGAATAATTCCATGTTGAGGCTGAGGGAAAGCAGAGAGGCAGCGTTAGTAGGCACAGCACAGTGTAACCCATAGAGCCTGGCTAGGGGTTTCCTGAGGACATCCAGGATGCTCTGTCCTTGATTTTTGTGGCTTTGAAGTGGATCCTCGTGGCACTGACCTGCTGCTATGTCAATCTGCTCCCTCACCCTGCCAAAATCACAAGAGACCTTTGCTCTCTTGGCAGGCTCTGCCTGGAAAGAAGGCTGAACCCCAGAGACACGATCTCAGCAAAGCCTCCTCCCTGTCTTCACCTATGGCCTGCTTCTTCCAGAGGCGAGACTGAGGGTTTGTGTGTCTGGGGTAAATCACCTCCTCAGGTAATGCCCTCAGGCATCACTGTTAGGCAGGAAAGTTAACAGCCAAGGACTGTATCTCAGCCCAGGAACACCAATGGGACTTACGGTCTTCTCTGCGGAAGAACCAGAGCAGCTCCTCCAGCTGTTTCAGTTCCAAGCCCAGTGGAAGGGTAGCATTGCCTGCTGTGTGCTCGTACACATGTGTGCTGGCCAGGGTGGTTGGGAGGTACTTGTGCTCTGCCTCAGCTGTAGAGGAAAGAGAAAGATGCAATGGTCACTCACTGCGGCCCTTCAGAATGGAAGTGACCTTCCCCTTCGCTCACAGGGTTGCCCAGCACGTCTCTCCAAGCAGGCAGAATGCAGCCCTGAGTGCACAGCCTGATCTCATGCACTGAGAAGTGGAGAGTGTTTTTGGCTGCAGAACCCATTATGGTGGGGCATCAGGGCTGCAAAGACCCCAAGATGCTGATAGGGCCTTTCCACATTCCCCAGCTCCCACCACTGAGAGGCAGCTCTGTGTGCCACAATTCACCAAAGAGTTGCCTTGCCAAGACCAGTCCTGGAAATCTGACTCTGGCTTGCAGTCCTCCAGCAAAAAATTCCTATTTATCCAGCTGGCTTGTAAACACAGCTTGACTCTAGCATTTTTTATCAGAAGAACTTCAGTGTCTGCAAAGAAACCAACACATAAGTGTGGCCAACTCCAAGCAGCGGACATACACACAGAGTGCAGATGGGAATGATACCCAGTTCTGGAACTGGCGTGCAACTATTCCCATGGCTCAGCCAGGCTGCTGCTGGTGTATACGGAAGAAAATGGCCCCATAGAAAGAAAGAAACTGTGTTTCCAAAAAGTTAAGGTCTTTGCACATGTGACCTACTTCACGCATAACATTATCCTTTAAGCCAAGACTCTACCTTGCAGCAGAAAAAACGGGATTATCCACAAGAACTTCATATTTGTATGTGCAGGTGGGATGGATCACACCTTCACAGCGTTTCTTCAGTACGGAGATGCCTGAGAAAGACAGAGAAACTAAGGAGTTGAGAGAGGACCTGATTCCCCTCCTACTCCAGCTCTATTCAGAGGGAGGATCTCATGTACTTCGGCATCTGTTTCCTCCTGTGAACGTGAGTCTGAGCTGCCAGGACAGGGTGCAGAAATCCCTGCAGCCACCAAGGTGACAGCAGAGGGGGTCTGGCACAGCATCTGCTGCCGTGGGTTGGACCCCTTGCCGACGTGAACCAGTACAGATGTGAGCTCAGCTGCTGCAAGTCAGCCCCTCCCCAACTAACTAAGCTTCCTTGCTTGCTCCCCTGCCATAATCCTTAGAGAATACATACTTTGTATGTGGCTACCTGTTGCCAACCCATGGATGGCAGAATAAGGGTGTGGAGATGAGGAAGTGGAAGGCTGAGCTCCAAGAGGAGGCAAGGCTGGCTTGCCATTGAGGCTACAGTTTCTCCCATCCCTCAGGGAAACAGAAAGTCCCCCTTGACCTTTAGTCCCTCCTTTGTCAGTGGCATCAATCCAACTTTTATGGCTGCTTGTCCAAAGTAGTTCTTCAGCCTCCCTCGAAGAGACCTGCCCTGAGCAGAGGTTCCTGGCTGTCCACTGTGAGTTGGTGAGACGTTGAGGTGGCTCTCCCCTGCAGTGGCAGCCCACTGCTCGCTGGCCATCACCCACTGGCAGGTCAACAACACCACAACACACATGCGTCCCTCAGACATTCTGGCCCCACAGGCCATTAATTATAATATGGAGACTTTTATGACAGTCTGATACTCTCAACTTTTACCTGCCTTTGCTGTGTGGCCTGGTGCTGTCTGAAACTTGCTCACAAGCATGTTCCACTGTGCCAGGCATGTCAACAATGCTGTTGCTGACTCCTAAGAGAAGCATTTGTCCCGTCGGTTATAGACCTAATGATTGCTATTATTTTCCCCCTGTTCTCAATGTCTTCACAATTCAAAGTTCACATTTTATAGCTAACCAGGCGTGCAGGCTTGCTCCCTGCTGCCAGAAAACCACCTGCTAGCAATTCTTTGAGGAGGGGACTCTCAAATACGTGGTCCACTTTGTATTTCAGAAAATATGGGTAAAGCTGCTCCCCACAGTTAGGTGTGTCAATTACCTTCCCGTCCAGGTAACCTTTAGCTTATTCACATGGATCACCCCTCACAAAGGAGGAAATAAAGTCTTGGTGCCAATGAAAATAAGTTACAAGTCAGCTACACCCTAATAAGAAGTGGCACTTGAATGTGTTAAATCTTGCTGTGCAAGGCTTCTGAGTAATCATTTGCTCAAACAGGAATATTTGACAAGCATGTTGCTGATTTTCCCCTTAGGTGTTTCATAAGTTGTGGGCTACCTCCTGGTGTCTATGCACAGCAGGGATGCTGGAAAGCTGCTGGTACTAGTTCACTACTTCATAAAGGAGTGACCAACTGCCAAATCTTCCCAGACACTGGAGGCCAGAACGTCGCAGGTACAACACAGCAGCAGAAAGGACATTTATTGAGCATTAACAGGACATTTAGATAAAAGACTTTCAGGGAAACTACTGTTATTTTACAGATCTCTTACAACTAAATCACACTAACCAAATTAGTTTCATTCATCAAAGCTACAAAACAAAGTGTTCTCAGGTCAGTGTGTCTACTCCAGCGGAATCTGAGCAGGATCCAGAATTCTGCCTAAACCACCAGTTTCCTCAGTAAGGAAACAGTGACTCCCACAATTGGGCTGGACATGCTCTGAGGAGTTTGGATCTTCCAGCCTGGAAGAGATTGTTAAAGCCATCTCCTCCAGCCTCCCCCAGACAGCTGCTCTGCCCTGCTGCCCACATCCTAGCCTGGGTGAGCACGGCTCCACGAGACCAGCTGGGAGAGTGTGGGGGATGTTCTTCCCCACCGCTCCCCTGCCTGCACATCTCAGCAGTGCCTCTGGCTGCTGATGGACAGGGATGAGCCCTTAGATCCAGGCCTCTGCAACTCCAAGTGTGCACTTTAGTCTCCTATCCCTCTGAAGACACCCTTCTGAGGTTGCTTCCCAGCTTGGGTACCACATGGGAAGCTCAAATGAGAGAGAGCTCATGCATTTTATGCTCATATGGAAGGAGGCAGAAAGAACAAAGAGGCCACTACCTCTCAAGAAACATTTTACCTGTCTTATTTTGAATTTATATTGACACCTGAACATTTTTGTGATTTCTCTCTTTATGCAAATGGAATTTTCACATCAAAAGCTGCAAAATCTGTATGGTGCTGTGTATTTCAGGAACAAAGAGTCACTCACCAATGCTGTTTCAAATCCTCCTCAGGATCTGTGGATTTTGGTAGCATTCAATGAAATCTCAAGAAATTACAGAAAAATGGCAAGTGCCTGCTTTTTGCTCTATGCATTGATCCTAGCACTTAAATGGTAAAATCCTTTCTCATAATGGAAGCCCTTGGAGATCTGAGACCTATCACATGCAGAAGGCAGAACTGAGGGATTGGTGCTCTAAAGGTTGGCATAATCCAGCAAGGGGGCTGTGCCATGTGGTAACATGGGAACACGCATGTCCCCAGCTGCACGTGGACTCTTTCCAGCCAAGGCACAGCACGTGGTGCTGTGAAACCACCCCGTGTTTTCGATGGTGGGTTTTGTCAGGTCTGATATTCACGGTTGCTGACCAAGACACATGTTGCCCTAGTTCTGCAAATGAGAAGTCTTTAGATACGTATTGTACTGGTGTAAGTAAAGATGGGGGAAAATCTTGCGGAAAGACCATCAAGTACAGCTTCTGTTAAGATGATAATGTCCCTCTGGGCTCTGTAATCAAAAGTCACTACACAATATGGGACAATGCATTTAGAACATCCCAGTCTTTCTAAAGTAGTCTCTCCTCTTGCCATCCAGACTCTTTCTCTGGTGGTTACCTTATCTTAGCTGATAGCATTAAAATGGGTCAGTTATTCCAAATACAGTATTAAAGTGGGATGTCCTGTCTTTGGGATTCATAGAGGATATATATACAATGTCACACCACAGCCATGCAAATGGGTGCTATGGTTTATAAAGGCACATTAAGGACTGAGTTCCATTAAGGAACACAAGAAAAATGTTTACTACTTAAAATATTAAGGCAAGAAGGCAGTCTGTGCTATTTTTTAACCTCTGTAAAGTAAAAAGCTAAAGAGCAAATCTAAGTTATATTACACATTTTCCTTTGACTGATTTTATATGCAGGAGTTATCCCAGCCTGCTTCTTACTTGCCATTCAGACAGTCTCTTCTTAAAAAGTCTGCCTTCGCTTAACATTTTCAAGGATTCAAGCCTTCTAACTGGAATAAATAAATAAGCCTTTCTTTACAGATAGCTATAAATTAACCCAGCAGCCAGCGCAGCAGGAATGCCCGTTAATCTCTGCTAACTCACCAGAAACATGCAGTTCCCAGCAGGGAGGAAGCTACATTTCTTCTTTAAGCCCTGTCATCCGAAGACATCTCCTCCGAGCACTGTGGTAATACAAGGTTCCCAGTGCTCCTGCTCTGGGTATGCTACGAGCTGTGATTCATTCTGCTCCTGAGTCATGTGTGAAGGCCAGTTCAACAGGTGAGGTACACTCCAGCCCCTGAAAAAACACACCTCTTTAGTGGGACCATTTACAGCACAAGGTGATTGACCTTTTGCCAAAGAATGAGCTGTAGCAACTTCCAGTTTATTTGCTCAAGTTATTGGCATAATCAGTATTAAAAGAGCATGCTGAGTAAAATGACACTCAGTAATAAGTTACCCTGCAGTTAAAATAAATGATAGTGTTCACTCCGCTTGGCTCAGTCCTCATTGCATACAGGAAGCGTGTCCTGATAAAGCAGATATTATCCTTTTTTTTTCTTTTTTTCAGTGAAAGACCATTCTAAGGCTGTCAGAGCATCTTACCAGAGCAATCAACTCTGCAGGCAAAGCATGAAGCACCTGTCAGAGATTTTGCCGTCCCTGTTTCACAGGTACTGGCAATGCCTGGCTAAGTCAATAGTCTGCTAAGAGCCTCTGCTTTTTGTGCCACACTGGGAAAGGAGGATTCCTCCTCCATGAACTACCTGATTCATGGATGGAGCTACACACTGCAAAGCAAGAGAGATGTGTCTCACCGATGGGCTTGGGGCACACAGCTAGCACTGGTTAGCTCCAGCTAAACTGGAGATGGTGGGTGTAGTATCCTTATGTTTGTCCTGTTCTTGGTGTTTTTCAGCTTGAAATAAAACATTCAAGGCCACGTTGGACAGGGCTTGAAGCAATCTGGTCTAGTGGAAGGTGTTCCTGCCCATGGCAAGGGTTGGAACAAGATGATCTTTATGGTCCCTTCCAACCCAGGCCATTCTATGATTCTATGATCTTTGGCATTGAAGCTTTGTTCTGGTATGATTAATCCTTTGAATCCCATCTCACATCCAATCAGAGTTTCCGCAGGCAGCCCCTGTGAAATCTCACCCAGCAGATGTGTGCTCCCCAAACAGAGATGTTTCACTGCTCAGCCTCACCCTGGCAGCGATCAGATGGGAGCTCAGAAACGTATCCCCCAGGAAACAAGAGCTGCTCCCTGCTGTTGGAGGCATGTCCAGCTAGGACATCCCACCACATGGTAAATTGTGCTGTCTTTCCTTCTCAATTCTAAATGGATCTTTCTAAAAGTGCCGCCACAGTGGGGAACACTTTTCTAGCACCCTTGTGAGCTTTTTGTTGCTAGGGAAAGGGTATAGGGACAGGACAGTAAGTGGTCTCACAATCAAATCCTCTGGGGAAAGTGCAAAGAAGACACCTGGCCCCTGCAGAACAATCTTTGAGTAGAGGGAAGGAGACACTGGCCATGGTAAAGAGGTGACTGTAACATAAGGATGGTGATTGCAAAGCCCCAGAAGGTTCCTTTTCATCCCAATTTTCTACAGGCTTGATGTATATATCTGTCTAGGGTCAGGATGCAGGTAGCTGGCTGAGATACATTTAGAACCCAGCATGATGTACATGGAAATAAAACCAGTTCACCACTGGTGAGAGTTGGCTCTTGTTCCCAGTAATCCTCTCCTTCTCCAGAGAACCACAAATGTGCTCAGGAGCACTCCTCTCCAGCGAGGGTGTGGTATTTGATTTTGTGTCTCCCCTGACAACACTGGCACTGGCTAATGGGAGGTATCTTTTTACTTCTTGGAGATACTTTCAGTGTCTTTGGCCAGGAAGCAAAGTGGAGATAAGATCTGATTTGTGTTCTGTTTCCTCCTCATATTTGTCTTCACTACTCTTGGGAAGAATTTGTCTGACCTTGGTGTTTTAATTTTGCTTATCTTTTTGATCCCTTCAGTGTCTTTGACCTGAAATGCCTGGTTACAGAATAACTAAACATTCAGGGCTGTTTTTTTTTTTTTTTTTTCCATTTACAAAAGCAGAGTTCAAATGCAGGAGGAAAGGCAGGTTTTTGGGGGTTTTTTTTTTTTTTTTTTTTTTTTTCTTGGGGTGAAATAATCAGATAGTTGCTTTCATTCTGAAAAAATTTATATCAAAATAAATCTTCAGTTAAAATTCACAAACACTGTGTTGAAGGCATAATAATGAATAACAGCCATAACATGTTTGAACTGTGGTGTCATATCAGAGCCAAAGATGAATTATGTGGGAGCAAGTGTACTGGAGGGAATTTAAGTCCACTTGAAAAACACTGCAAATGAAACATTAATTACTTCGCGCGTAAGTCTGGCAAAAGCTCAGCATGGAGTTACAGCATTTCTAGGAGCATTAACTACAGCCAAAAGTGAGAATCTATCTCCAGGGCTTAAGTCCTGGAGGAGCAGCAGGTGAAACTCTACACATGGCATCAATGACATGTTCAGTGCCTGGATCTGATACCTGGAAATTAACACCAAGCAGCAGCTGGATTCTGGGTTCAAACTCACAACTTTTGGGCAATCCAGACACACATGTACATCCCTGGCCTTTCTGAAGTGTTGGTGATAAATCCAGGGCTTCACCCAAGACCTCAGAGAACTGATGTTTGCTGTCACCACACAGGATGTCTCCTTCCAGCCTTTCTTCCAGCAATTGCCCTCACTGCTTCTGGAAACCACGAGTATTTTTCAGCATCTGAAATATTATGAGGTCACATTTTTCACCATCTGAGATAAGGCCTGAAATTACACTCTGTGCTGAACACTGCTCCTCTCGTTTGGGGCCTGACAGCCGTGAGTGCCTGTAATCACTTAGTTATTGTGCAATGACGAATTGTTCCCTGTTTATGATAAGTCAGACTGTTCACCTTCCCTTCTTTCCAATCCATTTTCCAGCATGAACCATGCTGGGAGCTTTAATCTCTTCTCAAGCACAAGCCATTCCTTCATCTTTGCTAGTCTCTTGTTTATATTTTGATTTATTTTTACTATAACCTTTCATTTATGCACTGAGATGAGGTGACCAGAGTTGAAGTGTCCTGCTTGTGACTAAACCAAGGATTTTCATGGGACTCTCCAGGTAACAGAGAATTTTAAGGTTTTTTGAGAATTTGATTTTTACATACTGATTAGGAAATTACCTCAGTATTTGGCAGCATATTCTCCTTTTCTCAGGGTGCAGGAATGTAAGCATCCCAGTTAGGATGGCCTGACTCTTTCTTTTTTACCTGTAACAGCAATTTTTCATTATTTTCTCTTTATTACCACCACTGGAGACAGTGCCATCTTCAACGTCTGAGAGAGGAAAACCCTAATGATGGGCAAACAGACATGAAAAGGGGAAGGAATATACACAGCACTGCTTAGTATGGCACAAAATTTCACTTTTTTTATTGACCCTTCCCTCATGTATCTGACATAACATTCTGCCATCCATTTTCCAAGTAATTTACATGTTTTCACTGGCATATAGGACATTTACAGATTCTCACACTCCATGCTGCAGAAATTCCTAGTGTCAAAGATTGTAGGATAGACTGTGATTTAGATGTGCAGGGAATTTGTGTATGTGATTTACATTAAAAGCTACACAAATAAACCATCTTCCCATGGGGGGAAAGAATGTACTTTGCAGAATGATAAAATATTTTCATACTTATGTAATGGGAGGAGACAGTTATTTAAGTGGTGATTCTGACCCCATAGTTTACAAGAAAACATTCTTTGAGTTACTGTCACTGTTAAAATGAAGCTGTCCATGGTGGCGGAAACTGAAATCTATTTTTCAAATGCTGTTAGAGGCAGATCAGTGGCTGTCAGGTCAACACCCCTTTCAGTCTCCGACGTTTTTCTGCGTTATATTCGCACTGAGGCAGCGCAGACAATTCCTGGTCGGGGTTAAGGGGCCACGGCCATGGGTGACACCACTCAGGAGCATCGACACTGTGGGGCTGGAGCTGTCAGGGCAGCACAGACCCTGGGGGCTGCCCCAATGGCTCCCACCACCCCACACCAAGATCACAGAATCACAGAATTTTTAGGGTTGGAAGGGACCTCTGGAGACCACCCAGTCCAACCCCCCACCAAGGCAGGGTCACGTGGAGCAAGTGACACAGGTGAATGTGTCCAGGCGGGTTTGGAATGTCTCCAGAGAGGGAGGATTCACGCCCTCTCTGGGCAGCTGTCACAGTGCTCTGCCACCCTCAATATAAAGTTCTTCCTCATGTTGATATGGAACTTCTTGTGTTTTAATTTATGGACACTGCTCCTTATCCTCTTGTGGAGTACCACCAAAAAGAGAGTTGCACTATCCTCTTAGCACCCTAGCAGATACCTTTATGCATTAAGGAGATCCCCTTTTGGTCTTCTCCAGGCTAACCACAACCTAAAGACATTAAGCTCTTAGAGAGTGTCCAAAGGAGGCCAGGAGGATGGGGAAGGGTGTGGAAGGGAAGCTGTAGGAGGAGCGGCTGACGGCACTTGTCTGTTCAGCCTGGAGGAGACTGAGACCTCATTGCGGTCAACATCCTTCCGAGGGTCAGCAAAGGGGCAGACACTGCTCTCTTCACTCTCGTGAACAGTGACAGGACCCGAGGGAACGACATACAGCTCAGTCAGGGGAGATTCAGGTTGGATGTCAGGAAAAAGTTTTTCCCCGAGAGGGTGGTCGGGCACTGGAACGGGCTCCCCAGGCAATGGTGAAGACCCCAAGGCTGCCAAAGCTCAAGAAGCGTTCGGACAACGCTCTCAAGCACAGGGTGGGATTACTGGGGTGTCCTGCGCAGGGCCACGGGTTGGACTCGATGATCCCTGCGGGTCCCTTCCAACTCAGGTTCGCCTATAATTCTATGACTTTACGATCATGGCGGCGCCGCCTCAGCCCTGAGGGGCGGTCCCGCGCCGGGGCGGGTCCCGCTGCGTCATCGCCGCGCGCGGCGGGAGCCCCGCGATGCGGGCCCGGGTGCTGCGCGCCTGCAGCGACGGCGTGAGGGCGGTGGGGCCGCCGTGGCGCGTCCTGTTCTTCGGCACCGACCGCTTCGCCGTGACCGCCCTGCGAGCCCTGCGGGCCGCCGGGTACCGCCCGGGCACGGGGGAGAGGGTTCCGACGAGAGAGGGGGCCCTGAGAGGAGATGGGGCCCAGAGAGAGGGGCAGAGGAGACACAAGGGACGGGGACGTGAGGGAGGAGCTTGAGGGGGGGAGATGGACCCTTAGGGGCGCGGAGCCTGAGGGAACACAGCAGGGGCTGGAGAGAGTGAGGGAAGTGCTGGGCACCGAGGGATGGTAGATGAGGGCTAGTGATGAGGCTCAGAAGTTATTGAGGGATGAGGTGGAGTCGCGCGGGAAGGACCGTGGGTTGGGCAGAGAGGATGGCAGGGAAGGGAGGGGGAAGGAGCCTGAGCGTGGGACAGGGATCAGGATCACAGAGACTGTGGGGATTGGCACAGGGGCACAGTGAGGGGTGGAGGTAACCCAGCCCTCGCCTCAGTCTGCCTGCACAACGCCTTCAACACCTTGCCCACTCCAGGGAGCCCAGCGAGGGCTCGCTCGTGTCCCGGCTGGAGGTGGTGACTCTGCCCTCCCGCCCGCCTGGGGACCTGCCCGTGAAGAGCTGTGCTAGGGAGCTCCAGCTGCCAGTGCACGAGTGGCCACACACGGGACCTGTGGGGCAGTTTGATGTGGGTGTGGTGGCATCTTTCGGACGTCTCCTAAGTGAGGACCTCATTCTGCAGTTCCCATAGTAAGTGTGTGGACAGGAACATCTGTCACTGTTTTGTTAGCAAAGCTGCACTCTCATTTTGAGGCAGTGTCTGTGACTTGCAGTAGGTGAGGTCAACTTCCCTGGGTTCATCTGCTTAGCCTGAGCCCTGTTGCTGTCATTGTGAAATTTAGTGTTCTTTGACACATGGATGTAAATTTATGCAATTATTCAGCAGAATATGTTTGCCTTTAGTCCTCACATCTCTCTGTGTTCGGTGAGAAACTGAAGTTTATGTAGTGTGAATTTTCCTTCAAGTGCATATTTAAGCCAGTAAAACATGAGAAGGTGTGAGCAGATAGTAGTTTCACTGTAATATATGTTGCACATCCATTTACATATGTTTCAGGTACCATTCCTATTCTAAGTTGTAAACATTTTGTTCCAGTGGTGTGCTGAATGTCCATCCCAGCTGTCTCCCACGATGGCGTGGTCCTGCACCCATAGTCCACACGGTGCTTCATGGTGATAAGGTGACTGGAGTGACAATTATGGAAATAAGACCAAAAAGGTAGGTTTGGCGTGCTTTGCGGACAACTCGCTGTTGCTGTTGCCTCTTGGGACTTTAAATTATCACTGCTGAAGTAATCATTTAACTCATTCTATGTAATCACAATTTTTTTTAATATGTGTGTTTAATGTTAAAGTTTGAAACATGTAGAAATCTTCATCTGACCATGTGAGATTTGCCACAATTACAGTATTTTAGTAAGTGTGTAATTTGCACTCTAGGCCTGTTCTCTAACTCCTAACATTATCACAGGGAACAGACGAGAGAACAGTCACACAGTTTTATCAATAGACTTGGTATGATAGGACCGAAAAGATCTGGTTTTCAGACTTCAGAGTCACCTGTAACATCCTGTAAGTGGACAGAGGATAAGAAATTGCCTGTCTAGGCATGAGAGAGATTATATGTTTTAGTTTCAGCCCAAACTTTGGCTTAAAAGGCTTGTGAAAATGCATTATCCTAATTATCTTTTCTTTCTTAGATGCTTGTCTAATAACAGATCTCAGGAAAGTGTGAAACAAATTTCCTCTGAGTACTTCAGGTTGTTTCTTCTGAGATCTCATGTTCTGAACTGTAAATTGTGTGTTCATATCAGTCTCAGCTTGCTGAGGAGAATCTAGCTGCCAAGACAGATCTGATAGTTTCTTCCTTGTGTTGTCTTGTGAACCAAACGTTTAATAATGTGAAATGACATGTGAAAAATAGTTTAAGAGGAAATAAAAAAGGGTAGTTGGTAACTGAGCTAATGTATTGAATGCGGTCTTTTGAACTGCTACCTGAGCTTCAGCTTCTCCGGTAAGATTGTATGTTTTCTGCCTTGCAGGTTTGATGTAGGTCCAATTATTAAGCAAGAAGAGGTTGCTGTTCCTCCCTGCTGTACGGCACTGGAGCTGGAAGGGATGTTGGCAAAGATGGGTGCAAACATGGTAAAGTCTTGCCAGCTGTGTTGTGTCTGACTGGTACTTTGCTTTTAACACATGTGAACAGAATTCTTACTAATCTTGTTCTGAGCTGGCTTCAAGTTTAAGAGGAGAATGATGTGAAGCTTGGTGTTTGTGAGCACTTTGCCTTGCTGAGAGGAGAGCTCAGTGGCCTGTGATCAGCCGTCAGCGTCAGTCCTGTGTGTTGCTGTTCTGTTTCTATTCAGTGAAGAACCCAAATGCTGTCTATGGAAACAGTGCAGGTTCTTTCATTTAAATGAATACCTGCTTTTTTATTTTAATAGTCAGCTTTAGTCCTCTTCTGGGATTAATATTAGAGAAGAGATCATCCATAAAAAATTACTTGTGTTTTTTAATTATGATTCAGTGGGAAGGATGTCTTTACTGGGTTTGTGTGTATGATACACATCTTCTGAATATAGTGAGCTGATTTTCTAAAAGCTCACAAGACAGTTTCACTGTTGAAAAATTAAGTTTTACTTTGTTTATTATTGCTTAAACTTAGCTTGGCTAATACTCTGTACAAAATTTTATTTGCAGCTGTTAGCAGTTTTGAAGAACTTGCCTGAAAGTTTAAAAAATAAAAAAGAGCAGCCAGAAGAAGGAGTAACATTTGGTAGGTACACATTGTTTTTAATGTGACTTGTTCATTTTTTCCTTTATCAGCTGGAAAACTTAAGTTTTCTGCCATGCTGGGTTGTATTTTTTTAGTTTAATTTCTGATATGCTCTTTTCACTGCCTTCTCTGGCCTAAAAATATCATACAGGAGAAAAATGCTTCAGAATTCTTCAGACTTACTACATTAATGTGGTTTGTTTTTTTTTCCAGTTACTTGTACAATATCAAAATCACTATTGATGTCACAATATCTGAGTTTGTTATTCTTCATGGTTGTCATGCAGACAGAAGGGTTACAGCTGTGCTTGTAAACATGTTACAGATTTGCAGTGCAATGGATAAATAAGAGAACAATTGAGAATAAAATACAAATAATCCAAATTGAGGGTTTACAAAATCTTTTCTCCAGTTGTTGTCTGAGGTACCTTGGCTGGATGGTAGACCCACTATTGGTCAGGAAAAACTGAGGTTTAAAATAGGATAAAGTAGTACAGCTGTTTGCTAAAAGATACAAAACAAAATAAGAAGTCTTCTAATTTCTCTTTTCCCCCTAGCTCCTAAAATCTCTATAGCGAAGAGTTGTATAAAATGGGAAGAGCAAACAGCTGCACAAATAATTCAACTGCATCGTGCAGTAGGAAGTATGGTGAGACAGTGGATTTTTTGAACCCTTTTCTGTCCTATAGTATGGCTGAGTTTGGCATAGATACTTTAACTAATCATTAAACCTCAATTTTAATTATTTTAGCCTCTGTAACCTAGCATGTGTTTTAAAATCCTGGTAGTTTATCATTAGAGGTGGAATTAATGTGGAGGAGAATTTTCATGGACTTGATCCATGTGTGAAATCAGCTCAAAAATTTTATGTTGTTTCCTTAACTCTGAGATTTTCACTGATGTGTTTGAGAAGGTTTGGAATGCTACAGTGACATCTCTGAATGACAGTAAACAGCGCAAACAGCCACAGTGAAGAGCTGTTGTAGCTAATTGCTTAACTCATTTCTGCATATGCTAATGGTTTGAGTTGAGGAAGCATAAGGAAAACAAGATATGCTAAGGAAAATCTATCTAGACATACAGCTAAATTTTCCCTTAATGTTATTATCACAGGTATTTTGCGTAAGGAGAAAACTAGACAGTTGCTTGGAAATGTGAAAATAGTCTCAATGTGTTATCTGTTTCCAGTTTCCTTTGCAGACACTTTGGAAGGGTACTACCATTAAACTTCTGGATTTTGTGGAAGTGGATAATATCCCTGATTTTTCTGGTATTTACTCTTTAATTATTGAATTTTTAAACCATTTTCTTTAGGAATCTTGAGTGCCATGTGGGCCAAGGGGTGTGACTGATCAGGGCTTAGTGAGTTCATGGATCATATATGGAGCAGTGCCAGAGAATGACTGTTGTGATTGTTTCTGCTCATTTGGTTATAATAAAACACAGAATACAATAGAATATTTTTTAGCAAAATAGTGACTCAAGATGGTTATCATGCTTCAAAGGAACAGAAGTAGTTCAAACCTTTTCTGTACTTGTTGGCATAAAAATGCAGGGTGATCTTTCTTTACTTTTAGATGAAATACTAAATGACTGTGGAGTTGTTCCTGGTTCAGTGCTGTTCCATAAATTGTCCCAAACACTGATAGCTCGCTGCAAGGTAGGCTTTTCCCATTTGTTTTATATTCACTGCCCTGAAGATGAGGTTTTTAGTATTTGTGTTGTGCATAATTTTTGTCTCAATTGTCCGTTGTTAGTCTCTGTACTAGTTTAGATTAGCACCAGATTTTTTATTTGATACCATAAATTTTTAATTTCTACTAATAGGCTTTGCACACTTGCAAGCAGGAATTTGACTTGTAAACCTGATGACATGGAATAAAATGAATTCTGTAAGCCAACCTATGGGAGCTAAAGATAACTTTAAACGTGGAAGAAGCTTACTGCCTCTTTTTGTTTGTTTTTATTTTTAGGAAGGCTGGGTTGGAATCAAAACAGTCGTTTTAAAGAAGAAACTTACAGCAGTTGACTTCTACAACGGATATATGCACTCTTGGTTCCAGCAGAATCCAAGAACAGTTCATCAGGAATGCAGATTTCAAACACTCAAACTTAGCACAGCAAAAAAGACTCTGAAAGAGAGGGGAACATTGGCACAGGATATAAAGCAATAAATATATTTTTTAATGTCTGTAAGTTAATAGTAATATAAAATATTTCAAAGCCCACCTATAACATTCAACTTAATTAAGGGATTTCTTCCCATAGTGTTTGATCTTACTGTCATCCGCATGTTTTCATTGTGGGTTCCTGGAGATACTACTTCTCTTTCCCCATCAGGGAAGAGAATCTCCATGAGTGCTGTAGATATTTAATAAATCCCTGTTTCCACTGTTGAGAAATAAATTTATTTTTATACAACATTTTCAGGGGTGTTTTGAGGACTTTTGGTATAATTTTCTTCAGGCATAAGTTTTGGACAATTACTTTAATCTGGAAATACTAAAATCCAGTGCTTTTCTAATGCTCACTGAGATTTGGACTGTCTAGTTTGGTATTCTTGTGGATCCTCAAATTCTTTTTGTATCCCTGCATTGAGGTGAATAACTTAGCTGGGAACATTAGAGAATCTTCCTGTCCATGATGATTTTCTTCCTTCCCCTTTCTGTTTTCATATCCTGGGATACGTCCCGTTTAAAAGTTTTGTGCCCTCCGTCCAGAAGGTTAATGTTCTACTGTTTTACTTTCTGATGGGAGAGGTTTTTACCTGATGAGGAGTTGTTAATCTAATCCATGATTTTCCTCAATCTGTCTTTGGTTAATGGCATATACAAGGAGTGTTTCATGTCAAGAACCCCAAAACTTGTGATCCTTGCACTTTTTTGTCTTAGAAGTAATAATGTAGCACTGAGTATAACAGCAGAGCAAAGACTGACCGTATCTTAGGAGCTGTTCTAATATTTGCTAACTTCCTGCTTTTTCTTAGTTCTACTGAAGTAAAAACAAAAAAATCTAGAAAAATATGTCATATCACAAGGATTGAAATGTTTCTGAAGAAGCATCTGTTAAGGCAGCTGCTGCAGTATTTTTCTTCTGTTGCCATTGGTTCATCAATTAATCGCCTCTGACAAGTTTTCCAAAACACATGATTGTCCAAGAAATCCAAGCCTATGAATCAGAGTCAAAAACTGGAAACAACAGCAAGGTGGAAGTCAGGCTCCTGTGGAGAATTCCTGTTGTTCCTGACCGCAGACTCAATGCAATTTGTGTTTCAAAAATTCTAAATCCGGCAAGTTTGCTTCCAAGAAAATGATGTATTTTTGTGTTTTGCTCCCTGATACTCTTAGCAAGTGAAAGTTGTGGAGTCATTTTGCTTTTACCCTGTTCAGATCAGCCTATAAAGGTTAGTTATCTCTTTATGCCAATAGAAGGATGGGTGAGTGAGTGAGTTTTTTGCGTGTTTGTGGGGATGGTGGGTAGTTTGGGCAGTTTTCTGGGGCTTGCTACATCGCTGTATGGCAAAACCCCACCACCACAGTTTACAGATAATTTTAAGCACTAATGATAAAGAATTTCGGACTTACGAGAAGTGTTTTGGTTAACTGGGACTCAACTTGTCAGATGTTTCAGGTCCCTAGGCACTGAAAAATGAGTTCTGGTTCATTATAACCTGAGCAAAATGAACAGCGAGGTGTGACTCCCACAGAAAGAATACAGTGCCAAAAGTTCAGGCAAAAGAGTCCAGGCTGAAAGCTTTTAGATAACCAAACTCTTAAATCAACAGTTTCTTCCTAGCAGTGGCTTCAGAGAAGTTCTTTTAACTCCTTTGTGTATCTTTCATTCATCCTCAGTTTTAGGTCGCGCCCAGTGTGAGACGTATTGCTGGCAGACAATAATTATCTGGTTCTCACTAAAGCATAAAGCAACAGGAAGAGTTTCCCTGTGTTTTTGGGAAGTTCGAGGTGGCATGTGCCCAGAATCCCTGTAGATGGAGCTCGCTGCATCCCTTTTGGGTGAAAACCAAGGACAGCTGGACAGAAGATGGTGAAAATCTGGTACAGAACGTCTTCAGTTAGTTTTTTAATAGTGAATAATGTCTAAACCATATTGCAGCCAGGATCCCATGTACTTGTAACTTAATCTTTTGATCTGTGCAGAGTTTGCTTTAAGGCTTCTCTTGCTTTCTGTGTGAGAGGTTATAAAAGATTATAGACAGTTCTGTGTTGCTTAACAGTTAATGTCTTAGCTTTGAATATGCACAGCTTTACCCCAGTCATTTTATGGAGCAAAAGAAGGTAAAATTAATTTATTTTTTTGTGGAGAAAGTCTTTGGTGTGCTATTTTTGGCATGGTAGAGAAGTTTTAAAGGGAATTGGTGTTCCCCAGGCAGCTGTTAGCCAAAATGTCTCTTTGGAAACTTTGCTTTCACCTGGCTCTGCAGGGATTTAACTCAGTAAGTAATGAAAATCTGATTATTTTTGCAGAACAGACAAAACAAAAATGGGGCATTCACTGATGAGGTGTGGAATAGCGTGTCAGGGTTGACTCTGGAACACAGACACAGTGATTTGATCCCCAGTACCACTGCTGAGGTTGAGTACAGCTACCCTGGCCATTGGAAAGGGATCTTAGCAAAATAAAACAGCTGTCCTCCTCCCAAAGGAGAGAGGGAGAGCAACAGAGGTATTCACAGACCCAGTGTCCACTACGGCTCAATTTAACATCACTGGGACAAAATTACTGCCAGAACTGCAAAATATTTGGGCACCAGAACGGCTCTGGTGTTGGATAGGGATGATTTCGTCATGGATTTCAAATAAATGTTAGTAGAGGGAGTGATATTTCCTAGGATGCTGGTGACTCACAATTAGATGCATCTGTTTCATGTTCCACAGCCTTACTACTCCCCCTGCTTCCTAGGAAACCTCTTTATTCCGGTTTTCTGAATACATTACAAATAAACAAAAAGTGTAAGTGACTAATCAGAGGAGTACTTGAGCATTTTCATAAAGTTGTTTGCAAAATCCCCCAATAATTTGCTGGTTGAGGCTAGACAAGAATATCTCTCCTTTTGTTTATTGTATCTGCTAGCATCCTGATAGCTTCTGGGAAGCAGTAGTTTCCCTTAAAAACAGGAGGGATAGGTCACTGGATTTATCTGAGGATTGGAAACCTTAATAGGAGATGCTTTGCCATTAACCACAAACCTGCTGACGTGTAGGAGCCAGGTCTCCTTCAGCCTGTTCCTCAAGGTTGGTGGTCCAAAGGCTGAGGCTGAGGGAGGAGCTGAGTCCCAGCCTTCCCGCATTCCTCCAGCTGATGCTCTCTTGATATGTGGGAGTGTGGGTTAGGTTTCAGGTTGCAGAAAGGACACTGCCATGCACTGACCATAAACAGAAGCTGGAGGAGTCAGAACTGACATTGAACTGTAGCATAAAATTTGTGTGAGTAGCAGATGCCAGGACCTATTGTAGCTTTGCTCCTATATAAACTTTTCTTGATGTATTGGGATGGTGGCTCATCAGTAGTGGTGAAGTGTTAGCACTGAGTGGTGGTTATGTCAAGGTTATTTTCTGTTGGTAGTGCTTAAACACCCGTGTTTGAAACCTCTGTCTTGCTCTGTATCCAACACACTCTGCCAGCAGCCTCCTGGGAGAGCTCAGGGACTCAGTCAGTGCACAGATTAGTTTGTTCCTCCAAGTCAGCGCTAAGCTGCAGAGGGGGACAGCTTGGGGAAACTTGGAGAGCTTCTGGCTGTTCTCGGCTGTAGGGCCATGACCATTTCAGTGCTGTTAAATACACATTGCTCCTCAGAAGGAAGAGCCCTGTACTCTGCTGTGTTTGGCAAGCCCACATGCAGCACAGGGATTGGATCGTGAGCCTGCTTTCATCCCTTTATCTCCTGGGTTAGTCTGTAGACCTCATTTGTGTTACTTCACTCTCAAAGTGATGAAACTAAGTTTGGGATTTGGCTGTCTGTCTGCAGAGGAGGAGGGGAGTAGAGGGAAGAGACATTTCTCTGCACAAGCCAAGAGCTCTGTGGGAAGGTCCAAGCTAATGCTTCCCACTGGCTGCCTTGGCTCCAGCTTCTGCTAAGCCCTTGCAGCAGACTAGACACAAAAGAAAACACACAGAGACTAAATTCATTGGTATGAAGAGGATGTGCCAGAGTATTCCACAGCTCTTCCTTTTGTGCTTTTCTTTGATAACTGTCAATTTGCATTAAAAAGTGGATTATTAAGGGCATTTTTTTAATCTCTTAAAGCATAATTCAGACTGCCATGTATCAGACCTGAGAACCTGTTCTGAAGCTTGCTAAACGCTATTGAAAGATTTCCTGTGCCCTTGATGGGCTGTAGGTATGGCAGCATAGGCCTAGAACTGGCTTTGTATCCATAGGAGGGGATTGGGTAGGAGAGGGAAATCCACGCTGGAGCACATGTTTGAATTCCAGTTTGCATCCAACACTGTGCACCTTTTTCTCTCTTGAAGGGAATTTTGGTGTCAGAGACTTGCTGGCTTGTCTGCATCCCAAAAATTTATTGCCAGTGTTTGCCTGTAAACGCGTCTTCTGTGCTGTGAGGTCCTTGATTTCACTCTATAAAGGGTGGGGGGTTGAAAGGACAATATAATAGGTCATTTGGAGAAGGATCACTGACCTCTTCTGTGGCCAGCTGTACCTTCAGCTAAGAGCAGCTTCTTGCCAGCCTCCTTCTGCTCCCTGCTGCTGCGTGTGGAGGGAAGTCTGTCTTCTCCCTATCTCCACCCAGCACCGCTCCACATTGCCTGGTTTCTTATCATCCTTAAAGCATGCATTCCCAGCCCTCTTTTTTACCTCCATCTTGTGCCACTCCTTAATTCATCGCTGCCCAGACATGCTGCTCTGATTCTCCCGGCACCGTTGCTGACTCTCCACATGTCAAGCTGGGGAGAGACTCCCTGACTGCAGCATGTCATGGCCAAACCCTGCACCTGCAGGAGACCCAGGCACCCACGAAACCCCTCACCCGTATCCAAGATCGGTCTTGCACTGATAAAGCTGTGACCTCCTTATGAACAGAAAGGTGAAATCCTGCAGGTTATTATTTACTCAGCTCTACATGTGGTTTATTTACTTGGGCATTTCAAACACAAAAGTGACACAAGTTGTCGAAGTTACAAAATTACTTTTTTTATTAGCCTACTGTATCATAGAGCATGGATTTTCTTGTCAAATAATGCAAGAAGCAAGAGAAAACTCTAGCTATATCCACATGTAGCCTATGAATCCACATGGCTTCTCTGTGCTATTGAGCCTGTGAGTTCTTAGAAATGCAACTGCCAGTAGCTTGAGTACAATCATTCTAAAACAAGCTTGAATACAATCATTCTAAACCAAGCTAGAAATAAATAAAATACTTACATTTCAAGTACGAAACCTTGCAGCTGAATTCAGTATGAGGAAATCAGTTTATTCCTTTTCATGTTACCAACTACTGTACAGGTACTTGGGCTGGCAAAGTCTGCAGATGCAGGACAGAAGAATGTTTTATGTACATGACTCGATTGAATCGTGTTTAGTCTTCCCTTTAGGCTATCATGTGAAGCTGTTTAATGTCAAGCAGAAAGAAGATTTTTATGGATGCATTTAATAAGACATGAACTCACTACCTCTGCTGGCCCCCAAATCTTGCCTTACGTCTTTCCTTTCTGGTGGGGAAAAAAAAATGGCACCTTAATTATGTCTCATAAATAATGACACCTACCAGCTTTCAATTAGGTTATTTAGCAGGTTGATGTTACTTTCAAATTATATTTAATTGAGCATGAGTGACTTTACTGATGCTCCTATACAGCTCTAGTAGGTGGGACGTTGACCTCTCATCGGGATCCTGGCTTGGTTGTTTCGGCGGCTTGCCGGCGGCCTCTGGTATGCGGGGCTCTGCCCTGGCAGAACCAGGATGGACTGCTGGCCCGAGTTCCTCGGAGACTGCTGGCCCAAGTTCCTCTGAGACTGGAAGATGCTTTGCTCTGTTGCACTCCTCTCTGAACAAGTGAAAGTCAACCCAACGCCAACGTCGCTCTTCATGGTTCTGGAGGTGCCATCAGATGTACCGTCGAAACACCTGCCCAGGGCGATTTCCTTGGCGATCCTTGGGTCTTGGTCAGTGACTGTGTAGATGCCGTAGTTGTGTCCCAGCGGGTCAAGAGGTGCGAGCATCGTGTACTCGCTGGTATCGTTGTTGGTAGCCATGGGGAGGTGGTTCACCAGGTACTCATGGAGCATGCTGTTGACACTCACTCGACGGCAGTTGCCTTGTGGGACCACTTTGACAAGTGTGCGGTCCACGCGGTCCTGGTCGAAGAGCATTCCACTGCACTTGAACTCCAGGCAGGCTGCCGACACGTCCCGCTGCTGGGGGTCACGGATGCTGCGGACATCCCTGATGCCATAGAGTTTGCCAATGGTGCGCGGGTGCGTCCCACCCATGTTACGAGATCTTACGTTCACCTCCTGGGGTCCATTTATTTTAACTTTAATGTAGCAGGCCCTGAATTCCATGGGCTTGGGCCACCACGCCAGGTAGTCGTCGGTCCAGCTCATGAGGTCATCTTCGCTGAAGGGAACAGTGTTGTAGTCATACCGGTCACCTTCTATCCTGTAAAACCTAAAGTGAGCAGCACTGTGTGGAGCTTCCTCGCATTCACTGAGGTTTTCGTAGGCATAAATAGGGCCATTGTTCTCTTCTGGGGAATTAGGGCTTGGCTTGGCCATATTAATGCTGAATGCTGTTTTCTTAATGTTGGAGTCCTCATGGTCTGTCCTCCTGTAGTTGAGCTTGTTGAGGTATGGCTGGGGGACCCCAATAGCGGCAGGGTTGAGTTTGGGAGCAGAGGGCACAGCTTCGAGCTCTTCACCCCCCATGCTCGCCAGGATATAAGCTCCGTAGGCCTCAGGGTTTTGCTCGTCGCAGAAGGCAGGCACACAGGCACCATTAGGACCAGTGACTACGCTGTCGAAACGGCCCCATGCTCTGGGGTTGGAGGAGAACCCTGGTTCTGGCTCCATGTTTATAATAGAAATTACAACCCCTTGGATCTGCTCGCTTTGCAGAAATCTTTCGCTTCTGTAGGCTCGGACTTTGACATAGCACCGTCTGCTCTCAGGGACATCCAGGTTAAAGAGACGCCTCTCTTTGATCTCCATGTTCCCAACCAAAAAAGTTCTCTCCTCCCTCTTGCGCCGTGTGCTTTTTTCAATGTTGAAGTCCCCTTCTTCCTCCCATAACCCCGTCTCTGGGTTCAGGGACCAAAGCTTCATCTCTTGCAGGTGCTCTGGCATCTTGACCTGAGCAGCATCCAAATGAACCTTCACCTCTTCTGCATTGAGGGACTCGGTGCCCTGTTCATCCGTGAAGTCCACAGAAAACATGCCGTACGTGCGGAGCGGAAATACGTCTCCTTCCTCATCTACAAAGTTCAGGTCACTTTGTGTCACAGGGGCTGTGGTGATGTTTCTCGGGTCCAGAAACGTCACGCTGGCTTTCACTTTGCCACTGTAGACCTCTCCATTTTTCCTATAAAATGCATTAGGAGGAATTTCTAATTCAGCAATTGGATCATCTTCTTCCATTTCCCCCAAAGAAATCACATTGGTTTCGGTGGATTCCAGTGTAACAGGGGCTTTCTTTCTTAGTAGCTTGATCTCATGAAATACAGCACCTCCATTTTCCTTGAAGGGCAGAACTTTTGTTGTGTTCACAAACTTCTGCAGTCGATCCACAAAAGTTAGAACCAGTCTCTCCATATCTGCTGGGATGTGGATGGAGAAGGTTCCCTTGTAGCCAGTCATACTCACTCTCTTGTTTCCCATGTAGATGTGGCCAAACCTCAGTGGCTCACCATTATCTGCTGCTGTGGCTCTGCCTCGAACCATTATTTTGGTCTCGGTGCATATTTTGCAGCCACATTCAACGATGACTTTAGTGGGGAGCGTGTAGCCATCACAGGAGATGTCCCTGGTTTCCATCTTGGATACCCCACAGCAGTAGGAGACATTGTCCTTACAGCGAAGTCCCTTATCCAGCTTCCCCACACAGGTCTTTGCTGGGCACTTGCCCACGTCATAGTAGAAGGAGTTTGTTGCTTTTTGGAAGCAATCGTGAGGAAGTCGGATGAGGTGGCTTTGGGGTTGGGGGTCACAGGCTGCCTCTTGTCTTCCTGTTGAATAGGATTTCTTAATGAGCAGCACGAAATAATTGTACCGTCATCACTATATTGTCTGAAACATCAGAGCTAAACATTGTTCCTAAAAACAGTGGGGTTTTTGCAGGACTTTTGTTAGCTGGTTAACTCATTTCAGTGAAGCAAGTAGCTCAGCTTTAGCTTTAGGACCCTGATTAAGAGCTCTTTACAGGAGCATCCCAGCTCCTTATCCACTATAGTCATCCAACCCATCCTCAGCTAGACGCTCTGCTGCTGCGTGGCTTTTTGACTATGGCAAAACTAAAATGTGTCCCAAGATTTTAAAAACAACCCTAAACAAACAGAAATATTCCCATGTCAGGCAGTCAGTACAGTGAGAAATCTCCTGGCAGCAGCAGGTTGAGCTTGGTAGGTCACCTGCAATCCAGAGCTCTGGTTTGTAGGGAGCGTCTGGTTCATAACGAGCTCACTCAAGCTTATCTGCAAACAGATGAATGATGTAAACCCCAAGTATTTTTCTGTGACTTTTCTTTACCAGATGCGTCACAGTTTCTGGTTCCTGCACGCCAACAGCTCCCCAGCTGCTTGGAGAGCACAAGGCACATATTCTCTTACCTATGACAGCCAGCTTGGCACCTTGGGACTTCGCTGACCCCCCATCACTGCTGGCCTTGCAGAAATACTCTCCTGACTGTTCTCTCTTCAGGTTCTTTAGAATCAGGTTGTTTTTATATTTGTACAAGGAGGGATCCAGTAGTGAGCCATTGTGGTACCTGCCAGGAGCAGTTAAGGAGACAGAGGCTGACCATTTGGCTGGAGCACAGCGATGGCTTAATCCTACATCCTGCTATGTGGATTTTGCCAGATTTCCTGCCTCAATTTTCCTGGTTTTAGTTTGACTAGGTGGCACCACCTAAAAATTTTTCTGCTATTGCTGGCAGTACTGAGATGTGGCTGCTGGGCAGCTGGCAGGCAGGCAGAACTGCCAGTTGTGTCTGATGAGGTTTTTAAACTCTTTCTTTGTGTGTTTTTCCAGTGAATCCCTCAGCAGATGACATTGCTGTGTCATTGTGAGGAAGCCATCACTTGCAGCCATCAGTCCTCAGAGTATTTAACTTTTATAGCTAAACCCCCCCATTTATGCAGATGGTAAGGAGATAAAACTGGCATCCATGGGACAGCTATAACTTTTGGCAGATCAAACTCAAGCTTCTTACCAGAGGTAGCGGTCGGGGGCTGGGCTCCCTTGGGCATTGCAGCAAAGTGACACACTCTGTCCCACTCTCCTGGCTTTGTCCTCAGGGCTCCTGAAAACATAGGGTTTGCCTGAAGGAGAAGGAAAAGGCCATCTCATTACTCTTCTTCCCGTAAAACCACAATTTATTTCTAGTGCCTGTATAAAGCTTCGTGCATCACCCTTCTTTGGGCCTACCTGATCGGTGCAGTTGCACTTGGATCGCCAGGTTTCTCCGGTTGCTCTCAGGCACGGTGACAGTCGCTGTTGCATATTTGGCTTTCTTTATTTTGAGGGTGTTTTTCCCATCAGGACAAACTCCCGGAATCCTAAACATGCCTCTGTTATCGGCCATTGTCAACAGCTTGAGTTTCTTGGCTTGCAGGTAGACCCGGGCATCAGCAGCAGGTGACCCGTCCTCGAGAGACACCTTCCCGTGCAGGATGGCATCCTCACACATGCAGGTGTCACAGTCGGCGTTGACACGACCCATGGGGCAGGTGATGTTGCAGGCTGGAGGAGAAGCAGACAGGTCAAAAAATAGCCCCAAGTCCCCACAACTCTCACAGCACGTTCTCGCGTCTGCTTTTAATTTAGATGCAATAAGACAAATACTGCATAAGGAGCAAATTGTATCCAAAACATATTTTTCCTGATTATCCACAGCTGTGCGTTAGAAAGGCAGGGACAATGTCATTTTGAACCTGACAATTAGTAGAAAGCAGCCACGTGGATATAATTACAGCTAGGAACTGTTATTTACCTTCCCCAAAGGGTGGAATTTCAGGGAAATTTGAATCCAGATCAGCATGTGAGCTCTTAGCTCAACCCTGGCAAAATTACAAATTCAGTGTCATAAACTTTCTAGGTTTCTGTTACCAGTGCATGCCCAGAAGTTGTGATTTTGGTCTATCCCGAAAGCTGTCTCTCCTTATTCAATGGTATCCTGGCTTGGGCAGGATGTGGGGTAATTGCCAAGTGAGCATTACCCAATGGGTTTAACAATTGGTCTCCCAAATATTATTCCTTTATATATATTAATTTACCTATAGTGATTAGTCCTAAATAATAATCTGTCTTTTCCCAAGGCTCAGGTCATTCCTTTTACAATCACAGAGCATCCCTGTACAGCAGCTTCCTCATTTTTCAAAGATGGAAATAAATGTAAGAAATCGAGGAAAACCTGAAACAATTCTTCTGCACAAAACATGTTTTTAGAATGTTTTCAGAATTACTTGGTTAAAAGGGGATTATAAGAATAGTATAATTAATTACAAACCCCTTCAGCAGAGACTATGGCAATTTGATATTCCCAAATCATGTCTTTCCTGGAGGTTGCATGGAGGCAGCTGTCTGCAGTCACTGACTCCACCTTGAGAGCTGCTGTTATAACAAGATTAATGAGATTTTTTCTATATCCCCAAGATATTGTGAGTCCCTGTTATCTTTCTGTTTAGCTATAAACTCTTCCTGCTCTGTTTTTTGTACTCCCCAGCCCTGCTCAGGAATCATTAAATTCTGGCAAAGGAGAGAAAGACGGTAAAATGACAGCAAAGGGAGTGAAACACCTGCACAGTGGTGAGACCAGGACATCCTCCCCTGCCCATAAGTGAGGTTATAGGAGCACCTGAGCAAACATGTCCAATGCAGAGCCGCCCTTCCTCAGTTGCTTCATTACAGTGCACGCCCCAGAGGCGCTCAGCTAGGCAGGATCTGGTACGCTTCTGCACCCCGGTTTGGCCACACTTTGCTGAGCACTCGCTCCATTTCGACCATGGAGACAAAAACCTTTTTGAATCTTGCACCAGTGGACCTTGAATAACATCAGTGGTGTGTTACTGAGATGCACGTTACACATACAGCTGCCTGAAAATGGGCAGTTGGGTTTTAGCAGCTTCTATAGAGCTCAGGCTATACATTTGGATATTATGCACCACATGGATTAAACAAACTCAAAGCATGTTCAGGGAGCTGGGAATTAAAGCATGAGAAGGCGTCTGAAGGCTTCTGACTTAATTCCCTGCAGGCTACCAAATTCAGGATGATTAAGATAAACCCAAGAGGAGCAAAGTGCAGGCAGCTCATGCTTAGTGTTGAATAACTTTGGCTTAAGGAAATCAAACACACATTCTCATTTAAATGTTGTCTGAGGGGCAACACTTGTCTGTATCAAATGTGGTTAAATAGTAAAAAAAAAAAAAAGGAAAAATGGTTAAATAGTTATAAAAAAAGGGTAAAACTGTTGGTATGATCATGTTGAATGTCTTTAACCAAATTTCAACATATGTTTTCTATACGGGCAGCATGTGTCCTATTGTGAGCACCACTTTTACTGTGTGCAAACCAGAAGCTTAAGATGCTACCGAGCAGGCTGAGCATGTCAGGAGCCAGCTGATTGATAAAACAGAGAAAATTTGCAAAACACATTGGGAGTTTAATATGAGGTTAGATTTTTAAAGGAATTTCTTTAACAGGGCTAGTAGATGTTATTAATTTAAGCTACTTTGAATGGATGAGGTCCATTCCAAGTCTGTGGTTTGGGCTTTTTTTAAAATGACAGTGTTCTAATAATGTTTATGAGGATGCACTAGTGACTAAAGTTTCTAAAAATGAAGTTTCTTGGAGATGTGTGCTATGTCATCTCCCATACCTATTCTTCCACCCAATTTGTAATAGAGCAGGTTGATTTGTTTCCTAGAAAGGCAGACAGGCACAGGGCTGGACTGTTCAAATTGTGAATGGATGGTTGAAAACAATCCTGGCTTATAAAAGCAGGTGGGTGAAAAAGACCCTTTAAATGAGAGCAGATATGGGAGCATCATGTCTGGCTTGGAGTGAGCACTTGGCTTAGATGGGCAAGGTTTTAATCTGTTAGCACACTGGCATCTCTGGTTCAGCATCCCAAGTAGTGCATCTATGACTTTTTAGCAATTTGAGGCATGCAGGAGGAGGTGGGCTTGGGGACGTGGTCACATCCTGTGGATAAATACCTATTTGTGCTTGCCCCAAGCAAAAATTTAATGTGCAACAGATTGAAGCGGGATCTCGGCAAGATCCGAAGTTTGTTTGGGATCAGCTGCTTTCATCTGTAGGGCTGGTGATGATAGGAAATGAGGAGAGGAATCTTCTGGAGGAAAATGGCATTATATGGCTCTGGGTAACGTTTTGACAGCAGAAAAAGCAGAAAGTGGAGGACAAGGGAGAAGCTGAGGGGTTAAGCATTGGTGGGGACATGGGAAGGGAAAGGGCTACCCTGTGGCACCGGCCAGCAGGAACGTACTGCGTCTGACGTAGGTGAGGGTCGGGTCTCCCCGGCGAGAGCTGCTTCTTGTACCTGTGGGCAGAGGGATGATTCAGGCAGGGTTTGCCAGACGGAGCTAGCCCCAGCATCGCTGCCTTGTGCCATCCACTTTGAGGGGAAAACTATTTTACCAGTAGTTTTCCTAAAAATACCTCTCAGCAAGTGGAGGGGAACTCTCAGTGTCCGTGGTTTTGGTGCTTTGATTCTTCCCAGTGGCTAAGAGAGCTGCTGGGAGCTGGTCAAATGGCTGGGAAAATCCCCAAATCCTTCAGCATGGCCAGCCCTTTCAGTGCCTGCTGGAATTTAAATCCTGAGCCGTAGGCAGTAAAGATGAGGGGTTGGGGCATCCCCTGGGGATTAATGAGCAGAGTGAGCTCTGCAGGTTATTTATTCCCCACAGGCTTTGTTTCTAAAGGAATGGTGTCACAAAAACCGCCCAGGGTGTGGGGACAGGCTGGGCAGGGTAAAGGCGGGTCAGAGCATGTGCTGGCCCATCCCCGGGCTCTTCTCACCCTCCCAGCCCGCACGTGCCTCCCACAGGAGCTGGGGCTGTGGTCACACGTTGACCTTCCCTTTTCCAGGACAGGAGCCAGCAACATGTGTCAGTGATAGCCAAAACCCTACAGGAGGTCGTGGATGATTAACATTTATTCCATTGCCTAAATCATAGAATCATAGAATTATTCTAACCCTGTATGTCCTCTCCTACTCAAATAATATTGGTTAGTTGTAAATTGTTGGAAAAATTGTCCAGCAAGGAAAATCCACCCAAGGTGGGAATTAACTTACTCTCCACGCTGAGCATTACCAGTGGGCTGAAGGTTTTCGGTCTTATCTGGACCCTGCTGAGGGCTGGTTTCAGAATCCTTTGTCCTAAGGGTCAATAAATGAAAGAATTAATTAGATTCAAGGAATTGGGCATCCTTAGGCTCAATATTACAGCTTTCCCATTGGACTGTGGCTGGTTAGAGCTCCTGTAGGATGCAGTGCAGGAGATGCTAAGAGAAGGACATAATGGAGATGTCCCACAGCATCACTGCAGCTCAGATATGATACAAATTTTCTATTTCCTTTATTACTGAAGAAAAACTTTTTCGTACTTCCTGTGTTGGAGCAGCTCAGATTGATTCATCTTTTTATAGCTGGAGAGATAAAATATCTTCTGCCTCTCCATGCGCAAGGAGAAATGAATCCAAGGTGGATAATGTTGGTTGTCCCTATGGGGCAAGAGCTGGTTTCTGCACTTGCTGGCCACCTGTATGCCCGAGGGGAGCTGATGGCCATGGCTGGTTCCTGCGGTGCTTGCTGGGACTGGTCCCATATAAACTGGGGAGCTGAGCCCAAGCACCGGCTCTCACCTGTACCAGCTCCTGTGGGTGCAGACTGGACACTATGGGGTTTCAGGGACAGCAGGCAGGGATGGTCACAGCATGACCAGTGGGCCAGGGAGCTCATCCCTGGTCAACCCAAGGCTCATTGACTCGCAGACAGGCTTTGCTTGAACTCTGGGGGATGGATGGGAGCCAGTCCTTGTGTGGAAGTTGTCTGGCTGGGCAAACGCCGCAGTGACCCAGACCAGCACCCAGCATCGATGTCAGGCTGTGTCTGCTGCCAGCAGACGTGCCTGCACTGGTGTGGGCAGGGGACAGCACGGTGACTGGAATGGAAACATTTAACCTTCACCTAAAACAGACGTGGCTCCCAAGAGGAAGAGGAGGATCCAGCCTTTCATGGTGACCATCGTTGTCTCCAGAGGTGACCAGGGGCTTCCTGAAGTTTCCGCAGCCGTCCCACGCCTTCCCCAGTCCTGCAGAGACAAGCCTGACTGTGTCGAGGCTCACCCAGGTCCTGCTACTTTCAGGGAGCTTCTCCCAGGCTGAACCACTCCAAAACATGCTATGGGGCCACTTATACCCCCTGCTCACCCACCCCCAGCAGCTTCTCATCTACTCCCCCAGTGGGGAGCAGCAGGGGCTCCACATCTGTGCTTGCATTCCCCCTGCTTCTCACCATCACAGCTGAGCCCAAATCTATTCTGCAGAGCACTGCTTTGTAATGGCATCTCCTTAACATGCCTTGGAACAGCTTAAATACTTCTGCAGGGATCTGTCATAGCCCGCACAGCTCCGTGGGCCCCCCAGCACCCAGCTCTGCTCCCCACAGGAGCAAGGGATATCTCCATGCCTCCATCCCTCTGCCTGCAAACTGGGCATAGTGTGAGGATAGAATCTTAGCCCAGTATATCCCAGAGCATGGGGAGAGGGAAGGCTCCTGAGCCCCTCTGAAAGTGGAAAACCCCGTGCACAAGCCAAGTCTTTCCTGCAAATGTAGCAAGAAGCTCAATATTTTCCTTTTCCCACAGGCACAGATGTGGGACTGAGGCTTTGTGTCGCTCTTCACCAGCTCAGCCACTTCAGATTTTGTTTTCAGTGAGTCCCTTTACCTTAGAGCTTTAAGCATTTGGGTATTTAATTTCTGAATGTGCCCATGGAGCTGGTGTTATCCCTAGTGACACCAGCTGGAATTCCAGGTGCTTTACATTATGCACCCAAAATTGATGAACTGGGAGGAGGGGAGACTATTGCCCCAGCTGTTTGGTGCCTCAGTTTACCCATAAAATGGGGCTGATACAGAGCAGCCAGTGGTGAGAGCACTCTGTTATTTGTAAGTGGTACTAACCATCCCCTCAGAGACCAGGGAATGTGGGACTAGGAAATACTTTGATTATGGCTCAGCAAATCCCAGTCAAGCAAAAATAACAAGCAACACATGAGCGGTGTTTTGTGGGCTTACGGTGGGGTTGTGAACTCGCAGCCAGACAACAACCAGGAAAAAATTAATCCTGTTTCCTACTTGGCGGCTATTTTTGGAGCTGACTGCAACTTGTTCAGCACTGGGTTTGGGATTGGGATACATCCCTCTGTACCCAGACACGCGATGCTAGAAAATGGGGGGTTCAAGCAGCTGGATCTTGGCAGCAGGGAAGGTTTGGAATTGCCTGTGTCCCCTCTCTGGCAGGGGGCTGGGGAAGCCAGCACGGGACACAGCCGCGGGAGATCAAACATCCCCACGTGAGCAAAGCCCCCCAAACCCCCTCTCCAGCTGTCCCATAACCCTTCCCCAAGCCCATTAGCTGGGATGAGGAAGGGAGGAGCGGGACGCAGGGAACTGCATCCCGATCAATGTTTTTCAGCCTCTGTGCCGTCATCTGCCCATTAATTAATTTCCACCTCACCTTCAATCACAGCCACACTTAATTAAGCCGCCTTAGCACAGCAGAATTGTAACCACTATCTGCTACGAAAGGAAAAACAGCAGGATTGGGTTGGAGTTTTTTCTCTTACCTAAAAAGCCACTGAAACCCCGCTTAAGGAGAGTCCCGTCCTCTCGCCACGGAGCCGCCAGCCGAGCTGAGATCCGCGGGCGAGACGAGGGCTTGTCAGCTGCGGGTTCAGGGATTTGCAGCCGATTGGGAAGAAGAGAGAGAGCTGCAGCTTACCGAAACCTTCCCTGCGCCGAGTGGAGCCGGACTGTGTGCGAGCCTCCCGCCGCCGAGGCGGCGAGGTCGCTTATATAGCCCGGCGTGTAGCTTAGGGGATGGCAGCGAGCCACTGGCCGCGAGCACAAACAGATCGGACCGCGAGGAAACCGCAGCCTGAATAATCCCTTAATAAGGTGATGGTAAACAGAAACCTGTGGCGATGCCACGGCGTGGCGGCTGCTGCTGGTGGCGGGGCAGGGCACAGTGTGGGTACCACATCCCGGTGTGGGCACTGCATCCAGGCACAGCACCGTTGCTATTAGGGGTTCACCCGGAGTCTGGATGTGAAATAGATGCTGCTGAGTGTTGAAGGTGGAGATACAGTGAGCAGGCAATGAGTTTTGGGGATGCTTTTTTGCCTTTACTTGGTCTGGGACAAACGTGGTGCCCACCCAGCAGTGCACGTGGAGTTGCCCTGTTTTGCAGGTGTGGGGTATGGCTCAGCTGGGCACCATTCACTGCCTGCCCACCTCTGCCCCTGTGCTGGCTCTGGCAAGGGTCAAATGAGGATGCTGTGGGGATGTGAGGATATGGGACAAAGGCAGTGGGATTGGTTTGGACACCCGGGGTAGCACAGAGCTGCAGAGCCAGGACCATCCTTGTAATTAAATGTGACTGCACCTCCCTCGAGCCATGGGGAGATCTAGCAATGGCCCCTAACCAGAGTTTCCTGCCTGCCCCACACTGGCTTCAGCCTTCCAGGCTTTTCCTCCCTCTGCAGCCACATTTTTCTCATGTCACTTGTGGCAGCTGGTCTGTGGACTCGGGGCTCCTGGGTGTTGACAAAGCATGTGGCCTTGTGCAAGTGACTGCCACCCAAGCACGCAGCCCCAGAGCTGTTGGACTGTGCATACAGTTGCTGCAGGAGTGTGGTGTGAAAGCATGTGCTTTATGTGTCAGGAGCAACCCTGAAAGATGGGGATGAGCGTTGGGGCAGCCAGTGGGGGCCAGTGGTGTCCCAAGCTGCCTCCTAGTAATCCTTGTCAGCCCTGCTGCCAGAGGGAGTGGCGCAGGAGAAACACAGATCAAGATGTCACATAAAAAATAATCGGTGGTGACCTACACTGGCTCCTGTTTATGTTTACGAGTGAAAAGGAAAAAACACCTGAGATGTGCCAAAAAACAGCAGAATGTTTATCTGGTGGGCAAGGAGTGCCCAGTGAGCTGGAAGCTCCAGAACTCCAAGATAAACATGGAGCTCATCTCTGTTTCCCCGCCATGATGAGGACGAGGCGTGGGAAAGGTGCTGAGGCAGAGAGCAAGGAATTCATCTTCTCCAGATGGCACCTACCTCCCACCATAGCTGACCCGCACTAAGCACAGCACCGATGCCTTGGCAAGACATCTCCAGTCCCACCGGCTGCTTGCCCGCAACCCTGGCATCAATTTCCATGGGTCGCACTTCTGGGTAAGGAAACGTGCTGTTCTGCAAAAGGAATAAAATGTTATTCCTTACATTGTGGAAATGGGATGATAACTCAGTGCGGGTGCAGGCATTTCTTCAGAGGATTTTGCAGCTTCCTCAGCATGGCTGTTTTCTCTCTAGCATGTCTCCTTCAAGACAAGCTCTGGAGACACATGTGTGGCTTCAGGAGTAGGTTTGGGACATGTGAGTTCATGCAAACCCCAAGTCTCTAGAACAGTTCATTTGCACAGTCTCTCTTGGCTTGACCATCCCTTGCTGCAGCTCCGACATGTGGCTGAATTTGGAGAGAACAGCATGAAAAGAGCCCCAGATGTTCCCAGTGCTGAGCACCACTGGCTCCGGGAGATGCTTTCCATCTGCCTGGAGGTGAATGATGCCCCAACCCATAGGGTGGAGAGGACAAAACAGGGGCTGCCCCATGCCCGGGGTAGTCTCTGCAGGGCTGTAGCACCTGTGGCCAGTGAAAAGGATGCATCCCAGACCAAATTGCTCCTATCTTTCTGCCTATCATCAGTGGCTTCAGCTGCCTAAGGCTGCTGCTTCCCATCAGAAAGCAGCAGATCCGCAGCCTCTTGGACTCATTCCCCTCCTGGATTAATGCTGGGGAGCCTACCCAAATCTCATGGGTTTTTTCCATGGTTTCATCACTGATGTGTAATTACAAAGCCATAAGGTATTTATGTGAATGCTGCCATGCTTAGTGCTCCCTCTGACCAGTGCCAAGGCTGGGGCAGTGTCAGAGGAGTGTGACAGCAGATGGTGCAGCAGCATCTCCCTCCCCACACTCCTTTGTGGTTGTATCCATAACTTTTCTTGTGTTCATCTGATAAATCCAGGGGAAAAATGGCTAGTAATGCTCATCCTGGTTCTTCATGCCTCCCACCCTTTCTAGTACAGCATGGGCTGAGTGACCATCACCAAAAGCCAACTGCACCACACCAGGAGGGTAGCAGGGTTGGAGGGGCTGTTCTCAGGGCTGCACGTGGAATTCACAGGCTGTGGGGTCTGTGAAATGCTCTGTGGGGCCTGTAAAATCCTGTTTTGGGCCAAGGCCGTGCTTAGTTCCCCGCCAGCTGCCCTCGTCCTCCCTCCCTGCGTCCTCTCCGCTCCGCCAAAGGGAGCTGACGGTTATTTTCCCCTGCTGCATGTTTCTGGGCTTGCTTCTGTTTATGGAGATGGGAGTTAAAATAACTGATTGATGACTTTGTTCCATCCCAAACACTTTGGGGAAGTTTGCGTGGTTTAGAAGGGAGAGTTGGGAGCTGGGATTTCATTAAGCACTTGGCTCCCGGCACTTCTCCAGCCATGCTCCAGGGGTGGCTTATGTTGTTTTTTAAATCCTGTTTTGCTATCCCAGGAGCCGGAGTGGTGATTTCCATGGTTTGTAGGAGAACTTGGAGATGTGGCAGGTCCCTGAGGTTCCCTCTGAGCTCTGAAACACCATAAAACCTCGCAGCCACCACAATATTGTTTCACTTAAGCCGTCCTCCACCGCTTCATCAGCACAAAATCACACTCCAGCTGCCTAGAATCTTTGGAAAAGAGCCAAAAAAATGAATTACTGGAGTTTGTTTTCATTGTGCAGATGAGGATTTACAGGCTGTGACTGGGAAAAAAGGAGTGAGTGGACCTTTTTCCCCTCTGGAAGGATTTGCTTGGGAGTTAAAGCTTCGACAGGGGCTCAGTAGTGCTCAGCTCCATAAACATCATTTATGGAACAGATACAAAAGGCAGCACACAGTGGGGACACCAGGAGAGCCAAGATCCAGGGAAAGACTGATCTTAGCTCTGGAGCTCAGGAAGGCTTTTTCTGCAGTGGTGAAAGAGCCAGGAGTGAGGGTACAGTAAGTGTCTGTGGCTGTGCTGGTTGTGGGGTCTGTTCCACGGGGTGAGCCCTCAAAAATCTGCTGGCACCAGCACAACACAATTGACCCCTGACATGTAAAAGAGGGTGCCCTCTGTTCCATGATTCCATCTGTAAAGGAAAAGGGCTTCTTCTAGTGCTTTTGCAGGGCATGTTTGCTATTGGAGTGGCCAGGGACTGTCACTTGCATCCCTGCTGCACACATATAGACCCACGTAACCTCGAGAGGGATTCACTGGTCACTGGGATATCCTGGACTGCAGAACGGTCCGACTGACATTTCCCTCTTAGGTGCCCTTGCCATATCTGCTGTCTTTCCTTCCCCGTCAGAGTGTGGAGGGGCAGAAACTGCGATCCTGTGAGAGCACCAGAAGTGCCTCAATACCGAATCCCTTTTAAATTATGTTGCTGAGCTGGGGAAATTAAGATAAGAATTCTGACTCATTTAGAAACTCTCTTCGAGATGGAGAAGGCCATTATTTTCAAGCCCTCCGTGAATAATGCATATTCCAGCCTCTCCCTGGAGCATTAACTGCTCAGGGACACTTGCAGGGCAGCATCAATGGTGCGTGTGGGGAACATCCTGTCAGCAGATGTGGGCTTGTGGCAGGGCCTGAGCTATTGCACAACCTCTGATCAATGATGTAAAAGCAGTCAAAGGATGGGAACAGGCGTGATGGGAATGTGACCAGGTCCAAGCCAGGACAGCACCTCAATGGGGACATTTACACTGCAAAGGAAGGGAAGGAGCAGAGCTCCAACCCACAGTCCACCGGCTGTTTGCTTTAGCTCTGGACAGGGTTGGATGGACAAAGACCATCCTGTGTCAAAGTCCATGTTGATTTGGGTAATTAATTGCTCCTGAAGAAATCCTTGATTTATTGCTCTTGTTTATGGGTATTGGCTTTGGACTGGGATGCACTCCAGGCTGTGCACCCGTGCTGGCACAGAGAGCAGCCTCCCACACATGGGATGGTGATACCTGATCTCATCTGTGCCTTTTCCTCCATTTTCTTGCTATAAACCATGTTGAGGTGGGCAGGTTTGCAGTGATTTACACCAGCAAAACGTCAGCCAGTTTTTCCTAAAAACCAGCAAAATCCTGCCTGATCTATGAGTGTGCAGGGGAAGGCTTGGTTCTTCCAGTTTGTCTTTCTCCTGTTTTGCAGGGATTGCACTGGCAGCACATTGGAGATGTGTAGATTGCGTAAGTCAGACCAGAGGCAACAGTGATGGCAATGAAAGTGACGTTTGGGGTTAAAAAGTGTTTTCTAGTGTTCGGACGAGCCTCTACATGGAATGGGCAGAAAGGTGGAAGAGATGGAGCTATGTGGGTAGTGGGCACTCCTCGGTGAACCATGTGGGAATTTATGTCAGGTTAATTATTGCACTGAGAAATGGGGAACCGTGCCTGGGCTGGGGTAACCGGGGTTGATCCGCCCCCAGGTTTCAGCTCCGAAAGAGTTTGCCAGCATCCTCACTGACAAAAGAGAGCACGGAAATGCCTCTCCTTCCTGGAGTGCCTGTGGTCATGGGGGCGACCGGAGATGTAAAATATCTCACGACCTCATGCAATATGCCAAGGACATGCTCGGAAAAGCCAGTCTCTGCTGAGCTAATTCCAGCGCTGCTGGGATTCCCCCTGGAATACGTGGCCAGATCAGCTTTCGCTGGAGGGTAAATGTGTGTTTGCCGGGAGCGCACCAGAGGGTTTGGTGGGGGCCAAGAGCTGCAGAAGGAAGGGCTGGCAGCTCCTGGTGTGAGCACCTTGTCCCATCTGAGACAAAAACTGCTGGATGCAGGTTGGGAAGGCAGAGTGGGAGATGAGCCCTTCTGCAGAGAAACAGCAGGAGCAAATTGAGCACTGGCTCCCAGAAACACCTCACTGGGGGGCCAAATTGGGAGAGAGGGAGATGTCAGCACTGATGTTCATCTTAAGGGATGGTCACTGGGGTCCTGCAGCCCCAGTGGTTTGGCTCAGAGCAGATCTCTTGCAGGAGGGCAAAAGCAGTGTTGGGGCGCAGAAATTATATCCCTCTGGCTCATTAAATTCAGCATTGATGATAACTATCCCCCAAGCCACTGATCCTTTCCTAAAAGCATAGAGAAGGATCATGTGCCTGCATATAGTTCACCCAGGAGTATCTTTAAGCCTTGAAAACTGCTTGGAGATAGGAAGCTCATGGGAAAGAGGCGTCAGGGGAGGTGTTCCCTGCTTTTTGCTCCTGCAAGCCCTGTGTAATGCTGCCAAGGGTCCTACAGGGATGTCAGCTTTCCCCACATCTCACCTCTCCCCTCGTGCAACAAGGGAGACCAGCCCTTGAATCTGGCCAATGTTTGGGAAGGAGCATCCAAAGGGAGCACTGAAATATGGCCTTGGGACAGACAATCCTATTTGAGAGCTTGGAGGGAGGAGGATATTTGGAGCAACGCAATGGACGGGTTACACAGAGAATAAGAAAAGCTGAGGATAAAAGAGGGCACAGAAGGCAAAGGCAAGGAGAGCAACTAAACCCTGTCCAAAAACAAGGGCAAAATTGTTCACTTCCATGGTTAGTCACAACGAAAACATTGGCATTTCATAATTTCTTCCAGCTCAAGAAAAATACCCAGTTAGGGTAATGAGAGCCCTGACTGGGTCAGTGCATGCTGAAGCTGAAGGGGACCGAAGGCCCCTCCACTGACCCTGTGGGTGATTTTCTTCCTTTACTGGGGACTGGGTACCAGCTGAAAGTTCCCAAATAATTTCCCCCCCAAATAAATTCCAGCCTGGGAAAGACAGCAAAGCTGCTGTGGGGAAGCTGAGCTGAGTGGTGCAGTGAAGCACACACAAAACCAGGTTTTATCGCTTGGTGGTGAGCAGATGGGACTTAGCACCAGATCCCACCACGTTTCATGGGGATTGACCTCAGGATTTGGTCTGGGGTGATGAACTCCCTCCTCTCTCTTTTCCGGTTTAGAGATGAGGGAGGGGGATATTGCTCAGGTTGACATGTCCTGGTGAAAGATGGAGGAAAGACCCTGAGAGCTGCTGCTCTGCATGGGAAGATGTAAACTTAGGGAACCTCTGGGAATGATGCTCTGCACATCTGGGCTCAGCAGCATCAGGAGCACCAGCCAGGGTATTAAAAGGTGGGCATTGCAGCAGGTTTGGCTGTTTTTCCCAGTACTCCTGTCTGATGGTGTGATACCCCTTGGAGAAGGGTTTTTATCAGTGAGGTTTTGATATACAAAGCTGAATGAGAAACAGAGCATAGTCTTACCAAGAAATGGTCTAAAGGCACAGTTTACCAAGTAATTGAGCCCGGAAGGCAGGACAGATCCCTCCCTCTGCTTTAAACAAGGGTTTTTAGGAGGGGGATGGGATGACCCAGATTATCCCCAGGAGGGGCAGCAATCAGCATCCCTCTTTGGCAGGTTCGGCAGGGCGGCCAGGGCCAGCTGAGCAGGCAGAATGAAGTGCTGGTTTATCCCTGGTGACTACTGGGCTTTGTGTCTCTGTCTTTTGCTGCAGAGATTGTGGGAAATTTTGGGTGATGCCCTGTTCCGGACCTGTTTGTAACTTACAGCACAGTGGCACCATGCTAATTTTTATGATGCTGTTATTTAATGAAAAGGCTGGAAAGTGAGAGCTTCCCAATCTCTTGACTTGTGAACTTTGGGTAAGAAGAGAAGCTGTTCCAGAGGTGAGCTCATTTCTAACCCCGGGAAATGACTTCATGAACGCTGGTATTTACTCACAAAAACATTGCATGTCAGATGTCCCTGACTAGACTTTCTGTTTCGAGTCCAGTATGAGACAAAAATTTCCTTGGATGAGCTGCTCCTAAGACAATTCAAGGTTTGGAGGAGAAGAAGAATTGGAGGGAGGGGGAAATCAGCATTAAAAACACTGAAATAATGAGGTTTTTCTGAATAAAGGGGAGTTTTTGGGCAGCCAGCCCAGCAGAATCACCCATTGTTACCCCCCCATAACAATCAGCAGCTGGATTTTATCTCAGAGGAAAATACAAAGTTTTCTCTCTTTGAGAAGCCAAGACCCTGGCAGTGATTTATCAGGATAAACAGCAGCAGATTCCCTGTCCTGTGTTTGCAATAGGTTAATGGAAATTATATCCCACGCTGCCCTCCCTGGATGAGGTCCCGGTATATACGGGGTGTCCAATGGAAAAACACAGCACTTGCATTTTTATTTGAGGTCTGCTTGTGCAGAAATTGTCACTGGGACTGTATTACCCAGTGTGGTTCCTGATTTCTGTTTTCTCCAGCATAGGGAGATAAGTCCTATTTGGGGATGCTGGGGGATGCTCTGTCCCCTCATGACCCAGCACTGGACTGCAGCTCTGGGGATGTACTGGGGCAGCATCCCAAGAGGAGGAGATTTTGGGAGGAGCCAAGCTGGGATGTATGGAAACAATCCCTGCCTGCCAGCACTGTTTCCTAATCCTGGACACCAAAACCCTCTGATCGTTAAACCAGTGTTCAGAGATTCGGCTGAAGGCTGCCTTGCAGACAGCATCCAAACTGACCTTTGAGAGATGAGAAAAAAAAAAAGAGAGAAAACACAAGGGGGTTACTGTGCAAACACCGGAGAAAAGCAGTCATTTCAATAAGGGACCCCACCCTTAAAAGAAGACTTATTGCTAATGCATGCCCAGGACATTTCTGTGTGATGGTATGCTAAAAAAATCCTCTCCAAACAGGGACTAAAGGCTTTGTTGTGGCACGAGCAAGGCTTATAGTTCCCAAGAAAAATCCTGTCCCTCTCTTGCATCATACAGCCAGGGATGGAGAGGACATTTCTAGACAAAAAGGCCATCAGCCAGGATGAAGGACAAACAGGGAATACATTCCTGACTTGCTATTTAATTGCTTTCGTGCAGGTGCAAAGGGCTAAATGAAAGGGAAAATAAGGATGAGTGTGTGGGGCTGAATTAATCTCAGCTTTAAGCAGGAACCTAACGTCAGGAGGAGGTAGCTGCTGGAACAAACAGGCTTCCACACAACTTCTTTGTGGATTTTGTGCTATTTTTCCCCCAAGGGCCAGGCTCGTTCCCAAGGCACTGGTGGGTGACGCTCCTGCCAGGTAAGGAGGTGATGGGGACAGTCCCATCCCATGTGGCAAGGCTGGCTGGTGCTCGCTGGCAGTGCCAGCAGGGTCTGCTTTTCTCTTTCCCCCTTTATGTGAAGCACTTTGGATGCAGGAATTGCCCTCTGTGGCTCTGAGCAGAGAGTTCCCATCCTGATCCCTTTTGGCAGCTCCATGCAGAAGTGATGGAGAGTTTAGGGGATTCCAGGGCAAACGTGGTCCAGTGCCTGCAGCATCTCCTGGGTCTCAGGAGCTGGTCCCTCTGCCACACAATTTGACTCTTAAACTGACAAAGGGGAAAATATCTTTTCTACTTGTGCCCAGGAGCACTCCGGCCAGCACAACAGCCTCAGAGATGGTGCAACCACCCTCAGAGCTCAGGCATTTCCTCCTGAAATAAGTGGGAGTAGTTTTAAAGATGGAAAACCTATTCCAGAAGGGGAATCTCCTCCTCTTGGGGAATAATGCAGAGCCACCACTGCCAGTCTGGGATCTGCAGGGACCTGTACACCACATACTCTTTAATTTAATAGCCTAGAAGATGTGAAGGTCTATCTGCCTGTCATTAAAGTCCCGGTGAAGCCCCTGGGAGTGTGTTTGCCAATGCTGGCCCCACCAGGGCTTGGGGCTGTCCCTCTTTCACCCCCATAGCTCTTTTACTGGTCAGAGGAGCAGGGTGTCCTCAGTTTCCCTCCGTGCCCTCGCATTGCACATGATATTTTTTAAGCTCTTGCAAGCTCTTTGTCCCTCCCAAGGTCCTTCACTCTCACTGTGTTATGCTGCAAGAAATACAGAAAGAACAAGATGATAACTGATAGACTGCAGGGAAAAAGTGTCATCATTAAAATGGCAAAATGAACCACATTTCCCCTTATTAATTCCCTCCTTACAGCATTTCCAGTCCAGGCACGTACCTGTGATGCTCCCATGGACCCGTGTGGTCCTGGAGCATCTCTGAGGTGCATGTGTGCGCGTGTCTGCGAGTCTCTCGGTTGTCTGAGCAACGGGGCATTCATCACTAACTCCCGGGATAATTAACTCATTTTCTTGTATTTATAGCAAACCAGTACAGGGAGTGTTGGCACTTATCCTCAGTGGGGCCACATTTGGCCACAACGTTTTGAATTTTGGCCATTTCTTGCATTACGGCGGCTTTGTCATCATCCCTGCTGCCTGCTCATTAAGTGGGCAGCTCGTTAAGCTGATAGGGACAGGGGTGATGGTGGCTGCCTGAGCCAGGCTGCCCGTGCGTACCCACCTCGGTGTGCCCTGCTCCTGGTTTGCCAGTGCGGAGGGTGTTTGCAGCAGCATTCTCATCTCCAGATGCCTGCATACGCCTGTACTAACAGCAGCTTTGCTCCCAGCTTGGCGCTGGCAAGGGGAAATTTTACTGCTTCAAGATTTGTTGCAGAGATGTGATGCAAGGAAACGTTGGAGCATCCTGACTCAGCACCGCAGCGGTGGGGGACCCGTGGGAAAGACACGGAGCATCTTCTCTCAGCATCAGGGCATGCGTATGCCAGGTATGTTCCCATCAGCTGGGATAAATCCTGACCTAGACATGGATTTCTCCTTGTTTCTTCCAGACAAGCAACTTGGTACTTTTTAGCTGTTCTTTCTTTTTGCTGCTCGTTTGTTGGGTTGGTCTTTGGGGAGGGAGGGCGTAAAGAGAGCAAGGGGAAGGGGGCTCGGGGTGCAGGTG
>VZTE01001721.1:987639-1001234 GCA_013397775.1 Eulacestoma nigropectus
AGGGGGCAAGGGGAAGGGGGCTCGGGGTGCGGGGGGGGGGGGGCTGGAGGAGGGCGCATTGCTGCAAGGTGTTGGCATCTCCATCCTGCAGAGCTGGGGAGACAGATTTAATCTCTGCTGTTCCTGTTATTTGTACAAAGGTAAGGAATGCTTTACTTTGATTATTGATCTCAAAGCTCTTTTCCAACCTAGTTCATTCTGTGACTCCGTGGTTTTGGAATCAGCAGACAGGAAGGTGCTCGAAACAGTAAGAGATGTGCTGTACCTGCAGCTGGGACTGTAAACAGCTCATGGCTGCAGGAGTTGGAAGTATTTGCCCTTAAAACATGAGTTCTGCTCCGGTAAAAAGGGCAATGAAATCAAGAGCAGGGACCACCACACTGCTCATCACTCCCCAGCCACCCCCTGTTTAAGGAGGGTTCTACCTTCCCCTCCTCCTCCTGCTTTGCCTACAGAAGTGAAAGGGACAGAGGTGTTGAGCTCGTGCTGCTTGGGTCCTGGGAAGGTCCAGGATCCTAAATGCCACTGTGATCCTCTCCAAGGAGCCACTGTCAGACCCTGGACAGCGTGAGATCCCCCTTCTCCCTGCCTGGCCAACCCCAGCTGCTCCTGCCCACAACCCCAGATCCGGCACTGGAGATGGAGGTGGACCATTAAGGTTTTACACACTAGTGGGAAGGGCTGTGGAGTTTCTAAAAAGCTGAGCCTTGCCTACAAACCCCCTTTGGAAGGATGAGTCCTTGAACCGAGCACAGCTGTCCCAGCACAGGCTCAGCCAGCTCTTGTATGATCCATTCCCAGCAGGATGCTGGCAGACAGTGACTGGTTCCATGGTCCTGGCCACCACGCCTGCTTTCCCAGCTGCTCAGCCACCTCGCAAAGAGCTAAAAATATATGTCTGTGTGAGCAGTCACTGTAGCTACAGCAGGGGTGAGCCAGAGAGGGCGGCCAGGCTGGGTCACCATGATGGGGGGACACAGTGGCTTTGCAAAATGGGCAACACAGAGAGGACAGGCAGGGATAGGACAAGATGAGACAGGATGGGACAGACTGCTGCTCGTGCCTCCAGTGCAGATCCCACCATCTCCCCACTTGTTCGTATGTTGAAGCTGCACACTCCACACAGCCCCTAAGAAAGGTTTCACTTTGCTGCTTGCGTTTCAGCAGGGGATGAGTGAGGAGCAGCTCCCTACATCTCCCCACTGCCCCACCGCACAGGAGGACACCAATGTCTCAGCCTCTGGGTACCCTCAGTACTGGGTGGAGCCCCGGTTCACTCAAGCAGCGAAGGTCCGTGTGATCATCACAGCTGTCTTCTTCCTGCTGGCAGCGGGAAGCAACGCAGCAGTGTTGGGCAGCCTGCTGAGGAAGAGGAGGAAATCCCACATTCAGCCGCTGATCCTCAGCCTGGCGCTGGCCGACCTGCTAGTGACAGTGATGGTGATGCCCCTGGATGCGGTGTGGAACGTGACAGTGCAGTGGTATGGAGGGGACATCTCCTGCAAGATCCTAAACTTCCTCAAGCTCTTTGCCATGTATGCGGCTGCCCTGGTGCTGGTGGTCATCAGCCTGGACCGGCATGCGGCCATCCTCCATCCATTCTCCCGCGCTCACCACCGCAATGGGATGCTGCTGCGTGCTGCCTGGGCTGGCAGCCTGCTCCTGGCTTTGCCCCAGGTAAGGTTCAGCGCCCCCCTCATGGGTTTTGCCTAGGCTGGGGTGGTTTTGGAGAACTACTTCTGCATCCTGACATTCCCAGCCAGTCCATCCCAATCAATGGACTCCGCCAGCACCAGACCAAGCCATGAATTAGGTGCCCAAGGCCCTTATCCCAGTCCCACAACAGCAGGGAGGTGCTCTCCATGCACAGCCAGCAGCATCTCCAGGATATAGTGCTCTATTCCAAATCCTCTCTGAGTTATTCTTTGGTTCTCCATTTCAGCTTTTCCTCTTCCACCTGAACACAATCCCGGGAGGGAATTTCACCCAGTGTGTTACTCATGGAAGCTTCCGAGCACACTGGGAGGAAACCGTCTACAACATGTTCACCTTTACCACCCTCTACATCACCCCCCTGAGCGTCATGATCGTTTGTTACATCCGGATCCTTTGGGAGATCAGTAAGCAGCTAAAGGTCAATAAAGGCAAGTAGATCCCAGCCCTTTAATGTCCACCATGATTTCATGACTGAACTTCTCCAGCCTGGAGTTGTTGTTGGGTCTGTCACAACATCCTCTGAAAGATAAACCAACTAAAAGGTTTTGCACAGACTTATTGACCCCAGTCCTTTCTGTCTTCTTCCTCTGGGACATAGACCAGATTATGAGATGGTCTCCCCTCCCTGGCAGAAGCAGAGTCATGGATGGTTGCGTTGTCTTGGTTTTCCCCTGTCTTCAACTATCCTTTTGACTCTCCTTGGCAGGTTTGACAAGAAATCAAAACGACCACATCTCCAAGGCACGCATGAAGACCCTCAAGATGACCATAGTGATTGTTGCCACCTTCATCATCTGCTGGACCCCATACTACCTCCTGGGCTTGTGGTACTGGTTCCAGCCAGCCATGATCCAGAAGATGCCAGAGTATGTCAACCACAGCTTCTTCCTCTTTGGCTTGCTGCACACCTGCACCGACCCTATAATTTATGGACTGTACACACCCTCCTTTCGGGAGGATGTGCAGTTGTGTCTCAGGGGCATTGAAACAGCCATCACCAGGCAAAAGAGACACAAACCCGTCTCAGCCTCAGAGAAGAACATCAAGGACGGTGCTGCAAATGGTGGGGTGGCATCAGGGGGCTCCAACGGGACAGCTGTCAGCATGGTCTGATGAAGAGACATACCCACAAGGGGGTGGCAGGCACAGCTTTGGGACTGTTTTGTCCTGTAGGACCATTCTGGAGACTTTCATGATGAGGTTCCCTACTCAGCTTTGGTGGATGAGGGTCTCTGGCCAGAAACTGAGAATGTGTCTCCTGCCTTTACTCAGGATGAAAAATATTTGAGGGTATTTATGGTCATTCTGCTGTATTCTGGCAGCACTGTGACAACTAGAAAAACATCCTTTTTGTACCCGACGCATGCTCCGGCCCTGATTCTGGGAGCAAGCTTCTCTACACTTCCAGCATCAACTCCTGGGAGGAAATTTGCCATCTCCTCTGTGGTCCAGGGTCATGTCTCTGGAGTGGCTGGTGTTCAAGTGCCCTTTGCACCTACACCCAGCTGTAGAGCTGCATGGATGGTGTCACCCTGAGGCTGCAAAGGTCTGATCACAGGCTTTTACTCTGTTTTCTCCACTCATTGTTGGAAAAGTTCTCTGGAAATTCCAGATCTCCTGACTCAGAACCTGCCTGGTTCTCCCATGGCTGTGTGACAAACCCTGGGAAAGATCTAAATATCTGGAGGTTGACTAATGCAGGGGCATTCATCCCCCAGGCATGGTGGGGAGGGAGGGAGTGCTATGGGGATGGAGGGGCTCAGGCAAGAGTGGTACAAAGAACCACAGTGGAGTGGGGTGAGGTTTCTTCTCTCTTTTGAAGACAGCCGGAAGGGAAAACAGTGCTTGCTACTGTTTTCTGGTATGAAGGGGATGGTACAGACAGACACATCATTACACAGCAGCTCTGTGGGACACAGAGCAGACCAGGAGGGAGGGTATTTGGGGTAGTGAGAACTAGACCTGACAGTGCCCAGCCCCCCACGACCTTTCTTTCCCCATGTCCCAGAGCACAAGCTGGCAGGTTGCAGGCCACATGCTGGACATACTTGCTTTGCCCTAAGCAACACCAGCCCCTCGGCTCTGCCCCAGCAGAGCAGGTGCAGCCACCCCACAGGTGTTGTCCGAGGTGTCCCAACGATGGAAGTAATGGGAAGCAGCTGGTAGGCGGAGGGGTCCATCGGCACCTCTTCGTGCCAGATGGAGGCAAGTGAGGGCAAGGAAGGTTTCTGGAGGGATCAGCTGAGCTGTGGTGAGTAACATGGGTTGTTTGCTTTCTACCACTGTGCCAAAAGTTGCTTGTGAAGGCAGAGGTCTCTTCTCTGGGTGTGGGTTGAAGAGATGCATTTATTCAACTGTGCTGTCCTTTCCAGGTAATTAGAAATAGTGGATTATTTCTTTTTTTCGCTCTCTGATGATTGTTATTAAATGTGGGGTTTGCTTTTGAAGAGAAATTTAGTTTTGAGCCAGGTGGGTGGTTGTTTTCTTAGTTTAGTTAAACCTTTGGACAGCTCAGGAGCTCTGGACTTGGCAGGAGGCAGTTCCTTGGCTATTTTTGTGGCCACCGCAGCTTTGAATTAGCATCTGGACTTTATCAGGATGAAAGAGCTTTGTTTTAAAAACAACTCTTGTCTTGCTGTGGTTGCATGTGTAGGGAGCTGGGAGATGTCTTCCCCTCAAGAAAACAAATCTCCTTTGGGCACTGAGGGGGCTTTTTCTTAACACTTTTTCCAAGAGGTGTTGTCTCCCCATCAGCCAGAAAGGATCTGGACTGGTCTTCCAGTGCCCCAGCTAACAAATTATTAAAATTGAAGGGGTGGCAAGTAGTCCTTGCAGGCTGGCTGAGGCTGGGCAATGAGGACATGGGAAGCCACAGTGCTCAAGGTGATGCTGAGCTGCACATGGGTATTCAGCCCTTGCCTTTCTGGTACTAATTATTATTTATGCTAAACATGTAGCCCAAGGAGAAAAAAAAAATCAATTAGAACTGCAGGAGTCCAGACCAACTGGTGGGGATTAGTGTGAGCCATTTAGGAAGCACCCAAACTCCAATGAGATGCATAATCGCAGTTTGGCTTTCCTGGGCTTGTTCTGCTCAATGTTAATTACCCAGTGCTAACAGAGCAGGGGCTGGCTGATGCCAGGCTGGCAAAAAAGGGCTTCTTGAAAGGTGATGGGAATAGCTTGCAGTAGGGGAAGCTAATTTATTCATCAGACACTCCTTTGGTCTCTTTGCTTATACTGCTGATGGGAGGCAGACCTTGAAGGTGTGTTGGTTTTCTGGCAAGCCTTGAATAAGCAGGAAAATGTCTTTAATCTACTGTCTTCATCCACTTTTTGCTGAGTGGGACAGAACAGATCCAACATTGCTCATGCACTTAAGACCACATGTCTCCTCTTGCCCAGCAACAGGAGAGCTCAGAGTTCTTCTCAGAGGAGCGAGAAATACTTTTTTCCTTGTGGGAAGGATCCACCACCTTTACACCCCATGGGTACAGCGAAAAGGCAGAAGTAGGTTTGACTTTAGGGGGACTCAGTGATCTTACAATAATTTAGGTTGGAAAAGATCTCTATGAAGAGTAGAAAAGGGGGATTCTGGCAAGTATATATACCTTAGTCCTTAGGGGAAGCATGGCACATCTCTTGGGATGATTGCAGGCACTCCAGCACTGCTCCTTTTGCCCATCTCTTTCATACCTTCCCTCCTGTTACTGATGTTCAAAGTGACATCTTGTGGAGCCTGGAGTGTGGGCAAGGTGCCCAAAGTGACAGCTTTCATGAGAGAAGGAAAATGTCACTGGAAGAGTGTGCTGCCAAGCCATGTGCCCACTGCACGCAGGAAGGGGGAGCAAGCAGGTGGGCAGCAGTTCTCTGTGGAAGCTGGGATCAGTCTGGGTCTGGGTCCTGCTAGAGGTGGACCAAAGCCCAGGCCTGCTTTGAATATTCTGCATTTCTGATTCTGCTTTTCTTATATTTGCTCACACTTTAGAGAGCACAAGATTTTTGCATCACTTACCGGGAGCATGAATACCAGAGTCTCGCTTTCCCTACCACTAGGGGTGGCCCTGCTTTCTGTGGGGCTTCCCTCTCTCTCCCCACATTGCCTCAAACCCCTTGTCTCCAACAGCACCTGTTCTTCTCAGCTGGCTCCTGAGATCTCCATATATAAATATATATAAAATAGAGAGAGAGATAAAAAATAATTTTTATATATACTATCTATTTCTGCTTGTGGGAGGAAAATTCTCCTACTTCCTCAAAACCTGCCCGTTCCCATCAAGGAAACACCAGTTACCACACTTCTTGCAGTCCCAGCCAGCATCAGATTTGTCTGATTCAGTAACAGTTCCTTAATATCCACCACAGTAATGTAATGAACATCTTAATAGAAGCAGGTAGCTCTGTATTTTACAACTCCTCGACCTCACCCTGGGCCGCCTGCTTCAAACACAGCGGCCCTTTGTTCGGGAGGAAATTCTGATTCATTCCCTGTTAGTGTTTTTATAGGACTGTGCATGTTCAAAGAGCCACGCAAGTGGCTTAAGAGGCTAACACAAACCTTGGGTTAATTCATAATACTGTTAGTTACTCAGCACAATACCCGCATTAATCCAGCTGACTGCACCTCGCCACGTTGGGAAACACATGCTGAAATCAGCAGGGAGCACAGAAAACAAGCGTGGGAGTAGGATATTAAGTATTTTGCCAGGCTGCTAGGTAGGATCTGAGCACCTTAAATGTATTTAAAATATTTTCCCATTGCTGTTGCCTCGCTCTGCAGCTGTGGAGCTGAAGCAATGATGAGGCTGTGCCCAGAATCCCTGCAGGCCTGAGCATGAAGGATGGGGCTACGAGCTCTCCAAGGGATACTCCAGACACATCCATCAGGACTCAGCCCCCACCTGCAGCCACCTCCTTTTTTTTTTGGGGTCTATTCAAACTGATCAAAGCAGAAAAAGCCATTTTTTTCCTTTGATACCTGCTGATTTCATTGCAGAGCTGGACTGTGCGTGTCTGTCATGAGCCCCCACAATGCTTTCTCTCTGGGGACATAGCCTGGAGCTATTATTAGTTCTTTTGCTTACTCTCAGAAACTTTCCTATGCAAAGAAACCCTAAGAAAAGAGCTTTAAATCCCCGCTGTGTTCCTTTCATCTGGCTCAGGAGCTCCCAGGTTTGTGCCTTTCCCTGCAGTACCAGCAGACAGCCACCCCACAACTGCTGCTCAACGTCCTCTTTTTCCAAACGGCCCCAAATAGCCCATCTGTTTCAAAAGATGGGGTTTTTCAGACATACCAGGCTTTTAACAAACCAATACCCTTTAGATAGCATCAAATACCTCCAGGTTTTCTGGCTGCCACATTACCTCCCCTAAACTTGTATATTTACATGGCACAACATTTAATATAACATACTGAGGAAGACCAAAAATGGGCAAATATTCCCAGGACCCCCGTGTGTGTCTCAAACCCCAAGTTTCTGCATTGAAATATCAAGGAGTGAACCACTATAAAGTAGTTGAACCTGTTGCACAATAAATTATTAGTTTATATATTTTTTAATTGCAATGAAATATATTTATATATTTTATTATCTGCAATAATTAGCACGGACACTTCTTGGGCTGGGGGCGCTGAGTGTGCTTTGATAGTGAGCATTATTAACGGGCTGTAAAAGGCAATGGGGAATTGGATTATGATGTTCTTGTTTTGCAAGCTGTATGGTGAATAAATAAATTTGTTCTGGCAGCAAAACTAACTGGGATAAATGTGTCTAGCTCCAGTCACCAAGAAGAAGGGTTGCTGTAAATGAACTTGTTGTCAGCCTTGAGTTAAAAAAACCTGATTACCAGGACATTATTTCTGCCAATTAGGTACCAGAACAACACCAGAAAAAGAAGAGATTTTCTTTGAAATATTTAATGAGTAAGGTAGTAATCACAGACTCATTTGCTGGAAATATGTGATGAGAATTTTTTTTTTTGTGGTTAAGGTTCACTGTGCAATGAAAACCTGAGTTTATCAAATCTACTAAAGGCTGGACTAAGAGACTGAACTGTGGCACTGATCTGGCTTTTCTTTGCCTAGAATCCCTGGGTCTTTGTGGGGTTATCCCATGCCCAGTCACTAATCAGAGGACAGTTCTTTGCTCCTTTTTCTGTTTCAGGGAGTTGTAGGTTGTTTGTAACAACAGCAAAGACAAATTACTTGACGGGAGGGATAGTGTTGCCATGTGTATGTTGCATTACTAACTTGCACGTGGTGCGTTCTCTCACAAATCCCCAGTTTGGTAAGAACAATCCTTATTCAGTATTGATGCTAAAAACCCTGAGTTTGTCTAATCGGCACAGTAAGCTAAGACAGATCATGGCTGAGACCACAAGCCTTATAGATGTTTGTGCTGTTTTTGTCCAGGATAGAATGAATTTTCCTCATAGCAGTGTAATAACTATGTTTTGGGTTTGTGCTTGGCTGCCAGCTGGGATTAAAACACAACAATGTTCTCCAGAGGGGGAAAAAACCACACTAGAAACCATTTAACTTCTTCTATCTTGGTGGCTGTTTTATTTCTTGTTGTTTTTTTTTTTTCCTTACAATCATTATGCTCAAATATAAAAATTCCTGGCAAAGTTAGTTTTAAAAGTTTAAAAGTAATTCCATCTGCATTGATACACGCCAAACATCACTAGACTCAGTTTCTGAAAACATACTGGTAAGACTCCCAACAGGTTGCTTTGCCTGACATCCAGAAAAATCCTCCTTTCCAACTTCTGCAAACATACTTCAGCCTGACAGAAAATAAGTTACACCTGAGTGTTTCCACACTTAGTTTTCATTAATCTTAAATAATCTTTTTCCCCATCGACCCTTAACGATTGGCTCATGCTAAGCTGCACCACTGTGATCCTTTTCAGCTGTACTAGGCATCCTCATGAATCCCAGGAACACAGAAATAAGAATAAATGCAGAGATGCCATGAGGATTAATATATTGGTGACAGAACTGGAAAGCTCCAGGCACCTCTATTTCCAGAGCTCTGGTATAGATGCAGTGCACTGCAGATCAGCTATTCTTAAGGCACGTGGTGAAAATAACAGTTTATGATCTTGGGTGGTTCATCTCTCTGAGTCAAACATTCTGTGCCAGTAGTAGACGAAGGTTGGCGAGTTGCTGGCCCCTATCACTATCAGCAACAGCAGGTACAGCATCATCATTACAGCAAAACGGTGGGTGTAAAACCAGGAAGATTCATTAGAAGGCCTGAAAAGGGAAAAGTGCATTAATTCTGTCAAATATGCATGAATACTTGGCAAAGAGTATCTCAGGTTTCAATATTTTAAGCAAATGCAATAAAAACAGAAAGTTGTTCCACAATCCCTGTAATTAACAAAGCCTGATTTTCACCACATCCCTTTTCCCTAAGTCTCCATGCACAATCCTGTCTTCTGTCCCCATGTTCACACCTTTCCATGTGGTCTGGAGCTGTAGTTGCCTGGCCTGTACACATGTGTTGATTAGCTGAGTGAACACTGCCACTTAGGATAGATAAGGGCAGAGTTAGAACTGAGGCAGTTTTAAGAGCTGCACTCACCAGACATCTACTCTTGGTTTCCTGCCACAAACAGATAATTAGAGCTCTCACAGACACTAAGTGCTTACAGGTCTGGTAAAAAAACAAATTTAGCCGAGCCTGGGAGTGTCAAAGAGCGAGACAGAGGCAACATGATGGTGTAAGACTTATTTCCATAGGAAACGGGCTAAAAACAAATTCTGGCAGTGCAGTGTCTCTTTCTTGGTTGTTTTCTGTTGTTTTTCAACAATGAGATGTGTTTATCTGGCTGTTGTAGCAGCTCATCCCTCTAGACAGCTGAACTCTTACCTCCTATGCTGCTTCTGTGAATACACTAGCAAGTATTTAACTCGTAAAAGCTGGTTGTTTGTGACAACAAAGTATTTCTGTGGTACATCTCCTCCTTCGCTGTTTTTCACTCTTGCTCTTTTTCTGTCTATTTCTTCTGAATCTGAATTGGGAAGAGAAAAGCAAAAAAAAAAGCAGAACTTCAAGCAACTGCAAAAAAGTAAACAACCAACACCCCCATACACACCCCCCAGAAGAATGGGAATGAGATAACCAAAGATCTAGTCTTGGTATTCCCCTGAATCCCTCAGCATCCAAGAATAGACTGAGAAGTTTGCTTGAGGCTATACCACTCCTAGTCATCCTTGGTATGGATGACATTATGGCCTGGACCAGAGTGACAAGGAGGTGAGTCTCCCATCCAGTGCTCAAGGAGCCACTGATACTAACAGCAAAAGAAAAACAACATGAAGGATAGATTTAACTACTAAACAGTTATTACTGTAATAGACTCACCTTTCTTTTTCACCTGACACTTTACATCTGGGTGGTCAATGATCTCACAAACAGCCACACAGCTGAGGATAGAGCCCAGTGCGCTTTGCTGCCAACCGAGACCATGAGGGCTGTACAGCAGAGCCAGGCTCAGGTCACTGGTCAGATAAGTGCCTTCACCAAACAGGGATGTCTGAAACAGAGCAGAAATCTATCCTAAAATCATGTACTGCAAACCTCAAACAACATACAAGTGTTCTTTCCTTTCAGACTGGCAGTTCTGCCTCTGAAAGTAAATTACGAAAGGCCTTTCTGACCCATGTTGGGCCTGGTCCATGCACTGTTTTTGTCCTGGCACAACTTCCTTGGGGTGGGGCTGCTGCCCTCTCCCATCCCTCAAATTAGCTGCTTGGCAGAGCACTTGGTGTGGACAGATTCATGCTTTCCCGGATTTGGAGTTAGTTTGCCAGCATAAGTATTTTACATCAACATGACTGCACCGCTCTTAAAAGGCATTTCATCAATTTATTGAGACTGTCATCATTCAAGTGATCCAAACTCCCCAAACAAGGCAAGGCTTTACTTCATTTAAATCCATGCTTTACTAGAAAAGAGGAAAGTACTTTTCAATTTGCCACACTGGCTAAAATTATTACTCCAGTAAGTCCATTGTACCCAGTAAACCATTACTCATCGAGAATGCGGGGAAAAAAACACAGTCCAGGTTGACTGGAAGGTCAAGCAGGTGCTGTGTCAAAGCTGCCTTACAAATGACACAAAAAGCCAGGAATCTCAACTGCCTTTCCACTGAAATCAGAAGAGGTGCAAATCCTATGGGATGTCTCCCTAAACCAGACCATTTAAGAAGGCTTCACTTGCAAGTAGCACCTGAAACTTTGCTGATCTAAACACAAAGCCAGGCAGAAAATCTCCACTATTCTCCTCCTCTGTAGACAGGCACTTCCCAGCTGCAGGCTGGCCGACAAGTCAGGATTTTCAGAGGAATTACACTTCCTTATAAAGAAGCAAAGGACAGTCATAATTTGTCATGCTGGTGAAAAGGGTTTCATGCCACTTCCAGTTTTTACCCTCAGGCTGCACAAGAAAATCCAACACAGACACCCACAAAGGCCTACACTGAAATGAAAACAGCAGTACAAGATCATCAGCACATTTCACACCCCAAAAGGAATCTGGGCCTATTTTTAAAGAGTGTCCCCAGCTGCAAGTGACCTGACCAAGGGAAGATGGTGTCAATGGCAGGAGTCTCACCCTGTTCAAGTGGCAGTGCAGGCCGTGGTGCAGGATGGAATGGAAGTTCTCCAGGCGGCTCCCATGGAAGGCGTAGATAAGGTCCTGCTCTCCCTTGGTCTCAGCGAACTTGGTGTTCATTTGATCACAGTACATGATCTCAAAGAGGTAGTCTGGAGCAGGAACTGCAGCCCCAGACATCCCTGTGAGTTCCTGGATCTTCTCGTACTTAAAAACAGGAAAGAATATCAGTGCTGGTTTATGTGGTTAGATTCACTGGAAATGCTTCCTGTCCCTTCATACTGTTTAATGTATTCTGATTATACTTTTCTGAGTTAGAATTCAACACTGTCACAATTCAGAAGAAGTAAGTGGACAATAAAAATTCTGATGGTTTCTTGCTATCAAAGTTAAATCCTAATTCTTCTCTCCAGAAAAAAACCCAAACCTGAATTGTAATTATGAATTAATTTATGATGCAAGGACAATATCACAATTGTACTTTGGCTACTAAGACAATATATTCATCAGCTGATCTTGCAAGAGAAAAAAACACGAAAACAGAAGTTGTTTTCATCTTGCTGCTAATCTCTACAACTATTTTGATCCCTGTTACAGAAGTGCCTCAGTGGCTCTGAACCTTTCCCTTTTTGGGGCAGTATGCAGAAGACAAGAGTTCTCTTTCTCAGTGACAAGCAGCACCCAGCTCCATGACACCCGAGTTGGACTCTCTCGGTCTAAACCATGCACATACGTGTTATGTTAACTGCAGTAACCAACTACAATCACTGCCCATCATCAACTACTGACAGTGATAACTATTTCTTCCAACCAGTGTTCCTGAAAATTTTACTTAAAAACACCCCTCTCTATATACAGAGAAGAATGGATTTATGTTCAACTGTCAAGCTCTCACAATAACCAACTTAATTCTGACAGGAGGAAATATTGTCTGAAGTGCAAGTTTGCCTTAAAAACCAAATTCTAATCAAGATTTTCAGAATTCAAAACTTACCTCCTGTTTCTTAGTACTTTGTATCATGAAGATTTTAGATGATAGAATCCAACTAAATAGGTCCCACGTCCTTTTATCTGTATTTGGAACAGACTCCAGAAGCTCTTTCAGGCTTGGTAGAGCGTTGGTATCTGCAAGCTAACAGAGGCATTTAGCACAAGCTCCTTAGTGCCGTTGCGATTAAACAGGGACCTCTAGTGAAAACAAAACAATATTTCACCCCAACAAACTGAAAAACAGGTTCTGTTCTGAGATAGAAACACTTTTATCCAGTTTGTGGGGAAGTTTGTCAATTGCTCTGAAAGCAAACAGCAGGCAAGTTATAAACAGTGATATTTACCAACAGTATCTGTAGGGTTTGTACAGGAACAATCAGACTCCTGAGAGAAAACAAGCTGTCACAGAGCAGTATGTGCAGTGGGCCTGACATGGGGGTGTTCAGGCCATGTAACATGTAAACCCTTCAATATGAATTTGAACTTCACGTTGGGCAAGCTCTCATAACACTTCATAGAATATAAGAAACATTAAGGCTGGAAAAGACGTCTGAGATTACGGAGTCCAACCATTAACCAAATTTCGCCAAGCCCACCACTAAATCATGTTCCGAAGTGCCACATCTACATTTTTTCTGAACACCTCTAGGGATGATGATTCCACCACTTCCCTGGGCAGCCTATTCTAATGCCTGACCACCCTTTCAGGTTGGAAATGTTCCAGAATACTCAATCTTGAGCAGCTTCAGGCCGCTTCCTCTCGTCCTGTCGCTCACTACCTGTTACCTATCGCTTCTTACTTCACGTGCCCACAGCGGATCTGGGCGTTTCCCAGTGTGGGTTTATCGGTAGGAATCCCAAATACTCTATTAAACCTGGATTCCTTGACTGGATAAACCCTTCATCCTGCTTTATCCGTGACCCTGCGGTGCCGCTGCCCTCACCTCGGCGGGCAGCCCGTGCTCCCCCATCGAGGAGGTGCCCTGGATCTGCGGGCAGCTTCCCCGGGCCGGGCCCCGGCACTCACCAGCCCCTCGAAGTCCTTGGTGTCGCCGCTGGCATAGCGGCCCGGGAAAGGCCTCAGCGCCGAGTCGCGCTTGTAGCTCTGCAGCGCGGCGGCGAACAGGCTGCACCGCAGGTCGGCGGCCAGCGGGTCCCGTCGTGCCGCTTCCCTGGCGCCCGGGGCCGCCTCGCCGGGGCCGGGGCCGGGCGCTGACATGCCCGGCGGGGGCTGCCGAGCGCCGGCCGCTCCGACAAGGCGACAGC
>VZTE01001721.1:1001287-1128361 GCA_013397775.1 Eulacestoma nigropectus
GGGGCCGCGGCGTGGCCCCGCCGCCCCGCCCCGCAGCCGCCTCCGTCCGCCCCGCGCCGCTCCGGAGCTGTCAGTCCCTGGGCCGCCGGGAGCGGGGGCGGCTGGCGCTGGTGCCCGTTGCGTGGGGACGGGGAGGAAGGACGGAGGTCTGGGGGAATGACGCCTTCGCCTCGAGTAGAGACCGGAGACGGTTGCAGTGGGCAGTGGCATCTTCTCCTCAGGCAGAGACCAGGAGAGGGGTTCAGGGGGCAGTGGCATCTTCTCCTCAGGCAGAGACCGGGAGATTTGTGGGGAATAGCGCCTTCCCCTCAGGCAGAGATCGGAAGAGGGGTACGAGAGGGAATGGCACCTTTGGCTCAGGTAATGACCTGAAGAAGGGTATGAGGAGGGAATGGTGCTTTCCCATCAGGATGAGACTGTGAAAGAGGTGCAGTGGGAAAGTGGCGCCATCCCCTCAGATGCTGATCAAGAGAGGGGTACAGTGGGCCATGGCATCTTCCCCTCAGGAGGAGACCAGGAGAGGGTATAGATGGGAATGGCACCTTGCCCTCAGGTAGAGATTGGGAGAGAGGTACAGGGGGAAATGGCATCGCCCTCACAAGTAGAGACTGGGAGAGGGGTATGGGGGAATGGTGCTTTCTCTTCAGGTGGAAACTGTGAGAGGCCTACAGGGTACAACAGCATCTTCTTCTCAGGTAGTGATCTGGAGGGGGTAAAGGGAGTGATTGCATCTTCCTCTCAGAGACTGGAAGGGATTGTGGGTCAGGGGGAAAAATGTGACCTTCACCTCAGGTATAGACCAAGTCAGGTCCATGGCCCATGGGGCAGGGAGGATGTGGAGGGGGACCCCAACTCTCTGTACCCACTGTGCCAGCACGTCGGGACCCCAAGGCAGGGGACAGTGGGGGGACAGTGACAGTATGCTGGGGTGTTAGTTGCACCGTGCCCATGTCAGATGGCTTGTGCCCCATCCTCTGCACAGCATTGGGAGGGTCTCTGGCCTCTGCCCTCAACTGCTGTGGCATGGCAGATGCAAACTCTCAGCTTGGTCATTGCATTTGTGTGAAACAGCAGATTAACCAGAAAGGTCATCCAAGGAGACTGCTTTTTGTGTCTCTACTGTTTTATGTATCTCTAATTTTAACAGACTTACTTAAGTCAAAAATGTATAGATGTCATTACTCCTCAACAATTACCTTTATCATCCAAACTGGTAGTCTCAAGGAAGAATCCAGGTTTGTTTGAGTCATCTCTGCAGGCTGGCATTGCAGGATTAAGGGAGTGGAATTCACTTTTTAATTGAACCTCTACATGAGGTTGCATTCACTGTGTTGCTTGAGATTGAGGCTCAGTGTTCCTCCTTGCAATGCTAGTGTGGTGTTAGTGCTGTGAAGCATCTTTCCAGTCCCAAAATGTCTTAGAAATCCCCATTATCAGGGTGGAAATCCCCTCAACCCAAATGCTGTTGGTGTCCCAAGTACAATTTTGGAAATGTATAGCAATATTGGATGTCTTCTAACACATTTCTTGGTTTCTTCATTCAGGAGGGATATTGCACATATCCATGAAGTAACTGATACAGGCACTGCACAAATGCTCAGAAAAATGCTAAGGTCAGTTGTGAATACCTGTTCCTGGGCTCTTATCTCATAGCTGAATCTCCAGAGATAGCTGGAGTTGCAATTTGCAACCCTCCTGAATAGGAACACCAGCTGTGTTACATCCTGTCTAAGGGCAAACTGGTATCAAAGCAAAAAAAAATTGGGAACTTCACTCCCAAGTGCAGAATTCCTATTCCTAACTCATCCACTTGAATGGCTTGAAGTTTTTAATAATTCTGACTACGTTTAATAATGAGGAGGTTTCAAAATTTTGGATAGAACCAGATAGATCGTAGCCTGTGCACAATTGCATTAAATTGTAATATATTTCACGATGATATATATAATTGAATTGAGTTGTAGCTTTATTTACTTGCTTTTTACTAGTTTATCAAAAAAGCATCTTTCCATAACAGCTGCATCAAAAAGGCTGCAATAGGAAGCCATCACTTCTAGGACAGCACAAATACTTGCTTAGGTCTGACATATTTAATGGCAACATATAGACAAAATTATTTTAAAGGTACCTTTAGTTTACCTTACCCAATTTAGTAGATACCTATACCTGTTTTTATCTTTGAAACATTGTCCAGTCTGTGAGGTCTGTGCTGTTTTTCAACTTGCTTGCTCCAGAGGGTCTCCCACCTGCCAGCAGCATGGATGGGTGCTTTAAGACAAGAATTAGCACCACACAAAGCCTTTTCTCAGGAGTTATGGAAATTACCCTGACTTGAAATGCAGCCAGAGTGATTCCTTTCTGTATTTCTATATCCTTGAGAGGATGTATTTTACTTTATCTGATGTGGTGCCTTATTCTGCTGTAAATATCTGATATCTCTGACAGGCTGTTAGCGACATCATTCAGTGATCCAGCTCAGGACATGTTTATTATCTCCCATGATATTAAATTGTTCAGTGTGATCCTTTTGAAAAATCAGTCCTTGGCTGTCTAATTGGCTGGTTTCATTCACTAATAAATCATTAGATGTAATATTTTTTGCTGCCTGTTAAAGAAGATTAGAAAATGGTAGAGATGTCTCTTTCAATTTCAAAAATTCTTTGGGTGGAATTTTACGTTGTTATTTTGAGCTCTTGAACTGATGTAATTCCAGTGCCCTCATTTAAGATACCAATTACTGTGGTAGAGGAAAGAGGGGGAGTATTGTTCTTGATATCTGTGGGACAGGTAAAGATGCTCCATGTAGCAAAAGGTGTGTCTCTTGTTTGGGAATTTCTGCATGCTGTGTCTTTCACCTTGCAGCACGCTCAGGGCTGTGGTTTTGGGACAGACTGTGGGGTGGAGAGCAGGACACTCAGGGCACTGCCAGCTGGAGCACTGCTCTGGGGCATGGGGCGTCCTGGCATGTGATTAAGGAGTGGAAATAGGCAATAGTCCCTGAGGAGAAGCTGGAAGACGGTGTGGTGAAATGGGAATGGAGAGGTGGAGGGAAAAGGTTTTCCTTGGAACCACATCAGTTCTGGGGATGCTGAGCTTCCTGTGCCACCACTTTTTATATTACTCTAAGAGAGTCAAAATGCAGTGAAAGACCTTTTGTGGCCTTGTTCTGGTTTAAAGAAATTAACCCAAAATAGATCTAAAACATCACTGGTACTGTAATACTTAATGGAGATTCTGAGGGCATTGATCCAAAACTGATGCCTACCTTTGGGATTCCAAATGGATGGTGCTTCCATTACGACAAGCTCAGCTGCGTTCAGCAATGACAGATATTGATGAGATGACAAGTTTGCTGTATCGATGCTGCCTGAGAGTGCTGCCTGCTCAAACTCGTTTAACATTGGGCTAAACCCTGTATCACAGAGCTGCCCCTAAGCCAGAGATGAAGCACTGAAATCTTTTGAGGCTGTTTTAGGGGAGGTGCCCCTTGGTGTGCTGGTGGTCCTGAGCATCAACCACTGTAGACTCAGACCTGTAATATGTAGGAGGATAAGCCTGGATAGTCATTGTTCCTTTGGAGGGGAAGCACAATTCCCCTCAGGATTAGCTACAGCAGATAAGGTTTTCCAGCCTGTGCCTTGCAGAAACCCCAAACCAAAACAAAGGTTTCTACTTATCCCTCTCCAGACAGCTCTAAGAGGCACTGTGTTGGCAAGGCTCTGGAGTCAGGAGAAATGTGGAACAGCTGCTGGTTTAGCTTTGGTGTTGCTGCTTTTTAATTAAGTGCTGTGAGTGTGTGCCGTGGGCTGAAGGCTGAAATTCAAAAGCATCTTTCCAGTCCTCTGCAAAACAACCCGATGAGCAATGCTTGAGCAGTATGTTGCGCACCTCAGCATTTCTTAGTGACTGCATCCCACATACCAAGCTTACTCGCACATATTTGCACCCCTACTTGGCGTACTTCAACACCTACAGGCAGGCAAGACTAGCTGGGGCACTGGCAAGGAGCTCTCCTTTGGTTTTTTGAGAAGCACTCTTCAAGCATGTTTCTCTTTTCCCACTTTGTTTTCCTAGATAGAAAAGCTGTCCTTGGTGATTTGCTGTGATTCAGTGCAAAGATGGTTTTGTAAAAGATACTGAAAGGGTCGTTGCTGGTGCAGGAGTTTGAATAACGTAGCTGTGTGGCTTCTTATGAAATTGAAGATCTGATTATTAAACATAGACCATAATAAAAATAGTTTCTGGTGTTGGCGGATGCATTTCAGCAAAGAAATGTGGCTTAAATGTCTTCATTTAATTCCAGTGTGTTTAAAATTGATCTCATGGACCGGAAAAGAGGAGTTTTTTCCCCTTAACTAGGGTCTGTGAAGGAAATTAATACAGGGAAGGGAAAATAGAAATACAATACCACACTCAGTGAAACAAATGCTTATGACTGAGGGCTTCGTTCCTTGCTAGCACCACTGGAACAGCCAGCTGTATAAGATATGTTTTATTATGGAATTAACCTTGACCTAAGGTTCAAAGAGAAAGGTTAGTTTGAAATAAATCAGTAGTATGGTCAGGTCACTTCAAAGAGTCTAAAGCTGAGCTTGAAGATTGCATGCTGTTTATGTGTATCCAGTTGGAATAGAACATATGGTAAAGATAATAGAAGTAAACTATTTATCTCTTCCACCCGCCCCCACTTTGGATTTAACGCCTTTTTGTCCTTTGCATAGATCTGCTGCAGGGGATGTTTTTATCCTGGGATGTTTATTGAAAACAGAAGTGTGGAATAAAACAACCTTTTAAAGTCAGCTGGGTAAAGTAGTTTTGCCTTTAACGTTTTTCCAATTGCTCAGATTAAAGTAAACCATTTTGGAATTAGTCAAGAATATGGTGAATCATATTTCTTTGTCACTTGTCTTAGTGAATTCAGACAGTCTTAGAAAAATCAAAACAAAATGTGCTCAGTTCTGAATTATTATTGTTTTGATCTAAAAGCAAGATCATATTTAATTGTTACATGTGAATTACATGGATTTAAGTGCTTCCCACATACCAGATAATTCATGAGACGTCCCAGTAAAAAGAGCACAAGCATCCCAGCTAGCACAGGGAATGGGAACTGAGGGTGGTTAAGCAATTTACCCAATGCCACTTGTGAACTGTAGCAAAACTCAGATTTGTCCTCATGGCTACTTTAGATTCCAACCCTTTTTGATGGAGAGGACCAGAATCCCACCTGACAATTCCTGAGTTCTGCTGCTTTATCCACAAGACTAACTAGTATCTTTTGGTCCACGTGCCCTTATTGTTTTGCTCTCTGTGCCATAAGGGAGATACTAGGACTTGAAAGGCAGTGTGTCCACCAATCATTTGAGTCTAGGTTCAGCTTTGTGTAGGTCACTGTATAGGGGAAATAAAAGAACTTTTCAATTCTTTCAAACATGTTGGATGCAACCTGGTCTATTGGAAGGTGTTCCTGTCCATGGCAGTGGGGTGGAACAGGATGATATTTAAGGTCCCTTCCAACTCAAACCATTCTTGGATTGGATGAAAGACACGGCAGATGCAGTGAGGGGCTGGCAGTTGTCTTAGATGCAGAGGTTCTCCCTGTTGATTGCAGCATTGAATTGCTGTAGTGCAAGGCTGTAGGTTTGCAGTGCTTACAGGGAAGCAGTGGGAAGAGCAGTGCTGCTGGATGCTGGGAAGCAGAGGGCATCCTCTGCTGAAATTAAAACCAGCTGCTGAGCCAAGACATGAGCTGCTGAGCCACTTAGTAATAGCTTTCCTCCACAGACTGGTTTTTCCATAATGTCTTACGTGCAGTTTGCAGATAGTAGCATGTTTTAAGATTTATGATTGCCTGACTTCTCCCATTAATAGGGAAATCTGATAATTGTTCATTTTAAAGCGACTGCTGAACAATAGGAAGGAGTATGCTTGTTAAAAGTAAACATAAAAGCGAGCTGAATCTATGTTAGGGTGCTGAGCCTTTGATAGATTTTCTCCTTACTGCACTCTTTGATCTGCCACACCAGAAAATAAACTCAGTGGGAGACTGGATATGGGATATAGAGCAGTTCACCTCTAGGTCATGGACTCCAATCCAAGCCAGGTCAAGAGTGAGCCTTTGGGTCACTTTTGGCAGGAGCTGGGGGTGGCAGCACCCCCAATGTCTGTGCTGCACCTGTGTTATGGCACAGGGGGTGTGTGGGTCTGCAGGGACACCCCTGCAGCAAAGGGGGGACCTATTGCTTCTTCCCCGCTTCCCAAATGAGAGCTTTGCAGCTTTGCCAAGGAGAAAAATGATATGGGAATACCCAGGGCAGCGCAAGGGCTGCATCCGGATTTGGCTCTCAGGAATGCTCTTGCTGGAGAAAGCTGAGTGCTCTGGCATGGGATGTGTGCAGGTTGTGCCCAATCCTTCACACTAATCTCTGTGTTCTCCATTTTATCAAAAAATGCAACAGCTGTGCATGTTAATTATCAGTTAATCTAAACAAAAGGGAAGTCTGCAAAGTGGTCATATCAGCCTTACAGGACGAGACTTCTGGATGTGCAACAGTTGTGCCAGAGGCAGCAACATCTCCTGGCAAATAAAGGGCTGTTACCTGGGAAATATTTGAGCCTTGTGTCTCCCCACCTTTGGAGGGCTGATTTTGAAGGAAAAGTTGTGCAGGTTTGTTTTGGAAGAGACTGGATGCAAATGACTCCGTGTAGGAAGCACAACACATGTTACAGGTCACAAATAAACTGTGGACTAGTCTAAGGTTTTGTGGCTATGGAATGTGAATTTCTAGCTATGAACCTTGATCTAAGCTGGGAAGGAACATGGGGGAGTTTAAACATCGTAACTGAAATCTCAGGATTTCTCGCTGTTGGGGAAGTCACTTGAGTTTCTTTTTGATGGTTCCAAAAAGAGCAGAAACGGGGATTTTATTGCACTTCAGCCGTGTCAGATGTGGGGAGCTGGTTCTGTTTTATCTCGTGCAAGAGACAGCTGCCAAGATTTATCTTCGCAGGAAGGGAAACAGAAGTGAGAAAGGTCTGGAATCTCATGTAGCTCTGGCCAGAATCATGTTATTTGAAATAACTGGTTATCTGAAGTTTGGCCAAACCTCACTCCACACAAGAGTCTCAACACCAGACTAGAGCTGTAGGGATAAACAGCAAGACCCAGGCTGTCTGCAAGGGAGCTGGACCCTGAAGCTCTGGTCCAGCTTCAGCACTGTGTGAACAGTACGTAAGGAGCTGCCAGAGTGATCCGACTTCTGCTGAGCTCCAAAATACCCAGCCTGGGATGCAGTGAGGCTTGTCCTTAAGCTTCTGTGACTCTCATCTTTGTGATGCTGGAGAGGATAAAGCAGCACTTAAAGGCAAATTTTGCCTGGAGAGGGCCGGCTTGCCCCTGTGTCTGAGCATCCCATCTGCTGTGTTGCTCTTTTTTGAGCCGAAGGATGCCTCTTCACAGTTAAAACAGCCGAGGAGGGGCTTGGCGTAAGTGGTATGTGTTGTGTCTGCTTTAGCTCGTGTCCCAGGGAGAGGCCCTGCGCTGGATTCCAGTTGCCGGCTGATGGCAGCAGCGGATCTGCACAGAGACAGCTCTGCCTGCTCACCTGCTTCTGCCCTCCGCTGCTCTGACCACGTTACCCCAAATATTGCAATTTCAGGTTATTCCCATTGCCCTGCTGCCAACCAGCCATTGCTTCTGATCAAGCAAATCATACACAGGAGAGTGATTGGAGATTGCGTGGAAATAATTCTGCTGCTTCGAAGGGGAAGAACTGCTAGAAACTTTCTTTGTCTGCACACCCACCTGCTGATGTGTCCCTTCATGCACAGAACTGGTGAATCATCTCCAAGAATATGTGTCAGGCGCTTAGTTGTTCCTTCTCTAAAGACAGGGCTGATATTTCCTTGGGAGCTGGGAGGCAACGGGACAATTCCCCCTCCCTTGGAGGGACTGTGGGGTTTGCCTCACTGCTATCCTGCTTTTCCCTGGGATGTGTTAGTGCATGGAATTATACTGAAAGGGAAAGATTCCCTGCTTGCCTTCTTAAACACAAACAATGATTTAGGGGAAGAAAGAGGACAATACGCTATTGTTACGTTGTTCCCTACCTCAGCCTCACGCTGAAATATTTAAGGTCCCCCATGAATAATGCAGCCTCAGTCCCAAGCCTGTTTTGCACTTCACACTAAGCAGGCCCATAAAACACCAGGATTGCTCCCGGCATACATTATGCCATACAGAACATCTCCTACCGAGCAAAGCTTTGTCTTCACTGCCACAAAGGCTGTTGGGATTTTTTCCCTGTCTCCAAGAGAGATAACGAGCACGAGAGCTCTTGTTTTAAGATATTAGTGGGAACAAGTCACTTGTGGTGTTTTACCTGCTGCTAACTAGCTATGGTCCACACTGCAACTGCATCTCCTGCTTATGCTGATCTCATGTCATTCCATTTTAATCCAGTGGCTTATAGCAGGAGAGCTATACAACACTTAATCAATGGAAAAATATGTCATATTTAGCTGTCAGACAGGAGACAAACTGATACATTAGGAGTCAGGATTGTTCCATAACCCAAACCAGGAATTCTTTCTTTCTCGACTAGGAATTCCATACCTAAAATGCAGCAAGGAGCAGGAGCAACCCGTTGTAATGGCTTGAGGTTCATACACACTCTGTCACATACAGCATGTCCCTTCCCAGGCCCTTGTAAAGTTCAAGAGAGATTTTTGTAGCATCTTTGTGATGCTGCTGTTGTGAACAGGACCCCTTTGGTGTCTGGTTTAGTCACTTCCAGCCACGCTATGCAAAGGAAAACTGAGGCAAGAGGAAAAAAAGTGTGGCCCCAACTGCTTCGATGAAGATGCCTTTGCACTCACCCTAAACTACAAAGGTGAGGCTCTTGATGAATTTTGGATTAAAAGGAGCATAATGTCTCTGTGGACATCTGGTTTGTCATCAATAATGACATTAGGGTCTGTCACATAGGAATTGCCATCTGTGATCCGGTCAGAGGCCCCTCAAAGGGAAGGAAGTGGGAGGGTGGAGATCAAGGAACAGTTTGTTGTAGGGAAGAGTGACTTAGAAGCCCCAGAGGTGCACATGCCCTTCCTTCAGCTCAGCAAATCACTCCATTCCTCCATCAGCTCTAGGACAAAGGTATAAAATTCTTGGGTTTTAGAAAAATCTTGGGAAGCGTTTGCTGAAGGGAGGAGATGAAGCAGGAAAAGGTAGGATTGTCTGCAAGGTGGTTTAAAAAAAAAAAGGACCATAGAATCATAGAATTGTTTGGGTTGGAAGGCTCCTTAATGATCACCTAGCTCCAACTCCCCTGCCATGGGCAGGGATACCTTCCTCTAGACCAGGTTGCTCAGAGCTCCATCCAACTTGGCCTTAAACTCTTCCAGAGGTGGGACATCCACAGCTTCCCTGGGCAGTCTATGCTGGTGCCTCCCCACCCTCACAGAGTAGAATTTCTTACTCATATCTAATCTAAACCTACTCTTACTGAGTGCAAAGGTTCATCCAGAGGTTTTCCAGCTGCTTTCTTGCATTGTCTGGATTACACCGTCTTCTAACTCTCTTCCAAACCAGTGCTGTTTGGAAAGGTGAACATCTCTGGAAACCCACCTGCTGCCACAGCAGTAACATTAAACCTGCCAGGGACCCAGTGATGCTATTTTCCACATGTTTTATCTCTTTATTAGCCAGGTATGAACTTTCCCTATTGATACCTAAGATTAATCTGATCACCAACCTATCAGCTGTTTATTTAGAGGTAAATCCTCATCCTGAATTTTGGCCATCAGTCCCCATTAGTTTCTCTATATGGGTGATTGAATAGTCCATTGCCTGTACTAATAAGCACCCATTAGTTGTCCCAGAGAGCTTTAGCTTTATTAGAAACAATTCGTGTCAGCCTAGGCCAGAAGAAAGGCTTTTAGCTGGATTGTTTTCATTGCATCACTTGGAAGGTGGCTTTTGAGCACCTGGAATATTAGAGGGGTGCTGCATCCAACTGGGCTGCTTTTGTTGGAGAAATGCAGATGATACAGCTGTGAGCAAGATGAGGATTTGCTGCAAGGGCACACAAAATGCATTTAAATCTGGAGAAATGTCTCTTTGGTTTGCCCCATTTGGGTCAGTCTAGAAAGAATCTCCAAGAATTTGAGGTAAATGTTTCTGACACCTGTCTGGCTTTGGGCTTTGGAATGCCAGTAGATCTCAGGACTTGCCATTGGTGTATCTCTTCCTTTTTCATTCTCCCTCTTCATTCCTCGCACCACCAGCCCAGAAATTTCCCTTTTTGCAGCATTTCAGGCTGCAGTAAGCTGGTTACAAGCAATTTGGCTTGCTGCTCTGCAGAAAAAAAGCGTGGAAGGCAGGAGGAATTGCTGCAAATCGCTATTCAGCTGCTCTTCATCACACTGGCTCTGGCTTCCATCTACCCGACAGCCCTGCTAAAAGGATAATAATGCTTTAAAAATTAGAGTCAGCCGAACAACTACTTCATAAATTCATGGCCTTGCCCTGATCCTTTCCAGAAGTTTTTCTTTCAGATTGAGTCCATGTCAGACCTTGGGTTCCTTCCCTTTGGAAATGCTGCTGCTTTTCTACTTTGGGAGTACTCGCTGGGTCACCCAGCTATGCCAGGGGGGTTACCAATTATCTCTTATTACCTCAACAGAAATAAGCCTCATTTTGGGATAATCTTGTTCTCTCCCCTTTAGAGAACACAGGATAATCTCTCAGTGATGTTGTCTCATTGTGGGATTTTGTCCTTGATAGATAAACCAGTCCTGAAGTCCTATTAAGAGATAATCTGCCTCCCCTTAAAACAGACAAACTCACAGATGAGACAAACTTGTGTGGAACTCGGAAGAAACCCTTGGCTTTGCCTACCTGATGGGAAGCAGCTCTGGTTTGCAGCAGCTGTTCCCATGTGTACTACTTCTGAAAGCAGTTGGAGATCTAAAACAGCCCTGGCTTTTGATGGTCCTTCTCAGCTCCTCAAATCCACCTCAAGCTACCAGCAGAAAACTATGGCAAAGGGACTGGAGGCTTGCTCAAGATGTGGTGGACAGGGAGTGCTGGTTGAATGGGTGGTACAGCATCTTTTCAATCCATGTCATGTCCTACCAGTGGCAAGGGATGAATTGTCCCATTGGCTTTTCCACTTACTCCAAAGGTGTGGAGTGCTAGAGAATCTGTATGGGAGAGGTCCCACTGCTGCCAGATGAAGGTGAGACTCAACGTTATTGTTCTGCTTCATAATTTGAAACTCAGCAGGAAGGGTACCTCACTGGCAGCTTCCAGGATTTTCAGCCTGATCCCCGAAAGAAGGCAACCTCTTAGTCTGTGTGTTCTCCCAAAATAACTCTGACCCCAGTGTCTCACTTTATCTGCATGAAGAGAGGGACGAGATTGCCATCCATGGAGGCATTAAAAGGCTCTGCAAACATTAAATCCCTTCAAATTTAAGGTCTTTACATCATTAAGGAAGTTCGGACAATAAAAGAAAACCAAACCCATCAGTTGTGAGGGAAGTTTGAAAATGTCTTTTAAAAGAAAAGTGGATTTCATGAAAAATCTGAGTGAGTTGTAAAAATGAAATCTCTTATTTTACAAATCTGACACCTCCAGCAAAGTCAAATTGCTTCTCAAGGGATGCTGATGGGAAGAGGGAGCCTACCCAAGTCTGGGATTCCTAAAAACTGAAAGAAAGTAGTTGATGTTGTGTTAGATTTGTTTGGGATTTTTTAATTTACTCAGAGCTGCTCAGCTGTGGAGGACTCAAGTCCCTGCTCTGTATCTATAGGTTTTGTTGTGCATGGAATCAGTGTCTCCCTGTAGCTGGTTTTGTGACTGAAAGTAGTGACAATGATCTATTCTCTTTGAGTTCTTTTCTTCTTAGCATTTTGCTTTTGGCCTCCTCTGGACTTTCAGAGTCAGGGAGCTGCTTCACCCATGAGCCAGGAAGCACATCTGCTCTTGAGATGTACAAGAAGGGATTGCCACACTTCTCCATTTTTGGGGGGAAAATGTATGAATAGTTTTTTTTGAAAGTATGAATATATGAGATATATGAATGTATCTCGTATAATAAGGACTATTCCTTTTCAGTGGTGTGTTGCCACGTTCCCCCAGCTCTACACTGCCCAAGCCTTTCTAGTGCCCATGAATAATTTCTCTTGGTGCAAACAATAATTCAGCCCTGCAGATTAATTTTGGTGGAGCTGCAGCAGGGTCCAGGTCTGGCACATCTCCTCATAAAGAGAGGCTCTCTTCTCCTTGCTGCAGAAGCTGCTGGGGCTGTAATCTGCCTCCTGTGCCGCATCCTCGCCCGAGGACTGGCAAGCCTGAGCCCAATCTTCAAAAATAAATCCATCACAGCAGCAGGGAGTGGATGAAGCCTCTGCAGATATAAAGGTCAAACGATAAAGGCCATGTTAAAATATGCTCATAGGAAATGGCAGCTTGTAAGTACTCTGTGATCTAATTACTTATGTCAGGCAGATAAGCCTGGACAGCAATTATTTTTAACCTAAATCACGCAAACAACTACTGTAGGAGCTTTGCCAGTTCTCAGCATTCTTTCAATTATTTTGGGGGCAAACATGGAGCACTGCAGGACAAACAGCTGTCTTAAAGGATTGGTTTTCAGTTTCTTGAAAGTGAGGAGCTGCTTTAGTAATCTTTGGTTATCTTTTTTCCCCTCTTCTGAGAAAAATAAACCCTACGTGTTGTATGTAGTCCGTGGGCAGCCCCCAGGGCTGAGTCTGGTTTGCAGTGCACATGGAGCAGGACTGAGGTTTATTTTCCTGCTGGCATTGCTGGATATGGGCAGAGGGGAAAGCTGTAGCTGAAGACAGCAGTTCTTCTCACTGGAGGATAACAGCTCCTGGGATCTGCTGGGTTGGTGAGATGAACAGAGATTTGGAGAGGGAGAGAGTTATTCCTTAACCCTGCCACAGGTTAAGGGATTGAGCAAGTGCCTTAGGGATTGAGCAAGGCACTGCACCTGAGAGAGGAGCCACGCAGGAGCACATCAAATCTTGGTCTCTGTGAAGAATGGAGGTCCCAGCCTGTGAATCCATCTCTAACTTTACACAGTGATACCGGGAGTTGACCCTAAGCCCAGAGCAAGAGCACAGGATAGGAACCACATTGCCCTTTTGCAGGTGGCTGTCACAGCCTTCTGGTCCAGCCTGGCACACAAAATCCAGGTCTGCTTGGTCCAGCATCATCTTTCAGCCTCTGCATGACCTAAAATCTTCCTCTGTGGTTCTGGAGAAGCTTTTTTTTAGCCAAAAACATTTCTCTGTGCCTTACAGAGAGATTTTGGGACCATGTATCATCTTACATGATGCTTCAGTCTTGGCTCTTTGACCTGTGCCTGAGGGAGCTGCCCCTGTTCTCTCAAGGTCATTTGAATATCAGCAGAGACGTTCATCATCCTGGGGCCTCAAGGAAGGTATTGATCACCTATGATGAATTGGCACATGTGTTGTGCAGGAGGAATGATTAGTTAATGGATGAAAGATGTGAGAGCTTGCACTTTCATCTCAGGTTGCTTCTTCTTTCTTCTCCTTGATGCAAGGGTCTTCCTGCCCCAGTGGTGTGGGTGATGCAGAGGAGAGAGAGAGAGAGAGAGAGAGAGAACGGCTGCGAGAGCCAGTGAATGTTGGTGGCAACTTCTCCTGGGGCACACTCTGAGTGGTCCTACCTTCTTTTACTTTCCAACTTGGCCTGACTGACCATCCCTGAGCAGTGGGTTTGCAGCAACGCTCCAGCCATATATGGTCCATAGGGAACAGAAGAGACATGGGTGAGTGCCTGAGGCACCAATGCGTAGTGGGATCATTTTGGAGTTCCGTAACTTTGGAGTGAGGAAGAGGAGATGCCGTGTACCTCTCAGTCATGCTGCTCTCCCAGCCTGCAGGAATTACTGCAAATGGTGATTTATTAAATCTTTGTAAACCAGCGTGGTATTGCATGTCCCCACTGAGAACTCTTCTGCACGAGGTGTTATTCTGAAGGGCTGTTTCTGATTGATTTTTTTCCCTATATGAATATTTTGGAAGAAAAGCACATTATTCCAAATGCGATTAAGTCATTTGGAAGAGGATTATGGTGTTTTGGAATAACACCCTCTTATTCCAGAATGAGATCAGTCACACGGGAAGTTAATCGGAAACAGCTATTTTGCTCCTCTGGGAAGACTCCATCAGCATGACAAATGGTTGGAGCCATTCCTACCCCTGCTGCCCACTGGTGCCTTGGTCCACCCGTGGGGTCTAAGGCCAGACGGTATGTTATGGCTCAATAATTTAGAGATATAATTTAAAGGAGGTGTTGTCTTCAAGAGATATTTGCTTCCCCAAGAGCCTCTGCATTTATTTCAGTAAGTGCTTGATAGAGCTGCACCACAGGCAGCTGCATTCATGCCTCTGTATCGCTCTTCCTGTCAGCTGTGGTGAGCTGCATCCCTTGGCCGTTGTCGTGAAGACATTGGTGTGACCCGTGGTCTAGAGAAGGCTGGTCTAGTGGAAGATGTCCCTGTTCATGGCAGGTGGCTGGAATCAGCTGATTTTTAGGTCCCTTACAACCAAAACCATTCTAGGATTCTATGATGCTGTGATCATGCTGCATCCTCTGCATGCACACATGGCTCTGGCGTTGCACTTCGTGATGCAACAACCCAGAAACTTGTGGCTTCCATATGCCACAAATTAAATTTTTTTCATCCTCTGATATGTATTTATTATTGAAAATTAAAGGGTTTCCTAAATTTTTATTTCTGAGCTGGGCCAAACACAGCTTAGGCAGTAAGCAATGCATATTTATTTCCAGCTCATGAAGGAAAAATATAACATCTTTCCTTGTGTTTCTATAATTTCTTTTCTGTGCATATGCAAATTGACGGTTTATTTGTGAAAGATTTATGCAACTAAATGATGGGGAATTATAGAGGCAATTCAGTGCTTAGAAAGAAGAGACACAATTGCTGCAATTTACTCGTGCCATGCGCTAATTCCTTCGGAAAATGCTTTTGCTCATTTATTTGCACTGAGCACCAATTTCTGCACCCCTAAGCAAGCTTAGGAAATGTTCTCTGGGCTCAATAGACTGCAAATGGTTTCTATTTCTTTCCGCCTGTGCCATCGCCTCCCCATAATACTTTATAGCAATTAGTAACAATAATGAAATATAGCCATGATTTCTCAGCACTGGAGAAACGCAGCCAGTGCTTGTGAATCAAGCACGTTTTCTGGTCAAATTGGCCATTTAAACATGCTGCTCAGGAAGCTTTAAATCCACCTTGATGGATCATTCCAAGCTAAGCTCCATGGGGGGCAAAAACACTGCTGGAAGCAGACTTTTTTCCCTGCCAAAGCTGAGCCTGCTCTATGAGGTGATGCTCACAGCTTTGGGAGAACCTCTCACCCAGGCATGAACCAATAGATTGTGCTTGCTGACAAGCAGCGTCCTCACTGCTGCAGGGAGACCTTGGCTCACAAAGAGAGTGGCAGCCTGAGTTGAGGCAGCTCCCAGGATTTTCTCCTCATACCTCCTCGGTGAGGCCAAATAGGGAAATCCCACAGGGCTGGGATCATAGAATCATGGAATCATTTAGGCTGGAAAAGAGCATTAAGGTCATTGAGTCCAATTGAGCCTCCTTTTCTCTAGACTGAGTCCCCCCCAGCTCCTTCAGCCGCTTCTGGTGCTCCAGACCCTTCCCCAGCTCTGTTCCTTTCTCTGGACATGCTCCAGACTCTCACTGTGTCTTGGAGTGAGGGGCCCAAAACTGACTCCAGGATTGGAGGTGCCTCAGCAGTGCCCAGTACAGGGAGACGGTCACTGCCCTGGTCCTGCTGGCCACATTAGTGCTGATATGGGCCAGGTGCCTTTGGCCTTCTTGCCCACTGGGCACACTCCGGCTCATGTTTGCTGTCAACCAGCACCCCCAGGTCCTTTCACACCAGGCAGCACTCCAGCCACTCTTCCCAAGCCTGTCATGTCACATGGGGTTGTTGTGACCCAAGTGCAGGACCCAGCACGTCACCTAATGCCTTAGTTCCGATGCCCGGATGCAGGATGGAGACAGGACACAGAGACGGAGGTCCAGGGCCCCAGGAACTAACCTGGAGGTCCTGCAAAAGAACTTGTTATAGTTAAATGTCACAAGACAGCTGGTGCCCAGCACTTAGGAGAAAGGGAAGTGATTTAGTTTTGGTCATTATCAGAAAAACATGTGTGGAGGACGGGCAATGAGAAGAGCAGCCGTTTTCTATTAGGATAAGAGTAGGTCAGGTGTAGTTAAAACTGGGTAAATGGAGCAGGAAATGTGGCTGCATATTACTCACCCAAGATATATTGCACGCATTAGCCTTGTTTGATCGGGTTATTCAGAGATTCGGTGCTCTGAGTGGTGTTTTAGGGTGGCCAAATCCAGGCTTTGTACTCTATTAAAATAAATATATTGCTCGTTTTTAATAAAGTCTCTGAGTTTCCATGTAACCGAAAGTCTGCAAGTGGTCTTTGCTGAGGTCTTAATGAGTCCCTGCCTGCAATAGGCTTTTGAAGGTGGAAGGTGTGATATTAATATTATTTATGTAGCAAAATAATTTATGAATATTCATTTAATGATGTTGTTGGCTTCCAACATGTTTCTGCTCTTGGGACCTCTAATGGGTTTTCTCTCCTGGCAGAGAGCTTCCTCATGGAAGCACCAGAGGCTTTGCTGCGAGGGCTCATGGGCTGCCCTGTGCTGTGGAAATGCATCAGACTGGTGGAGCCAGGATAGTCAGAGTACTGCAAGGCTGGTCTGAAATTCAGCTGTGAAAACTGCCCTGGTTTTGCAGAAGGATTAGGAAAAGTTGCTTTTCTTTGTTAAAAAGCCCCATGCAATGCAGAAGGCTTTATTAGCACTGGACAAGACAAAATGTATTGGGTTGGGGTTTTTTTTTTGGTGTGTCTGAAGATTTTGAGTCTTAATGAAGTGTGTCCTCTCAAAAGAAGTTGAGAGGAGAGGTGCTAAGGTGGACAGTTGTTACATGCTTAATTTAACTATATGAGACTGTATTCTAAGAAATAATACCTTTTATCTCACCTGTATCCTTTGCAGCATCTTTGTCTGCATTTACCTTTGGTGCTCTTTGACCACCCCTTGGTGCATAGACAGGCTCTTTATCATGTCCTTATAGCTCCTTCCTAGCCTCTTGGATAAATATGATAGATAAATACATGCTTCTGGCATGGCAGCATCCTGCTTTCCTTTCAGGGATGGAGAACTGAGGTCCAGGTCCTTGTGAGATGGTGGAGTCCACATGGGCAGGCTCGTCCCATGGAAGGGTGGTGAAAAAGGCAAAGCAAACCTCCCTGGGGGCAAACCCTGCTCTGGGGCTCAGCTCAGCTTCGGTAGCTCTGGATTTAGACATCCCAGCAGGAGGGGGAATGAGTCCAAGCAGGGAACCTCAGCCAAGCATTGGACCCACCTGAGACTTGCCAAATCCAGTTCTCTGGAGAGAAGCCTCTGCTGCAGCTAAAGAGGATGCTGCACATGCAAACCAGAAACCAAACCAAGTGTGGGGGCACTTTCCCAGCTCTCTTTTCCCTGGCTGCCCCAGGGCGATGCTCAGTGCATCATCCACAACCACCATCCCATCTGTGGGCAGTAAATCCTGCGGCAGCAGTCAGGGCTGACCGCGGCTTGGTTCCCCCTTTGCCTCCGACAAAGCTGTATTGTTTTGGCATGACCTGCTTTTAGGAGCCCCCTGAGGTCCAGCCGTATATCTGTCCTTGCCAGATCCTGGAGGCTGGCTGGGACCCCAGCGGGGTCAGCAAAAGGGTACGTCACGGCTGGACGGCAATTATCCTCTGGGCTGGGAAAAGCCAGGGCCAAGGCTGTGCTGTGACCTGGGGTCTCTTAAAAAGCCTTTGAAAGGTTTCAGGCTAGTGAAGGTTGGGTTGCTTTGCCTCAGTGCGTCCTCTGCATCCTCCCCCAGGCATCCTCTGCTAAAAAATTTCACTTGTTCTGCTTAGTGGTTACTGTATTTGGACATCACGTAGCAAACACATCCCGCTTTGCCCTGCTCTGGCACCCCTGGGCTGGAGGGAATGTCCTTTGACCCTTTCTGATGAAATCTTGCAGGACTGAAGCGCCGTGCTTCAAATCATTAGTTCCTTAGTTTCCCATTCTCCACCTCTGGGTACCATCTGCCTGGCAGAGCCACTAAATGGGGTTAAACCCAAAAGAAATGGCAAATTGTGAGTGTGCAAACTGCTCGGCTTGCGTTAAATGGGAGACAGAAGCAGAGTCTGAATGGAAATAGGCAAACTAAACCCAGAAGACTGGTTTAGTCTTAGATTTAGAAAACTAAATCCAGGGGACAGCTGGGGAGGTGTCAATATCCCCCCACGATGGACTGGAGGGGAGGCAGCCACTTTGGAGGGAAGCTCTGCATGCCAACATAACTTTATTTATTTAATTTCCCCCCAGCAAAAGCAACCCAGTTCCCTCTCTAAGCAAGCTCTGCGAGTCAGTGGCAGAGCTGGTCAGCCCCTTCCCATGGCTCCATCAGTCCATCAATCCACTAAAAAAAAAACCTGGCAGAAGGTGCTGGTTTTGGGGGAAGGATACTGTCGCCCCAGGGAGATGCCAGTATGTCCTGTATGCATTAATGAAACACTTTCTTTCTGGTTAGGACTTGAAGGATGCTCATTGAAAATCAGGCTGCCATGGAAACCAAAGGTGTTTAGTCTTTTGGGAATGCTGTTGGACAGAGGCAGGGAGAGGTGTGGGAGGGGGGAGAACAGCCTCTGAAGAAGAGGCATTTTTGCAAACCCCTTGATTCACCATCAGTCCATGCCTGTCTGTTGCTTGCGGCTGCTAATTGTGGGAGGGAAGAGTTTGTCCCTTTACTGGATGCTCTTCATGGCTCCAGGGGCCTCCTTGCCCTTGGTATGTCCCTGAGTGGATGGGGCATGTGGACCATCACGGCTGCAGGAGCAGGGATTTGCTGTGGCAGCGGCGCAGGGTGCGGCCGGGATCGGCAGCGGTGGAGCCCCGACGTCCTTGTTGCTGTCGGCACCGGATCCCTGACAGGAGGCAGCAGGTCAGGGACCTTCGGCTGCTCAGGGACCCTGGTCCTGGCACCCTGCCCCCTGCTCCCCCTCCCCTGCTCCTCGAGGATGAAGCACAGGAAGGTGCAAGCATGGAGAAATAACGGAATTACTGCTCTGTCATGTACCATTCATTTTAATTAACGCAGCACGTCGGCACTATGACAGCAGTATTAACGAAGGTTGGGAGGTTACTGCAAAACAATGTCGTCTGCCTACACCTTGTCACTTCCCAGCGCTGTCCCCGGACCAAGCCCCCTCTCCTTCCCCTGTTCATTCTACTTTCCATCCTCAGGCGCTTGTTGGGAGCCTGTGTCCGCAGGCAGGAGCTGGGGGCTGCTCCCACTCGCCCTCAGCCCCACACAACCCCTCACCATCAGAAGTACCTACTAACGCATGTTTTAATTAGAATAATCAATGAGTTGCATTAGGAAAAGGATGGGAGCGGGTCCCTGTTGCACGCACAGAGCAGCTCTTCATTGTGGCTCATACAACACCTTGCACTAAAGCTGCTGGAGGTTGTCATTAAGGTTAATTAATTGCAAAGATAGCCAGTGCTTTCTGTTGGGCACCTTTGGATTAGGGGCTGCTCAGTGCAGTGGGGGCAAACCCGTGGAGCTGTGCAGTGGCTCAGCCTGGGCTTGAAGGCAAAATGCAAAGAAATAGATTGAAAGAGCTAACAGCCACCCTTCTTCCCATCAAATATTCCTGAAATCAGCACGTTCCTGCAGAAAACCTCAGCGCATTGGAAAATCCTCAGCTCTGAGAGCCGGGGCTGTCAGTGCCGGCTGCTCAAAGATCGATTCACCCATGATTTGGATTTCTCCTTTCGCAGCAGTTAATGTTTTGCCACCATATCCCGCTCCGTAATTACAGTGACTGCACGGATCAATTAGCGCCGCTTAAAGCCATTAGCAGCCCAGCCCCTTAGCCCGGAGCTCATGGCCAGCAGCCGGTGTGTGTGGGGAAGTCGCGGAGGGACCCATACACACAGTACCTGCAGTGGGCAACCCCTCACTTCTTTTGAAATCAATTTTATTCTGGTTTTCCATGTTGTAACAATCAGCAGATGATGGCCTCAGCAGAGACACTGGGACATGCTTTGGCTGGCTGAGAATGTTTCATTTCACTGGGACTTCCATGTTGCCTCTTGAGGTTGCCCGAAAGGTGACAATTCTGTTTTGTGATGTGGTTTGTTACCAGAAATTTATCCATGTTCTGTGCCAAATCCAAAGCCTCTGAGGAAGCCTCTGGGATTGTCTAGAAGCATCCATTTGCAAGGGAAAGCAAAAACCTTTCCCAGTGTCTCATCCAGAGGGAAGCAGGGTGAGAAGCAGAGGAGGGATGAGAGCAAACACATTTTCATATCTGATGGGGAAGACAAACATTCTCCCTGCGCCTCAGTTTCTCTGTTGGAAATGCAAACTTTGCCTCTATTGCCCATGTCACCTGCAGATTCAGAGCTCCGTGGTTTTGGTTAAACGATTTATCAACAGCAGGAAAACCAGGAGCCAGCCAGCTCCAGTGGGGTGGCTCAGTTAAAGGATGGAGATGAAGCTCCAGGCTCTTCACAAACTCATCCCGATGTATTGATGAGCACAAACACCTCAAACACCAGGTTTCCATTCAAAATACAGCCATTTCCGTTCACTTTTTGTCTTACACCAAAAGCAAATAACATCCAAAATTTTCCCCAAAGTGGGCATCTCTTCCAAGGTCTTCCCTAAAAACAGAGGTTAAAAAAGTCCTGGCAGAAGCCATGGCTGTTAACCAAATCTCACAACATTAACATTTCCCATGCAGGGACTTTTTCTCTCTTTTCCTCCCTTTGACAAAAGGCTTTACCAGGTTTAATGGTGACATGTCCCAGCCTGTGTGGCCTGGCTGTCCCTGGGCAGAGCTGGTGTCCCCAGCAGGGAGGATTCCTCTGCATTTAAAAAACATAAACAGCTCCAAGGTGCTTTTATTTTTTTCCTATTTCTCATAATTTTATCATATAAGAAAAAAATATTAAGCTGGTGTAAAACCCGTATTTTCAACAGGACTGAGGGACCTTATGTTCTGAAGACCCCATTGGGTCCATGAGGCAACTTGGTAGTTCCTGGGAGAAGCTGGGGGGGGCTGATTTCCCAGCCCCAAATCATAAATCATGCATATAAAAAGTCACTCAGGGCACTCTAACCCAGCGTGGGGCAACTGTAAATATTTTTGATCTAAGGGATTATTTTCTCTTTGGGCAGTGGCTCGGTCTGTGTGTGACATCTCATTCCTAGATCAATGTTTTATAGGCACATGGGCCCCTGTATCTGCTCATGGTTAGTCGATAATGCCAAAACATACAGGCTGTCGTGTACTTTTCCATGTATTCCTGTTATATAGGCTCTGAAAATAACTTGAGGGTTAAAAAATAAATAAAACTCGAGGATGGTATTGTTCGTGCTAGATAAAATCCTGTGAACAAAGCAATTGGCATCATTTCACTTGCAAATTGAGCAGCGAAGCAAAATACCATTTATGAAACTGTAATTTATTCTTGGAAAATCAAGCACTTACAATGTCGGCTTGTCGCAGGTTAAGTTACAGAAAAGGGAAAAAAATAGATTAATGATGAACGTGACAACATTTCAGGGTAAATCATCACAGTGAAAGCTTTTGAAAAGCCTCTTTGCTCCCTGCACAAATGGGATTTTTATTTTTTTTCTCCCAAGAATGTTAAACCAGGGATTGCTTTGGTGCTGGGTGCAGCTGAACAGGCAATGGCAAGGTCTGAGGAGGTCCTTGCACCCCCTTTTACCCCCATCCTGCTGCATCCTGTGCTGGAGAGCCCTTGCTGCTTTCAGAAGCCAAAAAGCAAAGTCTGGCTCATTATTTTTTTCCCTGCCTGCAATTAGTCCATCCCTTAACGATCCCCTTTCTTGCAGATGTTCTTATTATATTAACAGAATCACAGACTGGTTTGGGTTGGAAGGGACCTTAAAGACCATTCAGTTCCAACCCCCTGCTATAGGCAGGGACACCTTCCACTAGACCAGGCTGCTCCAACCTGGCCTTGAACACTTCCAGGAATATTCTTATATTTTGGTTCTGTACAACTAAAACCAGGCAATGTGAACAAGCAACTCTCCAGTGGGGACATCACCAGTGCCACCATTGGGGCATCAAACCCTATAATCAACTCCTCCATATGATCCACAGATGTTCCTTGACTAAGGTCTCCCAAGGTCTCTCCTTTGCTCTGGCTTTTATTCCTTATCCCTCTTAGCCCTTTCTCTTCTGACCACTCTCCACTGACAACACACCCCTTGAGAGCTGGCAGACACCATGGAGTTGTTACAATGGGGATGGGAAGAAAATGAATATAATTTGCACAAGAAGAGGACAGAGCTCATCCAAGTAAGTCCATAGGTGATGAGGAGGCATAGCCTTGTGTCCTGGCATGTGGGAGTTTCTGGACCAGTTGGAGCCACAAATCCCAGCCTGGAGCTGCACTCTGGATGTGCATCTTATATCTTTATTTAGGGAAATATCAGCAGATAGTCCTAATCCCCACAATTTCTGCACCAGCATCTTTTAAGGTCTCACTGTTAAATCACAGTCACTACAATGATGAGGTATTTGGGGCAGGAATGGGTATTTCCATGATTCTGGCCGAGGCATCGCTCGTCCCCCGCGGCGCTCGCTGAAGGTGACGGTAAAACGGAGTTCACAACCCGAGGAGCGATTGCCAGCTGTAATAGTGTGTCACATATTAAGGGAGCATGTTTGAAACCACGTTATATTATTAAAATTCATGGGAGTGATTTATAGGGGTTTTTAAAAACAGCAGCTTGCCAATATAAATTGGCTTAGGAAAGTCAACTGTAATCCACCCAGGTCCAAATAATGACATTTCCTCCAATACATCCAAAAAGCTGAAAAGCAGAAAATAATATCCAGGCTCCAGAGATAAGGCAAGCACCCAAGGGAAAAAGGACTCTGAAATATTCATGCAGCCGTAGATTGGATGGTGGAAATGGCCGTTCCCAACGGCTGCGTTTAGGGACCGATGAATTTAGTTACTGTACCTTTATATTTATCGCTCAATAAACAAGACAAGCTCCTTTACGAGGCTGAGCAAGACTAATTTAGCTATTTTAGTGCAAAGGAAATGGCTTTCTGGGCAAGGCGAGGGGTTGGTAATTTTTTTTGAAATTAGGAGACTTTTAATTTAGCCAAGGCAGTGAGCACTGGTGGGGTCTGAAGGTGCTGGGAATAACAGGGCTGGAGATGAGATGTGAGGATTAAATCCCCCCTGTAGCAGTGGGGTTGGGGTACTCACCCTGGGTTTTGGGGGACTGCACACTTTAAGAGAGCAGAGCCTTTCTGGGCTGCCTGCACCTGCTGATGAAGATGTTCCAGCTCTTGATTTTTAAGATGATTTTTGGAGGCTGTGGCCGTCGCTGTAAAGGTTTTACAGCAGCGGTGCTGGAATCAAGCGTGGCTCTGTAAAAGTGTCAGCAAATGAAGCGGTGATGCCTGAACAGTATTAATGCCAAAATGACCTTTCCAATAGTTAGGGCTTTATGAGATATTATAAATTCTCCCAGTGTTGGCAGGGTTATAACTAGGACATTAGCAGTAACATCTTCTCCAGCAATATCTGAGGCAGGAATGTGGCGTTTGGAGCTGAAAACGCCTAACTTAATTTTTTTTACTGTTTCTGTAGCTGAAAAGTTGATTTGAGATGTTTCCAGCAGAAGTTTGAATACACATGGTCAAAAGGAGATTGCTTCTATTAAAGATGAGTTTTGAGCACTCACGTAGGGCTTTTTGAGGGCTCTTAGTATTTGCAACAGCCCAAAATCAAAGCGATTTAAACGTATTGCTTGGGGTTTTTTATTTCCTTCGTTTCTAAGACTTCAGATTAATATTGTCAAACCTTTTTTTTATTGTCATAAAGGCAGGGAAAGCCCTTTTTAATGAAAGCCACAAGCTCTATACAATACCTTGACTCTGCAGCTGCTGTCTGCAGTACCAGATTTCACTGAACTTACATGAAAATCCCCTGAGTGAGCCCACTCTGATCTTTTTTTCACCTCTTGCGTTGCCACCGGGAAATAAAATCAGTTTTTATGCTGGTATTTATTATGAAGTATATATTTAGACAATCCATGCTGCAATTTAGCAGTTCCAAGAGCTTTGGGGAGTTGTTTGAAACGACTTTTCACTCACCTGCTTATTGAAACCCCTTTAGAAAGTGCTGCTGGGCTCAATCTTGCTCATTTATTCCCCGCAGCCTCTACTTTGCCTGTCCTTTGGCATCGAGGGCAGCAGAGGCAGCAGCAGCACATGGGACAGTGGCAGGAGGGTGGCTTATGGTTCACAGCCTGTTTTGGGACACCTTAGAATCCCAGAATGGTTTGGATTGGAAGGGACCTTAACAATCATTCAGTTCCACCCCCTGCCATGGGCAGGGACACCTTTCACTATCCCGGCTGCTCCAAGCCCCGTCCAACCTGGCCTTGGACACTTCAGGGATGGGGCAGCCACAGCTTCTCTGGGCAGCCTGTGCCAGGGCCTCCCCACCCTCACAGGTGCTGCTCTGTTAGCACTGCAGGCAGCAGAAAAAGCAGATGCAGCAATAGCTGAGCAAGAGCCAAGATTAATTGGAAATTGATTTGCACTTCCAAGCACAGGTGTCACACTGTGACCCTGGAGGTCTCACCTCACCCAGCTCCCAAAGAGCCCCCACGCTCCAGCAGGACTCTGCTGATGGCTTGGCTGGATTTTTATGAGCAAAGCATCAAAATAAAAACCCTTCAGCCCTTAAGTGCTGAATTTTGGAAGCTGCTCTTTGAGAGGAGCCGGATTCATCACCATCCACTTGAAGTGGTGATGCCCCAAATCACCCTGCACAATCCCCACACCACAGCCCTGCATGTGAAAAGAAAAGCCCCACACAGGCTCATTTATTCTAGTTTTATTTTTCTTGTACAAGTAGCCACAGGCTAAAATCTAAACAGAGCAAACTACAAAAAACCTGGGTTTTATTATTTTTTTTTAATACAGAGCTAACAATTGTGGGATCAGTGGGATTTCAATATCAAGACAGTTCAAAGTAAGAAAGGTAGAAAATAAACAGTAGAAAAGTGCTTTGCAATTTGGGTTTTTAGTATTATTCCTAACAGTTGATTCCCAAAAAGGACTGGGACAAAGGTTTAGCATTGGTTTTATTATGACTTTCTTACAAACATAAAGATATTGCAACTTTAAATGATGCAAATAGGATCAAAGTACAAATCCCTCTTTGCTTTTTAAGTCAGACCTTGATCCAAAGCCCCGTGAAATCAGGCTTGTCCCTGATTCAATGGGCTTCACACCGGCCCCATCCCTTCTTCCCACACAATGCTGAAGCCCAGGCTCTGCCCTTGGAGTAAACCTGGAGCCATTTCCCTGATTCCCAGTGTTCCAGAGGGTTTCAGTGCCATGGCCCTGTGCCAGCAGTGCTTTTGGCTGGGGGTGCTGGTGCTTCACTCGTCCCCATCTCCCCACCCGCAGCTCCAGCCCAGGCACCTTCCTTTTCCTTTCCCTTTTTTTAATTTGGAGGGTGAGGGAAATAAATGAGCTGGCATCAAGTTGCTCGATGGGATCTGTAACCTGCCTGCTCCGGTGCGTACAGGGAGGGATAGATTTCCACACACTGTTTGCACAGATGAAGTGAGGAGCTCCCCCCGTTTGTTTTCATAAGCTTTTAATTTCCTTTTTTTTAACCAGTCTTCCCAGACTTAAGTGCTGTCACTCAGCTCAGAGAGGGCTCGGACACCACACTGATCCCCCCTGAAATGCCGTGGGATGGTTATCCCAGAGGAACACCCCCACAGGCAGCAAAACTCTTCCCCTCTTCACTATCCAGAGGCAACAACACTTCGTAGCTTCTCTCTTCTTTTATTGCCAACTTAAAACCTATAGTACCTTGGTATAATTTTGGGTGGAAGCTTTAAAATTCCCAAACTGGTCCAGCACTTAAATATATCAGCACCTTTACAAAACAAGGAAGAAGAAAGATAATGGTAGACAAATAAATACCTGAATCCAACAGCGTGAAAATACCCTGTCACAGCATAAAACTATTCCCTGTTCAACTAAAGACAATGTGGATACTATCCCTGAGGAAGCAGCTATCTCTGGTTAACTTGAGATCTCCAAGAATAGGTTGTGCCCATTATGGGTTACCAAAAATAAAAAAAAAAAATCAGCTTTTGGATATTTATTCCTTCCTATAATTTCATCTCACCATAGCCAGAAAATAAGAGGGTTTTTGGGATCAGCTGAGAAAAGGCAACAGGTTGAATTAGTGTAATTATTTGAGAAATACTACAGGATGAGATTCCTACCCCAAACACAGGCGGTTTCCAGCAGTTTGCACCAGATCCAACACCTGCCCGTCCTCCAGTGGTTTTATCTCTGGGTAGAACTGATTCTTCCCATCAGGAAAAAGTGGGGGGAGGTGGGAAAAAAAGGAGTAAGAAACCTGGCAAGCTGTTCCTTAAATGTTGTGGTGTGTAAAGGAGTGTGAAGGGAGCACTGCCCTTGGCTGGCAGGTGGGCACTGACGGTGAAAGGTGCTGGGAACCACCCTAGGACTGTATGGCTGCCTCAGCCTCTGGTCTAGGGACATCAAATGATGCCTCGACCCCTTTCCTGTGGCACAGCCCCACATCTCCAACACACCTGCTGTCCCACATCCACCCAAATACAACGTGTCTACCCAAGTACAACTTGTCTGCTTGAGTATAATTGTGCTCCAAGCACAGAATAAAATTCCATTGGTTTCCTTCGAAACCAGAGCAGCAGTTTGGATGAACGAAGGACACTGTCCCCCACGCTGAAACCAAACACAAGTTCTTTTTTTGTTATTTTTTCCTTCTCATTTCACAGATTAAGGGCTAGACATACTCTAGGTGACATTTTCCCAAGGTTTGGGTTGGGACAGCTTTGCCTCCAGCCCAGTTCAAGCACTGAAGTACAGCGAGTGGGGCTGTTACGCGTCGCTTTTCCAGCTGAGCGACAGCTAGACGCAAAAAGCCAATATGTAATTTTGAGTAGGTTTTTTTGCCCAGTTTGGTGGATTTAGATAATTCAGGGAAGACCATGGATCCTCATGGATCACCAGACTTCAGCCTCATCCCTTCAGGGACTGAGCTGCCACAACTGTATGTGTTAGGTCCCAACGGTAGAGATTGACAAGAGTGGAAAAGAAACCCCAAAAAAGAGGAAAAGCTAAACATCTAAAAAATAGTCTTTAAAGATTTACATCCATCTTCGACCATCTCAAACCAACACTGAATCTGCATTGGTTTAAGCCACCATGTTTCTGCATAATTAAAAAAAAACACCAACAAAAGAAAAAGCTCTACTCTTGACATACTATTGTATTCCAACTAATCAAATGGCACAGCATTTCCCTTTAATAAAAGGAAGTAGTGACAAATACTTGTTACTATTACAATATCACAATAATATGATATTAAATTAATAGCATGTTCACAGCTCCAGGAAGTCTGAGCTGAACACTACTCTAAGTTCTGTGTTCACTTTGGCAACGGTACTTATTCAATGTGAACGGCGGCGTTACACACATGAAAAAAACAATAAAAAGAAAAACTGGGTTGGAGTGGGAGTGGGATGGCAGGAGAGGATCGGGTTGTCTTTGATATGAGGTTATAACTCAAGCTGTTTGGTGTCTTCTCCTCCCCCCTGCCTTCCCCTAACCCCTGCATCCTCTGGCTCCTGCGATGGGGTGGGCTGTGCTATTGGTCTCACACGGCGCTGTCCCCCAACAGTCCCTTCCCAGGCTGTCTCCAGGTCCAGCATCACAGGTGTGAGCAGGGATCCTCTGACAGCCCATTTAGCCTCTTTGGTGGGGTCGGGAGAGGCTGTTTGTGGGGGGTTAATGCCAAAATTTAACCCTTTGCATCTTTTCTGTCCTGCATGAAGTCTACAGGAGGAGGAATTTTAATGGAAGAGGGGCTAGGAACACGGAGCCTGAACAGCTCCTTGCTCTTGAGATTGGTGCCATTACATCGACTTGGGCCAAGCTGGATGAGGTGATGTGGAAGGACAGAGTCCTGCTCCCAGGTAACCCTGCCCAGCACCAGGGCTCGACTCAGGGAAGAGGCATTTGCTCATCGTCCTGTATATTATACTATTTACACAGCCATTGGTTGCATCCCATCGCCAGCTGGGCAGGTGATGGGGGGTGTTTTTGACACAAGGGACTCTCCCACTGGTACCATTTAAAAAAATACAATTAATACTTCTTTTAAACTTAAACTCATTTCCTTTCCTGATTCCTTTCACTGTCCTTGCAAATACAGCAACGTTTGATTTACCACCACCTACACAAAGAGATCAAACCTTCACATTTGCCTGGATTTAACCACCTCACACAGCAGGGAAAGGGCTGCCCTCCGGCACCAGCTGGCACCTGGTGTCCCTGCCCCCTTGTGCGCCCTCATCTCACCCATGGATGATGCCGGTCACACACTGACTCACAAGGCTGCACCACGCCAGGATAACCCAACCTCCACAGTGTCAGGTTGGTCGTTGTTCTCTGGAAAGGACAAACCCTCTCTTTGGTGTCAGGAGCTCCTCTGCCCACGCTGGGCATGGGGAAGGGGCAGCTCTGGCAGCCCCCAGCATCCTCCTTACCTTGTCCCTCCCAGGGAACTGAACCCTTTTTGACTCCACTCATCCTTTGGACGTTCTCCTGTGGCTGGAAAGGCGCTGGAGGAGCAGCTCAGTAGCATCTCAAGGGGTTCTGGAAGTGTTCTATTGGGGTTTCCCCATGGGTGCTCCTGATAGCAGGGTGGGCTTTGGGACAAGACAGTGACGTCCAAGTTCCCACCTCCCAAGGGTGTGTTGTGCTGCTTGTGCCGGCACACGCCATAGATCATCCTGCTGGGAATCAGCCTTGGGGAGCAGCACACTGATGGAGCAGAAGGGTGCCCTGGCCCCAGCACTGGCATCTGAGCAACCCATCCCTTCAAACCCAGGATGGACTGGTGCCCAAATCAGCCCTGGAAGGGCAGCGGTGCCAGGGAGCCACAGGGTATCACGCTGCTTGTCTGTGACAGCCCCAAAAACCTTTAAAGTAAAAAACCACAACACGAATCTCCGCCACACAAAATGACACTGGAGCCCCCAAAAGTAAAGCTCATAACATCAGTGAAGCATCGCGCTTCGTGTGGGGCTGGGTGGGAGAGGCAGGAATTGGGGGAGAGGGGAGGACACACACACACACACAGAGACACACACACAGACACACACACACACGAGTTTCTCTCACGCTTGAGGTAGAACATTGCTTTCAAAGGTTTGGAAGTGCTTTACATGGAAACGACGACAAGGAAGCCACCGAGGTGGCGGGTACAGAGCGTGACTGCTGAGGTAGGACCATGCTTGTACTGACCAAGTGCTATGCTACTTGTTTGTTTGAACATGAAGGAAGACGCAGGTATTTCTGCTTCCCAGAAGACATTCATTCCGGTTGAGGTAGGTTCTGCGTTCACTCGGGTTGTCTGTCCAAGTCTTTCAGTAGCCCTCAGGCATCCTTTGACACACACACACTCCTTTTTTTTTTTTTTCGTATTATTTAGAGTCAATCAGCAAAAAAAGTATCCTGAGAAATAGCAAAAGTGTACAAAATCATCAAATCCATGGAGAGACAGCCTTCCTGGGCCTCGATTTTTGGAGTCAAGTTAGAAGGATTTTTCCAAATCCAGTCTTCTGGAAATAAAAAATAGATCCAAAAAGTAGTCCCAAAGCTGCTGATCAGGAAAAGTCTGGGATGCCAAGAGATAGGGGCTCCACTGTACCCCCAGTCTGTCAGAGACTGGAGAGTTTGCCAAACTCTGCCAAGGAGTCTGTTACGTAGCAGCTGCGGGGAAAATCCATCGCGACCAGTCTCCAGAGAGCCGTCATTGGAAGAAACACATTGAGAGGCTCAAGAGAGGTCAGAAAGATAAACTTCACAGAATTTCCAAAAGGCTGTATACATATATATATATATTTATATATATATATAAAAATAAAGCAAAACAAAAAAATAACAATCAGACCGTAGAAATCTTCAATTGACCTGAGATTGACAACTCGTAAAGACATCACCAGCCGTGGGTTTGGTTTCTGGTAACTCCTACAAGAGGCTTCGAGTCTTGGCAGTTTTATCCTTCGTTGGCAGGACTGTGGTTGGGAGCTGGAGCAGCAGGACTGCTGCCATGGGGGTTTTTTGGGGGGCAGTCTGGCTGCTCCTCAATGATGCTGAACTCATCCAGAGGGAGTGTGGAAATCTGGGTTTCATCGTGGGGGGCTGATGGGCTGTGAGCCGACTGGAGAGACAGAGAGAAGGAGACAATGCAGTGACAGTGACAGCTCACGGATGCACAGCCAGGTGTGCTCCCATACTGCTGGACTTACCGTTATTCCCTTCTCCTGCTGCTCCTGCGACGGGGATGCTGGGAATAACCTCTCCAGCTCATTCATATCCAGCTGCTTTCTGTTCAAGTCCCGGTCGTCCCTGTCCCTACGAGTGGCCCCGTTCAGGACAAGGCCCGTGGTGCTCCGCTGGCTCCGGGAGATCTGTGGGGTTGACAGCTGCTCCTGCACATTTTTGCACATCAGCAGCCTGAAAAATAAAGAGATGGAGCCTGAGAGGGAGGGAGGTGGTTCCTCCTCTATTCCTTCCCCCAAGCCAGTGTCTGCCTTATCCTTGTGCTACATTCCTTCATCCTTCAATCTATCCTATAACGTCCAACCATGCACTGGGGATGTGAGACTCAGGTGGGCACACCCACAGTACCAGGGACCACCACCCCTTGTGAGCAGTGGCATGAGCATCCCCACCTTCCTCGGTATCCAAACATAAGGAAGAGGATGCAGAATATGATGCATGTGACGCCGATGTGGATCCCAATGATGATGCCCGTCGTGGAGGTTTTATTGTTCTGCTCATCCTTCATGCAGTCACAGGGAGGATTCAGCACTGCCAGGAAAAGGAGAAGAGGGAGGTTAGTGGTGCTACTCTTCTATTGCTCCTCCAGCTTTTGGGGAGCTCAGAGCCGAAGTCAGAGACTTGGGCAGCGCTGGGAGCTGTGTACGGGAAGAGGAGAACCACGTGGGAAGCAGGGGGGTCACTGCCTGCCTACGTACCTCCCTTGTTCCCAGCACCCCAGGAAGGGAGACACAGCAAGCACAGGACCGGAATGTCTGTAGTGAGCCAGCCCCATTACCTGGCTGCTGTCATTAGACACAATTAATGAAAAAAACCCACTCTGATGTTAATTTTTGCAATCCCCCATGCCAAGGTGGGAGGTAAGAGGCAGCCACCACACCAGAGCAGGCTGAAACCTGATGGAATAGACAGATGCCAATGAGATTAGTATTTACTCCAGCACAGACAGAAGAGTAATAACTATCTCTTGAAGATATTCCCACTGGAGGCTTAAAAGGCTTCCAAGAGCAGCAGGATGTTTTTTACACATAGATGAATATGAAAGGTGTGATCAGTTAAGAGATTCCCTCTAGAGGTTTCTCCTTTGCTGTCATGTAATGCAGGGCTCATGCTCTGTAGCCATTTCACTTTCCAAAGCCACGTGTCCTCCCTTTTGACCAGTGAAGGTCAAAGTATCCAGGAGAGCTCCAGGAGAGCAGAGATGCTCAGTGCACCACGTCTCACCTGAGGATGGCAGCTTGTACCTTATGCATGGGGGGTTGTTCATGTTCATAGCCTCACCTCTGGCTCAAGCTTAGGGGACAAACCTGGTATGTGCAAAACATTTGGTCTGTCTTCTCCCCACTGGTAAAAAAGCCATCCAGGTGCTCCCAGCCCTGCAGAGTTTTGCCTCAGCATTATTTGACACTGAAAATAAATGAGTGGCTGAAGGTGAGATGAGGGTAATGCCACAGGGGGCACACAGGATGTGTTTGGCCTCAGTACCTTCCTGCAGAGCTGTTTCCCAAACCCGTACCGAGACCCAGGTCCCATCTCACCTGTCCTCTCCACAGTTTCCCTCAGGGACACGAAGCGGACAGTGGAGTTTCCGTCTCCGTGCTGGTTGTAGGCAAGGAGTTTGACTTCGTACACCACCGATGCATCTGCCCGGGGGGGACACAAGAGGGACAGTTCAGGTGTAACCATGAGCTTCATCTCCCCCAGTGACACTTACTTGGGAAAAGAACATCTTACCAAATACACACAAGATGCTGCAAACAAGTACCTGTTGCTGGGAAAGCACCCAGAAAACCTGGGGGAGAGCTGCAGCATTTACGGGTTGGGCTACACATTCGAGCTCTCTTCTGCTAATCACGACAGGCGTGGGGAGGGGACAAGGATCAAGGTGTCACTATACTCACCCAGGTGGGTAATGTTGTAGGCTGTGACATTGCTGGCCAGGAGCACCGGACCTGTGTACTGGGAGAGGTGGACTTTGCGGTAATACAGCTTGAAGCCTTTGTGCTGGCCCAGTTTGATGGAGGGCTCCCATGTCGCCTGCACGGTGGTGCTGTTAATGACTTTAATAAACAGGGATGGCATGGCTGGGACTGAAACAGAGAGAGAAAGACAGTGGGTTGCATGTGCTTTTTTGGTCTGTGTGATGAGAAATTCCCCAGCAGCCTTTCCCTGCAGTCACTGCACCAAAGAATGTGCTGGCTGAGACTGAGAAAAATCTGAGCAGACCAGAATCTGGTTTAACAGCTTTGAACTTCTTCAGGGAGCTGCAGGAGTTTCCAAGGGTTCCCTCTGCTCAAATCAGCAAGCAGAAGCTACTTTTACACTTTGGTTGCAATCTGATGCTCAGCCTGGCCGGGTCAGGGCAGGAATGCAGCGACTTTGGCAATGCATTCTCAAATTCCAGTTTTTTGCCCTCACCCTGAGGCACAGACCTTTCAGAGTGATTAATCTCCCCTTCCTGGAGGAAGGAACCAGAAGGGATGGAGCTGGAGACATCCGTCTTAAAAGCATGCTAGGTACCTGCACTGGCTTGCAGGGGGCTTGCTCTCCCCATCACCTTAAGGAGGGAGGTTTGTGACTGTGCTGGGGACTCAGGAGAGAACCGGGGCATCTTCATCAACAGCCCTGAACAGCTGAGCAGCCCGAGATCCCTGCACAGCTGGGCTGGCTTGTTTTGGGAGGCAGGCACTTACCTGGCCTTAGGGGTGCACAGGGGGTTAGCTGGGAAGATGTCCCTGCTGCTGATTCAAAGTCCATCAGGAACATGCTCCAGTCCATGCCCCAAAACCTTGCCCTTATTCTCTGGGTGTGCTGCAGAGGGGATCAGATCATTCCCTCTCCAGGTCCCCAAAAAGCTGCCTGGCCCCATCCTGCCCCATCAGTCTGGCCAGAGAGGCAATGATCTGCAAATCAAAGCCAATTTTCTTGTGATACCTGGGTTTTCCAAAGCTGGCTCTGCCCCAAGCCCAGCCTTGTGCCCTGGGCAGTACTGGGGCACACAGTCCACGTTTCCCTCTTCCTCCCTTTCTCCTACACTGATCACACCAATACCAGATGTGTTTCAGCAGGACATTTCACTGATGATTTTTTTTTCTCATTTCCACAAAACACCCCCAAGCTAAACTCTCCCATCAGTTCGCCAGCCTTTGGCACCATCCAGAAGGTGCAAAGCATGAAGTGCTGCAGGCTCTGCCCTGCCCAGGGCTCTGCTCCAGCACTGGCATCAAGAGGGAGAAGAGTTTTTGGGCACCGTGCACCAAGCTCAGCTCACCCCACAGCAAAATCATTCAGCAGAACAGCCCTACTTCTCCAGCAGCCTCCAAGCTTTGAGGTAGAGCTATTTTTCCAATCCCACATGATGACAAGCTCAGCAGTTCCCAAATACGAGGATTGCTGAGCTTGCACTGGACCAAAGCTGCTTTCTGGCTTGTTTCTCCCCAAAGGGTCTCTAAGGATGAGCAGTGCAAACCTGGCCTTTGGCAGAGAGTTCAGCACAACCATTAGTGAGCAATGGGGAAAAGCAGATGAAACGTGGCCATGTCAATCTAAGACTGATGAGAGCTAAAAAGGGCATTTCCTCAGTAAAATTAACAGTAAAACTGCATAGCACAACTGTTAGCCTTTTCCTGGGTACTGAGAGCTCAAGCTTTCCCACAAGGAGATTTAGAGGAAGGATGGATGCCTCTCCAGCTGAGCAGGAGGGTCTGGGCAATCCTGTCTCTTCCCAAAGTGATGCCCCCCTTCAGGCTGCAGGGGCTTTGCTTGATGTCCTCTGAATAAGCCCATGGAGATGAACAAGTCCCTGCTGACTGCTGCATATCTCCACGTGGATTTGGGAGGAAAGACCCAGTGTCCTGGGTCACATTAATGAGATCCCATCCTGCCTGAGTGCTGCCAATGGGAAAAAAATGGGCTGAAGTACTCCTTCTTGCTAGGATTTACTCTGATGTGCATTTCATTGCTGGGAAGGCTAAACATAATTTCTGAGTGCAAAACACAGAGTAATTCTGTTTATATCAGAATGTGCCATTCCTCCCAAAGCTGTGTATTTTTGCAATCCAATTAAACACTCCTTTTTTCTTATTTTCCCAATTCCCTCTAGGGCAAAATCCCCACTCTGAGAAGTTGGACCCTTGCTTAAAGCATCACTTTTCCAGCCACGGGTGAAAACACCACAGAAAGGGAAATTATCACATTATCCCATGGACAAAGAAACACTGATGTGGGCCATCCTGATTTGTGAACAGTTGGCTTTATTTTATGGTTGCAGAGCCTTACATTTAATAAAAACCACAAGAATATCTCTCCTTCCAAGTATGGAATATATCATATTTATTCAAACTTTGAGTATATATATATATATATATATATGTATAATACTGATTATAGGTATATGCACTCGCAGAATGCACATGCTGTTTATAATGTGATTACACAAATAAGTGTATACAATGGAATATATCTGTGTGTGTGTAAATATATGTACACACACCAGCAGATAGGTGCTTCACAGAAGTATATATTAGACATAATATGAAGCTACTATAAGTGAGGCATCTCCCTCATGCTAAGGGCTGGGATACTTGTTTTCCTCTTCCGTGCTGTTTGGAATTTTCCCCAGGTCATTTCAACTTTCTTCTTGAAGGCGTCTTTAGCCGAAGATGACTAAAGGAACAGTCTTCATCCTAGAGAAATGTCAAAAAGTCCTGGAGAAAACCCTAAAAAGCATTAAAAGACAAGAACAAGGAGTGTGTGCTGCTTAATGAAGCAGAGAGCATTTGAGATTTAAAATACCATGGCATTTGTGAAATGGCGTAAAGGAGAATGACAGGGAGAAGGCAGGAGGGCCTTCCCAGAGAGTGAGGTTTGTGAAGGAGGACAAGGCTCACTAGGGTCCCTTCTCTACAGCATCTTCCCTTCTACTTTCCATCCAAAATCAGTACTGGCACAAAGGAAGGAGCACCGTGTCTCAAGAAAGCATCAGAGGCTTCAGCCAAGCATGTTCTCAGCATATGGCCAGCCCTGAAAAGCTGATGGCCCCGAGCCAAAAGTAACCCTACTCCTCTGTTTTCTGAGGAATATTTCATATTCCTGCTCCAAACAATACCAGCATAACATGGTCACTCCAGTCTCCAGCTGGCAGCATCTCTGCTGCCCTGGCTCCACTGAGCCATCCCTGGCTGCCAGATATGGCATCTTGGAAAATCCATCCTTTTCTGAGGTTGTTAGCACAGATCCAGGGGCTCCCGAGCTCAGGGTGGACACAGCTCTCCTGTGCATGTTGGGAGGGCACAGGGTGAAACGGCTTGGCCACGAGAAGAGACAGATCTGCAGTGAAACCTAAATTTGGTGACAAAAGCCATTGGGCCCTGGCTCTCTGAACCGCTCTCTCCTCTGTGAGCAGAAGGCAACAGGCACCCGAGTGAAGCAAAGCAAACAAATGAAGCCAGAACTGCGGCTTTTAAATATCTTTTTACCTTCCTACAAGGCAAACACAGGCTGGAGTTGAGTGATCTCTTGGGGCTGAACCAAGCAAGTGTCCATCCTCTACAGAGAGCTAATTCCTGAAGCTTCGTTACACAGGACAAGCCTTTTTTAAAGGATAGCAGGACAGAGATACCTTACAGAGAGCCAGGAAATTTATGATTCCCTTACCAGATACCTAACTACTCCTGTCATGATTGAAAGTAATAATGACAAAAAGTCCTCTCTCACTTGACCTGGACTTCTGCAGAGTCACCAAGCTCTATAGAGCATGGCTGGCTTGTAGCTCCTGGGGCTGAACTCAAGAGTATCGGGTCAAGGAGTTTCAAGCTTTGCCTTAGCCCATCCTTCTGCCTCTAAATTGGAAGGAAAAACAAACTCCAAGGATGACTGATTCCCTGCAGAGTACCAAGGAAAATAAACTTGCAGAGCAACAACCCAGTGGGTTTGGATTTACTGGTGTTTTTGCTTAAATTCTGTAATAAATATCTGCAAGGGCTGAGAACAGAATGAGAACTGGATCCCCGACCTGGAAGTCAAGACACTTTTCCATTTGATCCTAAATAACATCCTCACACCCAAGGCCCTCTCTGCTGGAAATTCATAATTACTGAATGTTCATGAGAATGATTCCTAAGAAATTGGTCTCCATATCTGAGACAAGCCAGGATTCAGAAACAGGTGATTCTCTAGGAAAACTTTCTTCCAGTTCTGACTGACCGATCACACTGGGGCTGTGGTTTCTGTCTGGTACCTATGTGTAAGGGTCCTGTATTAAAACACCCACTGTCTTACTGGGGAAGCTAACTGGTGGCCAAGTCAGGAAAAAAAAGCCTTAGAGAGCACCCTAACTTCCCACTGAAACAGAAAGCTGCTCCAGGGTAGGGATTTGTGGGTCAGGACAGCTCAGCTCTAGTGTGATTTTCCCAGGACAGAGCAGAAAATAATAAAATCTTTAAAAGTGTGGCACCTGTCAAGTAAGAGCTGTGCGTACCAGAGCTGCTGGAAGATGCTGAGATGCTGCTTGAGCAGGAAGTCTGCATTTAGCAAGGAGTTTAAGAACAGCCCAGAGCAGCTGCAATGCATGAGGCCAGGCAGGTTTGCACTCACCCCCTGCTAAACATCAGCTGGGAGAGGCAATGCTGCGTTTAATCAGTCAACCCCCCCTTCAATGATACAAGTGAGTTTTGCAAAATATCCCAGAGTACAAGGAGCAGCCGGAACAAGGAGCATCAACACCACAGGCTACAGTGCCACAGCGCTGTGGGGCAGTGTCGGGGTGACCGGCGCTGCTGCTACGCACAGCGGGCGTCAGCATCTGAGGGTCCTTGCACAAAGCGTTCCTTACCTTCCCCCAGCGTGCTCACCACTGTCACTTCTGAGGCTTTGCTGGCACCCCGGGAGGTGTAAGCCTTTATATAAAAGCTGTAGCTGGTCGAGGGCTCCAGATCAGTCACTAGCTGCTGGAAGGTGCTCTTGCTAACAGCCTCCTGGTACTCCATCTCTACAGGATCTGAAATGCAAAGAGAGAGAGCTCAGTAGTTTTAGGCTTTGAAAGAGATAAAGAGAATAAACAGATGTTTCAAGCAGTAATTTTGGTCCCCGGGGTGGGTATGTACCTGCTCACACACATTTCTGCTTACATTTCAAGACCAGGTTGGATAGGGCTTTGAGCAACCTAGTCTAGGGCAAGGTATTCCTGCCTGTGGCAGGGGTTGGAACTGGATGATCCTTAAGGCCCCTTCCAACCCAACCCATTCTGTGACTCTCTGATTTTGTAATTTTTGTGTGCTTTGCCAGAGAGCTACGTGGGCAGCAAGATTTGACTATGTGGGTTCACCCTTACCACCCTTTCTAAATCTACAATGGTATATTTAGTATTTGCAGGTATTTACAGTGTATTTACAGCCACATCTCTGCTCTTCAGAAACTGGGAGGTGATGGAGAACACTGATGCAGTGCAGACCTGGTTTTACCTAGTGGGCCGTGTTGCTAAATTACGGGAAGGGTGAGGGTGCTCTGGGCAGTGGGCGTAGCATCGTACCTGCAGCTTTCCGGATGTGCAGCACGTAGCCGATGATCTCCTTGGTGTTCTGCAGGGGCTTTTCCCAGGATACCTGGATGGTGGTTGCAGAGACAGTCTCTGCCCTCACGCCCTGAGGAGGGCTGGGCAGCCCATCAGCCCACAGCACGGTGAGGCGGGCGCTGGCCTGTGTGGAGCCCGCGCTGTTCTCGGCCAGGCACTGGTAGATGGCTTCATCTGCCTGGTTGATCCCGTAGATGGAGAGAGTGCTGTGTGGGGACACAAGAGGGACAAGCATTACACTGACTGCCATGGTCTCCGTGCTGGCTCTCATGGCTGGGCATCCCATGGCCTCTATTTCCAAAGAAAGCTTTCAGGAAGCTGTGGACTGGTGCTTTGCGGGAAGGAAAAGTCCAGGAAGTGGATGCATCATTCCCTGGAAGCTGTGACTGGGCAGATTATCTGTCTCAACCTGCAGATATGGTGGTTCAAGTATAGCCAGATGTGGACACAGGGTGGGACAGGGACCAGCAGGATCTAAAGGTGTGAATTCAGGAAGATCCCAGCCACACTACAGAGCCAGCTCTGTGGCAAGTGCATCCACACACAAAACCGCTTTAACTGGCTTAGCTCCAGTACACACCAGTGAGACCCATCCAGGCACCGCACATGGTTGCTAAGCCAAGTCTAGTCAAACACAGCCAGAAAGCCCTCTAGTGATGCTCTAATTGCATTATAGCACATTAGAGCTGTCTTAGGGTAACACTGGGATTAGCTGATTTATCCAGCAGGGTTACAGCCTCTGCTCCTGCTTCTGCACTTCCAGAAACCGTCACCATGAGCCAAAAGCCAAAGCTTATGAGCAAGTCACAGGTTTTGTCTGCAGAACCGCCGAGTGTACTTTTGATGCTGGTGCATCAAAGTTTGCTGCCTTCTAGGGAAAAAACCAGAACAGTTCTTCCAGCCTGCTCTTAGGGGCTTCCATATCAGGCTTAGATGCTGTTTTCACCATCCAAGAAAGAACAGGCACTGGCTACCCTGGAAAACGTCCCTAAAGGAGGGGGAAAAACCAGCCATGTACCAGCCTCCCAAATGAGCATATTCCTGAGTACAGTGCCCATCTCTACACAGGGACAACCAGAGTCCTTGTACATGTGGCCATATGAACTGGAGGCCTTTTCTGCACTGCAGGACCCTCCAGCAATGGCTGTGGACAACTGGAGCAAGTTCAGGGCCAGCTCAAAGGTGGCACCACCCAATATCTTTAAAAAAACACCAGCAAATACTGACTCAGAAATAATTGTGTGACACATTAGCTCTGTCTTGCCATTTTACATGCAAAGCAGCTTTTCTTAATAACATCTGCTCACAAACAGGGACCCATCAATGAAAGCTGCACTCAAAACCAAGCCAGGAACAACATGATTCAATATGTGAATCCATCAGACATAAGGCCTCCTAAATAAATAAATACCAAGTGTATCTCCCTTCCAAGGCATGGGATGGTCACTGGGTCACTGTCACCACTGTGTCCAGCTATGCGCTCAAAAGGCAGATTTGACACTGGAGATGTTTTTTACCCAGCTCTGAGGCAGCAGCTCAGGTTATGGTAAAATCTGCTTACAATGCCCTTGGTCCTGGGAGGGTGTTCTCACACACAGGACATCCTTGGGAAAACTTCAGAAGCTCACGTGAGCTTTTTCCTACTTTTCTGTAAGAAATTCCCAAAACCTAACCAAATCCACATCCACTACTTGTTTCTAAGGAGAAATAAATTACTTTCTTCTCCTGCAGTGAATTGCAGGTGGACCTGGAACTTGAATGCACATGAGTAAATCCCAAGCATCCCTGCTGATGCAGGGGGCCCTTCACAGCTTTTTGGGAATCACAATCAAAGCTACCTTTTATGTAAATGAAAAATTGAACATTGGAAGTGGAAATGATAAATAACCTGCCACTGCCTGCCTATATGTCAGAACAAATGCTTCTTCTAATTGCAGCAAAATATTGGTCTTCCTATATTAAAATTTATTATTGCTGTTGATTTAACATTCCTGTTTCTGCCTTGCAAATTATTGGGGGCCATGGTGAGTGAGCAAATGTTTAACAGTCATCTATTTATGTCCTGTGCCTTTGTTTCCTTGGAAACATTGTAAATGGAATAACAAATGTGATGGTTTCAGCTGATACGGTGATTTTCGAGAATCAGCCCTAAGCTCCTCTCATAGCCACGGGCTCAACGTATCTGATTAAATGGAAGGAGAAAGGCAGAGCTGGGAGAGGGCGCGGGGAGGAAGGACCCGATGTGTGGCTCAGCTGTGTCAACAAGGACTGACTCCTGTGAGGACAGATGGCAGAAGGCAGGATTACCCCATCCGAGAGCTGCACTCCCAGCCCTGCACAAAGCAGATGTGTGGAAGGAGCAGCAGCACTTCCTTCTGCCCTGTCAATGCAGGGATTATTTCCATGTGGCTGCTGTGCATCTGGGCACCCAGAGCAGCCAGGCCGGGCTGGCACACGGGTCAAGAGCAGCCTTAAGCTTCCCAAGCACAAAGCAGAACTGGAACAAGGAGTATTTAGGCTCCACTGCCTCTAAGTGCATTTATGTGCTTTGCACAGAGAGAGGAAAAGATGTGGAGGAAGGAAGAGGGGAGCTAGGCTGAAAAGCAGTGCAAGGAGCCTGATGGCAGTGCTATGATTCTAGGGCCAAAGACTTCTCTTTCTTGGGAGGATTTGGGGGGTGAGCAAAGCTCCTCATGTGGGACACAGATGATTTGCAGGATGCCAGCGGTCCTGGAAGGACGGCACTTGGCCACTGGGACCTGTAGTTGAGCAGAGTCTCTGTCATGCACAGTCAAGTCAAAATAAATAAATACAACATTTTCTGCAAAGTTGGCATGGCATGTAGCTAGAAACTTGCTTCAGGCTTCAAAAAGTTCATTTTCATTGAGATTTCCTTGGCTATGTTCGGATGTGCTGTGCAATGAGAGCCTTGGCCATCCGTTACCTGCAGCCCACATTACCTGGAATGACACGCAGGCAATGGGACACTAAAACAGACAGATTTATGGCCGTAAGAGCATGGAGAAGCTGGTGAACAGAATGCCCAGCATCTAAACACTAGCTCCATGAGAAAAAAGGTTTTCTCTCTTGGTGGGTCCCTCTGACACCCACCGGCAGATCTCCAAAGGAGGCTTCCTGCAAGTTCTGGCATAAGCTGCCGTGAGCGGGGTGGGAACTGGCAGTGAGTTACTCGAACCCCAGCATCACCCCAGCTGGTGTCTCTGCTGTGCATCTATTTCCACCTTAACCATGGACAAATTCTTCCTGCCTTCACCCACTGCATCACGTTCCAGCATGTGGAGGATGTGGTGCAGCAGGGCCAGTGCTCAGTCCCAGGTTTTGCTGCTTTATGTCTTTTTCTTTTTATAAAGAAAGCTCAAACAAAAGGAAAATCTGTAGTTGCCGTGTGAGAAGGAGCAGAGCGTCTCTGTGCATCAACCATCTGAAATATGCAGTGTCCTTTTATTTCTTCCCGTCAACACAAAAAAAAATCTGTCACTTTGGGACATCTGCTGCTGGAAAACTTTTCCGTGAGTGCCAGACTGGCAGCGCTGCGAGCACGTCAGACGAGGCGAGATGCCAGAAGGCTTTCTGCTGGTCACCAGAGCCGCTCGGCGAGCTGAGGGCTCCATCACATCTCCACACAATGCCCTGACGGGCATTGATGGAAGTGGGGAGAGGAGCTGCTGCAGATTCACACCCGGCTGAGCTGAAACGAGAGGCCTCTGCTGCTCGAAAGCCACAGTATTCCCAAGCTGTCTTCCCAGTTCATAGGCAATCAGGATGACTGATCTGGCTCGGGTCAGGGGTCCAGGCCGGTGACCGGAGATCGGCTTTCCAAAGGCTCCTCTGAAAAGTCCGCGAACTGAAGGAAGCCTCTTCATCGATTCAGCAGCACAAAGAAGAGGGGCCCATCTGGGAGGGCATCAGCCTGCGTGCACACAGGCGCACAAAGGAGGGAGTGCAATGAAATTAATGCAGAGAGCAGGCCTTGGCTAGCAGGGACAGCGTTCTGAGTGCCAGCAGATACAGAAAGCCACCAGTGCCACTTTCAGATGCCCCATGCCTGCTCTGGCTCTGTTTGTTACGGCCTGTGTTGTGCTGTGCTGCACTGAATGATCTGCTTCTGGGCTGCCAGCCCGTGCCGTGCTGGGAAGGAGCCTTTGCCCCCCAGCTTTGCAGAAATGCCCTGTATTCTGAAGGTTGCCTCATACAGGCTGAAAATTAAGGTGCAAAGCTTGAGAAGTGACACTCAGCAACCCAGAGGGACACTGCATATCATTCCCAGCCCTCTATATGCATATTCTTACACATCCAGAAATTAGATATCATACACAGCATCCTAGGTAAAATTGGGTTGGGTTATGCAGAAGGACTAGTTTCTATTTTGCAGGTACTGCAGCCCACTGGCCAGAATCCCAGCCCAATCTTGTGATTTCAGACTCACCCAAGAGCAGCTTCTGAAAGGATGGTGCTGGTCCCAGCCACTCAGTCTGTTTTTATGAGACACAGAGTACAATCACAGGCTTAAGTGAATCCTGCCCCAGGAAGCAGAGAAGTGTTTACATCATCAGGACCATGGGGAAGCACAAAACATCTCAGGAAAAGCTACTGGAAGGGAGGACAGAGCCTATATTGGTAGGACTGCAAATGCAGACTCCAGGGAGAGCTCTCTGCTGCTAAATGGAAAGTCCCCCAAACCTTTTTCCCATCAAGCAGCACAGATACTGGAGAAGAAAAAGACCCAGGCTAATTCAGGGGAGACTAATTTTAGGCTGCACCACTATGGGCTCAGCCTCCTGTCTCAAAGCCTCCTGTGTAAGGACCATTCTCTGCTGATGGATTTTGCTGTGTGCAACAGTTGGAACAAACACTTAAACTCCTGACTTGATGCACTTCAAGAGCAGCTCAGTGGAGCAGCACACAGAGAAATTACACAGGCAACTTGGTAGCAAACTAATCACAGCCACATGAGAAGGAGAGACTGATGCCTGTTGCCGTTGGCTGATCCGGGGCTGCTGCAGGTCCTTTTTGTGGGATACGGCTGTGTGATCCCAGCACAGAATCCCGGCTTGGTGCAGGGATCACACTGATTCCCCACTGCTTAGCGGGGCTTTGGGCGCTTGTGCAGAGATCCTCCTTGCAAAGGCCATTTCCATGTGTCTTCCAAAGTCAAACCCATATATTATGCTTAAATCAGGAGCAGCTGGTTCACATCCCCATCCTCCACGTACTTATTTGTCATGCTTCTGGGAACTGAAATATGATTTGCTATAGAGCACACTTCCCTCAATCATAACCATCTTCAAACTCACAGCATAAGGAACTGCAGGCTTGCCTGTCCTCCCTTATGTGGTCCAAAACCCTACAAACTGAAGTGTTTGTGGGGAGTGTGTACAATGAAGGGATGTACAAGCCCATCTGCACCTTTTCACACCCAGCTAATGTAGGGTTAATAGAAAAAAAGCCCCCTTGTGAATGACAGGCTCTGGTTTCCCTGGATTTGGTACCAGAAGGGCTGTCTGGTCTTAAGTGCTTGGTGTTTGTGCTTCAAGGCCCCGCTCTGTATCTGCGCTGCGATTTAACAGCATAAGAAGTGCAAGAAGAGCAAAATTGTCCTGATGTTTATTTACAAAGGAGTATTTCCCCTGATGAACCTTGAACATTCATGGTCCTGGAAGTGAGACATTTCCAGAGCACTAAACCAAGTGCAAACCAGTGAGGAAGAATTTAAAAAGGGGACAGTTCACAAGCAAAGGTCACCAAGGAGAGCAAATGCCACCTGAACCCAAATTCTAACAAAGCCTTTTTCCGGTCGAACAAATGAAGTCCCTTAATTACAATTTGTAAATAAAATCTTCTTGGAAAATCAATATTTAGAGCCTGCCCTCTCTGAAGATGTTGGCCTTTGTTCCTTGCTATTATGGCAATATAAACCCCATAGTGCGATACACTTCCAGGCTGGAAATTACCCCCCTGAACCTGATTGGGTCAAAGGAAGAAAAGCAGTAAACCTCTCATAGTGGTAATTTGGGGACTATTTCATGCTTCCTTGTAAATTTTGAAGTAATAACCTAGAAACATAATTTTACACGAGCCCACGGTTAACTTGGCCAGTAACCACACCTTCCTCCTGCAGCAATACTCCACTTTCGGGATGGGCTGGTGATGCCGGGTGCGAATTTTGCTAGAAATTCCCCTTATACCTCTCAGGCATTTGGACCATGATTGATCAGAATCACTCCAAGAGCAACATGGGCATCTCTGATCAGCATAGAGGGACAGACCCTGCCACTGCTGGACACAGGGATGGCTCCACCTAAGTCCAAAAGGCTCCATCAGCTTCTCCCTCGGAGAGCTTGGCTCAGCACAGCATCACCCTGACAGCAATCGGCTGCATCCCCAGCCCAGGGGCTGCATGGCAAGGCAGCCCCATCGTCAGCTCCTTCAGTCATTTTTATTCACAGCTTTTAATGGAAAAGCCCACAATTCCCTATGCCTGAGCCTTCATGCATTTTTCATTAACAATTATCCGCTATCCCAGAACTGCTTTTGATTTTTTTGCTAATCATCGATTGGCTATTTTGTTCCCACACAGCTGGCATTTTCAAAACATAACAACCACCTCTGGAGAGGGCACAGCAGAAGGCTGATCTTTAATGCTAATGTGCCCAGAAACCGTCAACACATCAGGTGATGCGAATTCACATCTGAGGGACCATGAGGGATGAGATATTTATTGGACGCTGCCTGTGAGGCTGATTTTACTGTGCTGAAAGCCTGAAAGTTGCTTAGCAAGGGAATGTCTGATGTTGTACCAGCAGCCACATCCAATCTCCAGTGAATCCAGTCCTGAAGGTGCATCCCAGCAACAAAGGGCTTCTGGAGTCCCCTCACCTTGTGGGGTTTGCTCTCCTTGGATTTGCAGTTACTGCATATGAGAGAGAGTGTGGCATGAGGCAGATGCAAAAGAGCCCTTCACAACTTCAGGAAGCAACAGATCCATCGGCTGTGGGTTTGTGCTGCCGCCCACAGGGCCTCAAGCTTTCAGGAGCAGAGCAGCATCTCAAACACACCATCTTCTGCAAGTCTGGACCTCACTTTTGGCTGCGTTAATTTACAAAAATGAAGCTGCTCCTAACAACACATTTTGCAGTCAATTAGCACATGATGTTTTGGGATGATTTACTTCTTTTTTTTTCCTAAAAATCCCTTAGGGGGAATTCAGACCTCTATGGCAATATTAAGCAGAGTTTTAATCCAAATGAATTTTCTAGGAAACCATGTAATCTAATTAAAAAGCTCATAGTGCAGTTTAGTAGCTTCATTACTAGTAGATTCGAGATCCATCTTTACACAGACAAATATTTTTGAAGCGCAACAGACTGATAAATCCAAGACATAACCACAAACCGATTCTGCCTGGAACTAAGTGGGTTACAGCACTTAGTCATGCCCATGAGAGTAAAACAAAGGGCAAACTTGAAAAAGCTCAGGAAAAAATCATCCGTTGATATGTCTCCTCCACTTCATGGAGCTCCCAGCCCTGCTGCATCAGTGAGGGCATTTAACAGACTGACAGCTTTGGAAACCACCAGGCATGGCCACTTGCCTGGAGCTGGAGATTGGAGTATACCAAGACTAGTGTGAAAGAAGACAAAAGTTCAACACTGTCGACTATGATGGCCGGAGGGCTCAGCTTTACAATCCTGTTACTATAGCTTGAGAAGATGCCACGTGTCAGCTGAGCCCCAGGAATGGGCTGAGCTCCCTCAGCCTGTGCCAGATGCTGTAATCTGATCATTCAGCTCGTTGTGGAAAAGGCTGATGCAAAATTACATTAAATGATTGCCATAAGAAAACGATTACAGCGATGTTCACCAAGCCGCAGTTCATGTGCATGGGTAGCACAGCTCCAGACACAGGGACCTGGCCAGGAGACGTGACCATGACCAAAGACCCGACTCCTGCTCTCCTCAAACAGTGAAGAGGAATGATTTCACAGGGAAGACATCTGGGCAAGACACACGGCTGGATTCAGTGTCAGTTTTGCCATACTGACCACTTGGACTTCATCACTTCTGACTTGGCTATCTGATCAATAAAAGGAGATGCACTAATTTCACTCCTATCCCTTCTGCTCTCTTCATACCATAAAGGGCAGACATGCCTCAGAAAGCCATGCCATGAACTAGAAGGCCACAAGCCTGAATGGACTGTCATCTGTATGTGCACATACAAAGTTTCCTGAAGCTCTAAAAACTTGCAGTTTGGAGAAAACCTCTACTGACTGAGATGATTTTATTACCACTCACACCTTCTTGCATCACACATCCTTGCATCACACATCCTTCCATCGCTCATGTAACAAAGCTTTAAAAACCCCTCAAACGAGAAAACAAAAAGCCACATTATATAGACACTCAGAAAAATAAACTCACTCTTGTCCCCTGAGGAACAAGCCATGGTGCCTGCACAGCACTTCCCAACTGTCTAAACTGAAGGTCCAGACCCTCCAGCAAGGCTGGGTACTTGCTTTTCTGAGACACATTTGTTAATATAGAGAGCACAGAGGACAAACCTCTACCAATACCTCAGGTTTACAACACAGGTGCTATTATTTTGTAGTATATTTTTTCATGCTATTTCCATAGAAACTACATCGTTGACTGGTAATTTTCACACTAAGTGCATAATTTCCTCAGTACAAACATCTCCATCCCCTCTCAGGAAAATGCAGTTATTTAGTGCTCAGAGAACACACTCTTCCCTGGTGAGATAAAAGGCTAAAGTTTAGTGAAAGTCAGGCTCCACACAAGTATTATTTCTAATGTATTTGCATTTGCACACCCAGGCAGGCCAATGTTCAGGCATTAAGGCACATTTCCTCCACTGAGGAGTGAATAGGGTCCCTGTCAGCTCCAGGAACAACATTTAGCCCTTCTAGAAATATCCAGACGATGATCAGGAGAAAAAAGAAACTTTTCCTGGGTTCCTGCATCAAACAAAGTCTAATGCTGATGTCCTGACACAAAAAATCATGGAACACCAAAATGTAAGACTACAAGACGCAGCCAGCAGGACTGGAGCAGTGTTTTAGTTTACCAAAGCCCAAGCTGAATCCACAGATCTTCTTCAGAACACTGCCACCTTCACATCAGCTTTTTGCTATGCAGAAAGCAAACCAACCTCTCTCCCACTCCCATTTCCACAGCAGTGCCAGAGCCCAGTGCACCAGGACTTACCTGTTGTTATTCTTCAGCTTGATGTGGTCGCTGGTCTCCAGGATCTGTCCATTCCTCAGCCACGTGATCTGGGGAGGGGGTTCCCCTTGGGCCACACACGTGAAGATGGCAGTAGTCCCCACGGGTCTGGAAATGGACTGGGGATGCTGCACAAACTCTGCTGGGGCTGAGAGGAGGAAGGAGAAAGAGGGTGAGAAAAGTCAGGATGATTCCACTTTATCCTACAAAAATCTACCTTGTAAATAAGCATTGTCTGCCTGGGAACATGGGATACTTGGCCAACCCACAGCACAGGCAGTAGATAACTCTTGTTTGGATGGTGTGTCTGTAAATAATGCAATGCTGCCTTTTGGTTGCCCACCCTGGCAGTCATGGCTTCACTGGAGACACTTGAGGGCCAGATCAGAAGTGATGGAAAGCCGAGATGAGTCCTGCAGGGTTCAGGCAAACAGGACCAAGGTTTAAGCCCCTTCACCTCTCCCTGGTCTTCCACAGAAAGCAACCCCAGTGCTGACACTGGGGAGGTGTGCTGCTTCCTCGATGGCAGAGGTCGAGCAACACCCTGGCTTTGTCCAAAGGACCTGAATGGCATTAGCAAACTGCTTGAAATGGAAAGACATGTATGGATATCATACGGCAATCTGGCAGGGTGTTGTCTCCCCAGTAAATATCAGATTTGCTGCTAATTTTTCCTGTCAGCAAGAGACTGGGGAACCATTTTTACCCCAGATCTTCAGCCTGGAACCATTGGGGTCCTGCCAAGCCTGGCAGAAGACTACACCACGCCTGTAACTGCTGCTCATCTTGCCACCGAATGTCTTCACCTTTGACAATAACATTTCATAACAGAAAGTGATCTCCTCCTTCCAGCAGCTCAAATTAAATTTAAAATCATTTATCAGAATAAACCAGCATATCAGCCTGCAGAAAGCAGGACCTGACAGACACTGCCAAATAGGTGAGATTATTCAAGCAGTTCTGCTTCAAAGGGCAAAGTGATAAATATACTCCATGTTGCTACTGAAACCTAAAATCAGGTGGAACTGGCAGCAGACACAATGAAGACAAACAGATAAGAGGCACAGGCCCATAACAAATTTACTGACTAACATCACATAATGGATGGCTGACATTAAATTTTTTTGACAAAATTAGGATTATCGAGGGAGACACGTTCAGAGCCACTCACTGGCGTTTTCCAAGCATGGGGTTGGTGGGCTGTGCCACCAGCGGAGATTCAGGGATTGGAGAAGGGAGCAAACTGGTCCAGCGAAATATACTGAGGAGTGGCCAGGCTGCAGGTGGGATGCAAGAGTTGACTCTTGTGGTTCATGGCCAAAACACCCCTTGGGGTTTGCTGCAGCGTTTTGAGGGGACAAAGCTCTTCCCCAGCCGTGTGCAGGTAAGGGAAGAGCATGGCTACTGCTGTAACATGGCCAAACTGCAGGGATGGGTGCTTGTGTGAGAGTAAAAGTCCAATTGTGCAGATTCTAAGTCCTCCAAGCAGGAAGACAGAGAAATTCATCACAGAGCCTGGCCCCCTTGAAGGAGCCCCCTCCTTAATTTTTAATAATCAGAGGGAAGTGGAACATGGCAGGTCTGACTTACGTTACTGGTACGGGGTATCTGCCAGCAGAGTTTATTGTCAGGCCACCGCTGTCAGCGCTCGGCTGCACTAATGAACCTGATCCCAGCAACCCAATGGACATGTACTTCCAGAACCTCCTGCTAAACTTCCCCATGTGCCAACCAATCTCTTGCCCTTTTACTTCCCTTTTATGTTTTTGCTTTAGACTTACAGATTAAAACAAAATTCAGGATGAGTTCAATAAAAGTTGGAAGCAAGGATAAAGAGGGGGAAAACCCCTCTTCCCTGCCATGAATGGACTCTTTGTGGTGTACAGTGAGAGCATTAGAGACTTGATTTTCCTCAGCCTCCCGCCCCCCACTTTGTGCTGGCGCAGTTTTGCAGGAGCAATTATTTTGCAAGTGGCTGTGCACCTCCCTGCTTTCATGTGGGCTGCCGAGTTGCACCCGCAGCACTCGCAGGTGCAAACACACGATGCCAAGGAAGGGCACAGCCACCTTCCAGCTCCTCGCTGCAGCTTCATTACAGATCCTCTTGGCTCTTTGCCTCTGCCTCCCCCTCGCTTCATCAAATCTCAAACTGTTTGTTCCAGCAGAAACGAAGTTGAAATATGGAAAGAAGCATCCAGCATAACCCTTCTGGAACTGCTGGCTCTCCTTCTCCTCCTTTATTAGCCCGTGTCAAGAGGGAGTAATTGGAGCGGAGTCGTGTGTGACTCGGGGTAACAAATGTGCAGCTGCGGCCACTGGCTCGGTGCCAGTGACACTGCTCAGTGTCACAGCCCCACGAGTTCCTTGGGTCCCTGCTCCCCTCTGCCATTCCTCCTCTTTGCTGCCTTGCTAAACACAACCAGATCAAAACCCCAGCCCCTGCTTAACTTGCTTAAACTCTCTGGGGAGCAGGTTCCCACCTCTGCTGTGCTGTCTCCTGTTCCATGGCATCCCTTGTTGCAAGACACAGATTGTCCTTCCACTGTTCCTGCTCTTCCTGGCTTTCCCCAGGCATTGCTCTGTCCTGTTCAGATCTCAACAGTGTGAAGCTGTAGTGCCAAATGGCCCAGGTCAAAACAGAAACTCATGGAGTCAGAAGGACATGGTCTGGGAACAGATGGAGTTTAAAGGACATAGACTGAGTGGGTGCCCCTCTGCTACCTGGACCAGGATGCACCCGACCTGGTGTTCATAACCAGTGCCCCAAGGAAGGTGCCCTCAGGCAATTGCTGTTGTGTGGACTACGGCAAATGGCTCCTTTCCTGGGCAGAAAACATCTCCTCTCCCAGGTCCTCTCCCCTGCCCTTCTAAATGATTTCGACAGGATCCAATTGTTTGCCACCCTGGGTTAGTGGGAAAGGAGCAGAAGCCAACCCTGCCTGCTGCCAGCCCTGCCTTCAGCCAAGTCCTGCCCGCTGCCAGCCCTTCACCCTCCTCATCACTCATAATTAATAGCGCATCTTGTCAGGGCCCATCCCACCCTGCCTGGAGGCACAGTGGCCTGAACACCTCTGCCTCTGTCACACTACATGCCAAAACACCATCGCAGGCAGCCAGAGGAAGCATTTCTCAGCCCTCTATTAAGATTTTAATAAAGGTATTAATGGAGATCACTGTTAAGAGCAGAGGATTCAAACCTGGCAAGGAGGAGTGGGCAGGATCCAGCCCTGGTTTGTGAAGTATGAAGAAACCAGAGTGTTGATTATTCAGGACTTAATGGGAGGGAGGGGATCATGCAGTTTTAATGAATATTTAAAGGCATGACATTGGTATCAAAAAGCAATAACACTTAATACCACCCCCAGAATCGCTAACAAAGTGATTCAATAGCTTTTACTGTGCTCAGCAAACTGTGATAGCACAGAGATGCACTGCAACAGCAGGTTCTAACAGAGACCTGGATGGGCTCCATCTCTTTAGGGACATGTCAGCAGGGACCAGCCACCAGTGCGTCCCCCAGGATATCAGAGAACTTTGCTGTCCTCACCATGAGGTTGTGGTGTGGTGCTTATGGCAGCGCCTGATGGCTCACAGAAGGTCCCAAGGATCAGGGAGCACTGACAGGTCACTGAGAAGATCCCAAGGATGAGGGAGCACTGAGAGCCAATGCTCTGGTGCCAGACCAATCCATGCCTCTTGCATCTCAGTATGAAGCATCATTAATTCTCAAGTGGACCGAGTGGCAGAGTCGGGGAGGGAAGCCGGGGTGAAGAGAAGGAAGAATAACAGGGAAACAACAAAACCTCATAAATTAGGCTACTGGCACCCATAATAAGGGTATAAAGGAGAAGTCAGGTCAGTGGGGAAGTCAGTCAAGCACAGCAAATGGTGACAGGAGATTTAAAACAACTGCTGCTCACTTGGCTTCTTTCTGTTCACTATAGAGAATGCTCAGATGTTTACTTGAGTAACTTACAGTAGCAGTGATGGGGCTGCAAGGGCCAAAGATGGAAACTGTGCCCATGTCCCCTGGAAAACAGGCAGAGAACACTCAAGGGGGCTGTCATGGAGCCTGTCCTTTAGCCCTCATGAAATTCTTGTCCCAGCAAGGTGCAGGCTGGAGCTCCACAGCAGCGGGATATGTTCGCATGTCACCCCCAAGTGTGGTCCTGGAAGAATGCACCAGAGGGATCACACACCCTAGCTCACTCCAGCATCCTGACAGACAAGATTTGAGTGCCCTCCTGTCCCTGTGTAGTGGCTTTTCTTGAGAAGGAAAATGCGGACAGGAAGGGAACTGCTCCATGGGGGACACTGACTCACACAGCACGTATTGAAGCTGGTTTGCAGAATGAATTCAGGGCTAAACTCAAGGACAAACCAAGTACCACAGAGCCAAGCCTAAACCACAGCAACTGCAATACATCTGCTTCTGAATTCCACCCTGCAGACAAGGCTTGTGATGCCAGTGAGCAAGAACGACTGAAGAAACATCAGGAAGCGCAGCGGTGGCCGATCTGCTGGACCAAGGAGTGCTGCCCAGTCCTGCCAACAGAAAGCAAGGCGAACAAGGCGGGCATTGTCAGCAGAGCCTTCAAACCCATGTCCTTAAGATGGGCCCTCATTTATGAGATGGGATCTCATTTTTCTGCATAGCTTTCAGGAGGAAATGAAGCGTGGAGTGGAGAACACTGGTGACCATCTGGCCATTCACAGCCCATCAGTTTGTTATGACACTAAACACATAATAAAGCACAAAAGATTGCACAGGAGGTAGAGGGAAAGTGCTTTGATACATTTTTTTTCCTTGCCACCGAAGCCTGCTCTTCCCTCGCCTCACACACACACACACCCTCAGTTTCAGCCGGCGCTGCGCTGCATTCGGCCCTTCGACAACTCCCCCCGTGAGACTTTCATTCGAAGCCCAGCACAAAGCAATATTCAAATGGCTGTGCTGGGATCTGAAGGGAAAATGGAAACTTTCTTGTGTGAGAACCTTACAAAAGAGATCAAAGGAGCCTAAATGGCCAAGGGAGGGCGGGGAGGGAAGGAGTGGGGGACTGACGCCTTCTCCTCTGGAGAGAGGAGAAATTCCCAGGAAGATAATACGATGGTGTTAGATTATCTAAAGGAAAACTTGCAATGGAAAGGACATTACTGCTAGAGGAAGAGCAGAGCCTTGTGTTGGGACACCTCTGCCCACGCAGCTGCTGGATGGGACAAGGATCACTGCTGGCAGCAGGAGGGAGGACGTGGTCTCAGTTCCAGCCTCCCGCTAACTCCTTGCCTTGCAACAGGAAATATCGCCCTTTCTCCTCCAGTTTCCCACCTATAAAACATTCCTCCTTCAAAAGACATGGGGCAAGTTAATTTGTGCCTCCAGGCACTTCAAGGGCCCCTGCATAAAGGCAGCAAGTACCTGGCCTGGTGTGCTTTGAGGATGCCCTATTGTCCTAGCCCTGTGCTAACTTCCTCTCCAACCAGGCTTTTGATAGCCCGCTCTTTGCTTTTCTCTGTTTACGGATGTAATTTGCATCGCTGACATCTTGACAAAGATAAAACCCACACTCTTCCATGTCAGTCATTATCGCTGTTTTCTTCCCAGATGAACCTGAACAGCAATCATTTGTACCTCTCAGCTGGAAAATTCAGGCAAAATAAAATGCAGAGGCAGGAAAAACTGCTTCCAGAGGGAGGGTGAGCAAACCTGGGATGAGCTCAGCTGCCTGGCCAGAGTCTGCCATTACCCTGCCTGGGGAACATTCCCCTAAAAAACATGAAGCATTTTAAGGATGGGCAATACAGGCTGGGGTCCTGGACACTGCAGGTCCTGTCTAAGGGCTACTCCAAGGACACACTGGCCACACTTCTCCATACCACTGCCAGCTTCTCTGCTGATGCTGAATGCAGGAGCACCCCCCTTCCACAGAAAGACTGGGCCCCAATGGCCCTGTGAGTAACATTTTAGGGACAAATTCTTATCTTGGCTCCCCAGGAGAAAAATCCACAGTAATTCTACGGCAGCTGAACTCCAGCACTAGACCAGCTGCTCAAGAGCTGATGTTCAAATCTCCAAAAAGACCAAAAACTGCCGATCTGCAGCAATAAGAAGTTGTGCTACCTTTCACCCTCTCATTCAGTTGCTAACAGGAGCAGTCAACTGTATTCAATGGCTGTATTTTTACAACTTCATATATTTTCCAAGTAATTTGTTTTGGGTCTGCCTCCCTGCCTCCTGGACAACAGCTTGGCATTTGGGCTCAGGAGACCTCTCCTACATGTGCAGAGCTGTCCTGCAGCAGCTCTAAAGGGTTTGTATCAGTACAGAGAGGTTGCTCTTAATGCCGGGATTGATGTTTCTTATTAATAAGGGGATTCATAGCTGTGCCAGTTGGCAGGTCCCTTCATTGCACTGCTCACCCAGAAATCCAAAAGCAAAAGAAACAGCAAGTTTTCACCTTGTCTCATGTTTGACCAGCACCTGGGGCTCAGGAGGCACAGGCAGCCCTTTCCACAGCTCCTCCCTTTCTACATTACTCCTCCATGGCTGGTGGGATCACCGCCAGCAACTCCCAGGATCTGTCGGGTGACATCAGGGCTAGAGCTGGGTGAGCATCAGGGCTGGAGCGGGGCACTTTCCCCATCAGCAGCACGAAGGGTTCAATTAGCGGCTCCGGCAGGAGGTGTGTAATTTTAGCTTCAGGATATCATCAGTCAATAGTTAATGAGTGAACTGATGAGAGCGCGAGATGCTTTAAGTGGACTAGCTTGAAGAGGAGGTGAGTGCCTGTAATCAGGGGCGGATTGCTGCCATTCAGAGCATGCTGCCAGCTGGGTTTGCCTTCTCAAATACTTGCCTGGCTCCCCTCACCATGGAGACTGGTCACACGGAGCATGTGGAAGGGATTTCTGTGCTTTCCCTAGTGCTGATCCCTGCTTTGGGCTGAACTGCCCTTTACAAGTAGCATTTCAGGACAGTTGCTGCGGGAAGAGGAGCAACCTGCATCCTATGGGCATGGCCCCCAATGGGTGCTTCACTCAGGTCATGGCAATGGGCACAGACAGTGTCAAATGCTACAGGAAACAATCTTGCAGACTTTTAGGAAATGGTTTTAGACTTACTGGTGCCATTTCAGTTGGAAAACAATACTCTGTGAGTGGTATCCACTGCTGGATATCACTGCCGGAGTCATATCTATCATTCAGAGGTGTCCATGAGACAAATTTGGCTGATTAATTCAGGCTTCCTGCTGAGATGTATAAGTATGATAGCACGATAACAAGTAACAACCAGTGTCTGCTAAGACAAAGAAATGCCTGTGATGGGGTGGGAAACCATTGCAGCCCATGCAGCTGATGCCTCAGCTGAATGATACCTGGTTGTGACTCACCTGTGTGGGACACAGACACACACCCACTTGGGAAACCACGTGTCCAGAGAAGAAGTGCTTTGTTTGGTACCACCAGAGATGAAGTCAGCACCTATCCAACCCAAGCCCTCAGGGTCCCAGGGGCTCACCTTGAACGACGAGGCTGCCCTGCGCGGTGCGGCGCACCCGCGTGCCGGGTTTGTTGGCGGCGCACACGTAGATGCCAGAATGCTGCACCGTGAGATCCGAGATCATGAGGTTTCCTGTGCCCAGCACCTGGATCCCCTCCACGCCAATCGGGCGGCCATCTGAAAGAAGGGGAGAAGGACAAGAGTCACAAGCTGGACTTTTGTGTGAGGTTCTCCAGGCCACAGCCCTCAGTGAGGTCCAATCTAAGTACTTATGGAGTGGTGCCAGGTTCTGCTACTGGCATTTGCCAAATAAAGTCAATGGGATTTAGCTGATGCTCTTACCAGAACTGCCTTCCGCAGAAAGCCAGATCCTTATTTACATGTTTGCCCAAAATCCTTCTTTGTGCTGCTTAAAAACCCAAAGTACCACCACAGGAAATGTGAAAGCTTTCAACCATGTGTTCAGATTAAGATGAAGCACCCAGAACATAGTTCAACAGAGGGGTTAAACCAAGCTAAATCATCTCAGCTTCTCTGAGTCATCGCCTGGGTTATTGCATTAGAATGAGCAAGGATCCAATCAGCTCAATAGCCTGTTTCCAACAGAGAGGCTTCAAGAAAAAGTCCAGCCAACCTACTGCAGTATTTCTCTGATGCACTTTCCCAGCCACCAGCAATTTATGACCTGCAGATTACCCAACCCAGAAGTGATACCACTTTACCTGATAACCCTTGATGGATTTTGTGGCTTCAGAAAATAAGAGAATACTGGATTTTGGATTCCTTAGCCCTTGAACATACACTACCTCAGGGCCAAGGGTTAGGGTTGGTCAGTCTCTGAGCTGGTTGTTAGATCTCAGTTACTCTGGCTTGGAAGGGCAACTGAAAAGAGCTGCCCCCATCCCGAGTGCTGGATATGAGGCATGTGAAATAGCACAGTATCAGGGAATTCACTTCCTTCCTGTTTTCTCTGGAAAATTCCCAGCCAGCTCTAATTACAATGTGTTTCATTAGTATCAGGCTATTGCTTTCTATTGTTTCATTGATTTAAGACAAAGGCAGCTCTAAATCAGGCCTAGCACATGTCAGGGTGCCTGAGAAGAGGGGCAAGGCAGGGGAGGAGTTTTACCGGAGGAGCAGTTAAAGGAAGCACACTTCCATCAGACAGGAATCAGGAATTCAGTTCTCTCAAGTTTGCTCATAGAGGAGTTTAAAGAACCTACAGACACCAGAGGAACAAGAACCAACCCTGCTGATGTTCCCACCTGACCATCCCATGAGACTTCCATACTCATGTGCTCCACTACAGTAGAAGAGCCTGGTCTTGTGCTCCAAAGTCTGTGCCATAATCTTGCCACGAGATTCATGCTCCAACACAGACAGCATGCAGGGCTGGCTAGAAGTCACCCTGCAATCACATGCTTTTGATGTAACGTCATGCTTTGCATAATGAAAGATATTAGACAATTTGGGTCATTCATAACCAACAGGTTCTGGAATAGATTGGGAAAACCCCTGCTCCTCCATGGACTGCAGGAGGATCTCTGCTTACCTGTGGAACTCCATGGGCTGCAGAGGCACAGCTGCCCCACCACAAGCTGCACCCCAGCCTGCAGGGGAATCTCTGCTCCAGTGCTGGGAGCAATTCCTGCCCTTCCTTCTGCACTGACCTTGAGGTCTGTTCCTCTCACATGTTCTCGCTCCTCTCTCCAGCTGCAATTTGCTCTTTTTCCCTTTTTAAATCTGTTACCCCAGAGGTGCTACCACCATTGCTGATGGGCGCGGCCTTGGGCAGTGGTGGGTCCATCTTGAAGCCAGCTGGAATTGGCTCAACTGGATATGAGGATCCCAGCAACTCCTCACTAAAGCCATCTCTGTAGTCCCCACACTACCAAAACCCTGTCATGCAAACCCAACACAACCATAGGAGTGAAGGATCCCATTTCAGATTCCGGGCAGCATCCCTCTAGGAAACATCGGCAAAGCATGGACTGAGAGCTACAAAAGCACTTCCCAAACCTATCTCCTACCATGCTCTTCATATATTGTTTTTCAGGAAATTTTGAGCTTAAAGGTTTCCTTGTGTCATTAGACAGGAAATGCCAGACCTCTTCATTATTTGCATTGCAAAGAAAAATGCTCAGGTCTCTTAGAGACAGAAAAACAATGTCATTAAATGATCACACTGCTGGCCAAGCCACCGCCACAGTAAATGGCTCAGTCATAAAAAGGACAGTAAAACATGACCTGTCCCACATTTAATGAGTAATAACAAGGAACCATTCCTTCCAAACAGCACTTGAACTGAAGTGTAAAGAGGTCTGAATTAAACCCAAATTGAACTTGATTTCAGCTTTTAAATTAGACCTTTTGGAAGTCTGTATTTACAATAGGTGTAAAAATGAAATCTCTCTGTTGAGGGAGGGATGGGACCAGTGAAAGATGCAAAGTGGTCATACCTGGATCCTTCATCACATCACTGCCTTGAGAAATACCATGGAAATGTGACTTAAATGTCAGCAGTTTCACTGTATTATTTATAACGTGCTCCATCATTTAAGCATGCAAAGACTCAGCCTGCAGCAGGTGCTCCCCCCCTGGTCCAAATACCAGCATCGATATGCTCTCAGGTATCTCTCCAACTCCAGCTATTAGAGGTGTAGTGGTCTGAAGAAACAGCACCTGTCCACACATCTTTCATTTCCCTGGAGAACAAAGCCCTCTAAGCTCAGAAACTTCGGTGGATCTGCCATTTGGGTCAGTGTGGCCATCCCTAACAGCCAGCAAAGATCATCTCAGACACCTCTCACTCAATTCCTCCCCTTCAAAAAGCACTGAAAAGGGCTTCTACAGAAACATCTCTACTTTCCCAGTCTGTTCCATCCTTCTCACTCTACTGTGCCTTACTCAGCCTGAGCCGTCCTGCAGTCAGCTAGAAGGTCTTCAGCTAATATCTAGTCCAACTTAGTGACACTGACAACACACATAAATAATACAGAGTGTTTACACAAGAAATTCCTTGCATCCTGAAAGCTCAGCACTTTGCAGAACCGCTGTGCTGAGGGACTGATGTCTCACACCTGCTTTGCAAGGTTATTTTAACCCTGTTTTCTTTACATGGAGACCTGAAGAATGCTTTGGATCAAGCAATCCAAACCCTGTAAATCCACCTTCCAGGCATCACTTGCCACCACGAAGTCATCTCTTCACATGGAGATCTGAAAGACTAAAAAGCCAACATTTGCTCAGTTCCCAAAGCTCTCAGGACCCAGGCAGGCTTGAAACCACTGCTCATTTAACATGACCTTCTACTTCTTTTAAAGAAGTCAAAAGCAGAAAATTTGAGGGCTGAAAAAAAAAGCCAGTCTGGAGGGAAATGTGTCTCTCTCGATCCTCGGTTGATGAGGACAAAAGGGGGAGGCTCAGCTGTTGTGAAGAGCAGACAGACGTCTAATTAGTAAAGGAGACCATTCTCCAAATGGGAGATGCTCCCAAAAGATGCTCTGGCTATAGACAAGTAGAGACTTCACTGAATCACAGGATGGTTCGGGTCAGAAGTGACCATAAAGATCATCTCATTCCAATCTCCCTTCCATGGGCAGGGACACTTTCCATTATCCCTGGTTGCTCCAAGCCCCATCCAACCTGGCCTTGGACACTTCCAGGGATGGGGAAGTCACAGCTTCTCTGGGTAACCTGTGCCAGGGCCTCACCACCCTCACAGAGAAGAGTTTCTTCCTAATATTCAATCTAAATCTACCCTCTTTCAGCTTAAAGCCATTCCCCCTTGTCCTACCACTGCACACCCCTACAAAAAAATCCCCCTCCAGCCTTCCTTTAGGCCCCTTTAGATACTTACAGGTTCCTCATTGGGGTGAAGTCTGGATGAAAGATGCCTGCGGTTTGGGACCCACATTATTTATTTTTCCAAGGTGTATGTGATGCTTTCTGGAGCCCATTCTCCGCCTGCTAACCGAGTGATTGGCACACCAGCACCAATTACAGAGCCCCCTTAAAACGTGCCAGGCGATATGAATATGCAACAACACGAACGCCTTTCTTTTATAAGTAGCAAGTAGAAAGAAAGTAACAACTTTCTAATGTTGATCATTTAGGTCTTTTGTGAATTCTTTGTATTGTGTCATAGTAGCCTTCCACTTTTTAGACACATGGGTCTCCTGCTCCTGCGGACACTGGGCACTGTGGATTAGCATATTTAGAGTACATTGCAACAGTTGACTATTCAGTATGTGAAGTGGTGAAATTTACTCTATTATTTCTAAACACTTACGAGAACGGTGCTCCTGTCAACCAGTCAGCCATCTATTGCAAGCTTCTGTGTCCAATAAGTTACCAATTAATTGGCTCCTACAATTGTTGTATAGTTTACTTCTTGAATGGCTCTCTCTTTAGTAATTTCCTTCCCATTGTGCGGCCCTTTCTGACAACTTCTGTATAACGCTATCAGATAATCACTGTCCTTTCTTTCTCGCCTTACTTTTCTGTATCTCTCTAAATAGTTTATTATTCTGCTTTGGTACCTTTTATGGAGGCCAGCTCAGTGGCCTGTCAGTTAAAGAGTAAGGATACATTAAAATCGTCGTTCATTCAAAAGGCTTTGCAGTAAGTGCCCAGGATATTAATTTGTGCACACATACAGGTCCAAGCCTGAAGTGCGTAGCTCTGAAAGGAAAATCCCTATCTTCCCTGAACAAACCCTTAATGATTTTACATCTCTCTCAGAGCCTGCTCTCTAATGAATGTTGACATTTCATGCACGGCGAGACACAGGAATTCTGTTTGTAGTCGTGGCTACAACATATTCCCAAAGAAATTAAATTCAAAATTGATTGTGTGACACTCAAAAACTGTCCCAGAATCTGAATGACTTCCTTCAAGCAAAATGTAGCTGCCTTTCCCACTGAAAACCGGCCAGGTTTTAGCAAAGCCAAAGCAAGAAGTGCAAATGGTGTTTATGGCTTGCTTTCCCCTGTACCAGAAAGCTGTGAAAGCAAAATTGTTCTTTTGCTCCTTTTTGACAGAAGAAATGCCACAATGTCAAAACTGTGAGCAAAGGGGTTCAGAGAGAGTTTCCAAAAAGGCAACGTGCCCTGTGCAAAGCCCCAGCACAACAGCAATGCCACAGCTCTTCCTTACTTCTACCAGGCAAGAAAGATGCTCACACAGAATTGACTTTTTTTGCTTAAATTAAGCCATTCCTATTGCTAAATCAGATGCATCTCTCTAAGAATTTGTGGCCGTGGATTTTTTTATTTCTGCAAATGGATTAAAAGTGGCTTTTTTCCTAAGTTGAGTGAATTAACTGGTTATCTAAGCCAAACCAGCTCTGTAGGAGGAACTCCAGGAAGAAGACCTTCACATGGGATGAAGCCTGAGATGACAGATACTCTGAGGACCTCCCTGTCCACCATAAACCCCTCTCCCTCCTTGTGATCACACAGACAAGAAGACATGAAAGCACTTCTGAAATGGCTACAAAGAGATGACAAACTCTCCGAGTCATCAGAGAGCCCGGGCACCGTGTCGCTGTCAGGATCACTGTCATAATAAACGAGATCTTGTGATGCTTTGGACAGGAAACATTCCTGCTGAAGGGGAGGGAAAATAACAGGATCTGTTTCCCATTCAGTAGCTCTGATTCTGCCGCTGTGCTGCAAAGCAGTGTGGAGAGGGTATTTATTTTTAGTGGAAGGCAATGTTGAGCTCAGACCATCTAGACAAACATCACACGCTGCTATTACATCTTCATTATTGCACTGTTCTATAGAGACAAGTGTTTTGAAGAAGGTAATAAGCACTTATAATTAAGGCAATTATAAAGTAGTTTTTTATAGTTGAGCACTAACATAGACCTGCCTTGTGTCCAAGAGAACCAAACCAGTGATACAGAGTATCTGGGGAATTTTTAAAACAGCATCAATCTGATGGTTATGGCTCTGGAGAGAAAAATACCAGTTAGTGGCATACACAAGCTGATTTTACAAGCCACCAGAGGATGCAAGGAGGGAAAACATGGAAAAAATGTGCAACTGATATTGGATGCAGGTCCTCATTCCCCAGCAGGCAGCTCTGGAGCAGGAAGTCACCCTGCCCATGAGCTGACCCTGACCCTTAGAGAGCCATGGGGGTATAGTCCCACATCCAGCACAGCAGCATGAGACATGATTCTCTCTGTTTGTCCTTCACGGCCACCCTGGGAGACACTGGGAGATGAGCATCCCAAAAATGATGTGACCTCAAGGACCGCAAGATCTTGGGAAATCCTAACTCAACCCAACCCCACTGTGTGCACAGGCAGAGTTACAAGCTCTGGGAGATCAAACAAAATCCATCAGCTCTTTGCTCAGCACAGGTTTCTGTAGGGCAATGGGAGTGCTGCTCTGAGCAAAACAGTTTCTAAGCTATCACCACAAACTTAGAACCTAAAATAAACCTTAGAGAAACACAGCCTTTTGCTCTTCCTCGCTTGCATGATGCCATCAGACACTGTCTCTGGTTTCCATGCTGATATAAAGACATATCACGGACTCCAGCAGCAAGCATTTGTTTTTTCAGGGCTTCACACACACTACTTTAAACACCCTCTCCCCCTTAGAATTGTTTTAAAACTGCCTGAAAAGGCAGCAAATTTCTTTCAAGTCTGTTTTTGTGTGAAAGATGTGTTTGTGTATGATTTTGCTTTCTCTAGGCCAACAGTGGTGATGTTTTTGATGCAGCAGAAGAAGATGCTGTCACTTGAGAAAAGATAAAATTATCACCTTTCATGAAACATCTACAGGTTTAACCAACCCACTTCTCTAACAGCTGAAAACAGAATCTTGGCAGAGAGAAAAAACAAAGTGTAGACATGAGGATAAAAGGCACTTCAAGCCTACAATTAGCTTCTGTGGGAAGGGAGAGGGTGAATCAGTTGTTGTAAAAATAGTCAGTGGCACCTACCTATTTCCTATATGACGGCTACGGAGAGGAGGAGGAAATCCCAGTGACCCCCAGGGCTTACCTAGGCGGCTCCAGGAGACGATGGGCCGAGGGTTGCCGGTGGCGATGCACTCCAGCACCGCCGTCTGGTGCACGGTCAGCGTCAGGTTCTCCGGGCCCACGAGAATCATGGGGTCCTTGTACACGGTGGAGTGGGAGCCTGCAACAACAGCAGCATTGTCAGAAGGCATCTGATACCCTCTTGTTTAAAGGGAACATCGAGGACTTCAGGCATCCTCTAAGTACATCTCTTCCAAGCATGTATCCTCTTTCATCGCGAACTGTAGTGACAGGAGATGGAGTAACGAGTTCAAACTGGAAGAGGGGAAATTTAGGTTAGGTATTTGGAAGAAATTCTTCCCTGTTAGGGTGGTGAGGCCCTGGCACAGGTTGCCCAGAGAAGTCGTGGATTCCATCCCTGGAAGTGTTTAAGTTAGGCTGGACAGGACTCGGAGCAACCCGGTCTAGTGGAAGGTGTCCTTGTCCATGGCAGGGGGTGGAATGAGATGATCTTTAAGGATCCTTCCAACCCAAACCACTGCAGGATTCTAAATGATGTGGCTGGTGTAATCCTCAATAAATCTGAGATGTACATGAAACAAAAGGAGCACAATGTTTGCGTGACAGTCACACTGAACTTGTTCAAAGTGTGCATTGATTACTCCTGGGGAAAACTCCCGAACCAGTGATCCAGCCACAAACAGCCCTGTCAACACTTGGATATCAGCAGCACAAAGAAGGAACTGCACTGTGAAGTGCAAAGAGAAGATATGCATGGTATATAAGGAAAACACAACATGCAGGACAGCAAGAATGCAAATAAATGAAGGAGTTGCTTTATCTTTTAGCATCTCAAGCCATATAGTAATTCATACAGTCCACAATGCCTAACTCTGTGAGCATCCTCTCTTGCTGCTGCTGTCATTTGCTCCAAACACCCTGTCCTGGGACGAGGAGTGATGGAGGTAACAGTCCCTGATTCCCGCTGAGGATCCTTCTGAGAGGAAACTCCTCTGATGACTGCACCCCACAGGATGGTCATTTTCCTACCATTTTCTAGCAGGGAGAGGATGCATCCCATTGCTCTGATATATCTGTGACACATCTGCTGCTCACGATACAATCACTAATCCTTTATTTGCACTATAGTAGCACCAAGTGGCAGCAACCAAGAACGAAACCCATCGTGCAAGATGGATGTACACACCCATAACAGAACAAAATCCTGGCACAAGGACCCTGGACACCAGACAGGCACAAGAAAGGCAAAAGAAAACACATTTCATTAGACAAAACGACAGCACAGGAAAAAAACATCATCCTGTGTTACATATACCACGGCTGAACCCACATCTCCTGAGTCCCTAAAAAGTGCCTTATCTCTGGGCCAAACGCCCCTGCAGCCTTAACTCCTATTTGTTGAGAGCAGAAGAGGAGGAAACCCAAGAGATATTCTCAGTTCTCCATCAGTAAAGAGGAACACTGAAAATCTCTGCATTAGTCTTTCTCCCTGTCTCTGATGAGAGCTGGGTTATACTCCAGAAATGCTGAGGTCAAGCAGTGTTTAAGAAATTCCATCAATCTTACAGCTGCTGGCAAAAAAAGCTCTGTACACCTGCAGAGAGAAATACTTGGGCTGGTCATCTGCCCCTGAGCAGGAGTGGGCCACAGGGAGGGCTGGGGAGCACAGCCCTGGCTGGGCTTTGCCATAGGAACCATCCCACACAGACTCCTGTACACAGACTTCCCAATGTTCAAAAGGCTCGTTAAAGAGAAGTGATCCACCAAAATATCTACAGGGGCTTTTCTCCAAGAAAAACAATTTCTTTCTGCACTTTTGAGTGTTACCCTTTCACAGCAGCTCAGGGGCTGGAATCAGGGCATAGCAGGGGGATTCCACAGCGGTCCAAGGGCAAGCACAGATCAGAGCAGCTTGTTTGTTAATTGTTCCTATGGGGGCTAAGCAGGGAGCGATAAAGCGACTCCGAGCTTGTGTGTAAATGGGCAAAATCCAAGAAAAATCACCGTGTCAGTGTGACTTAAGAGCAGACTTTCTCACTAAATGCATTTCACTGCAAGCCATAAAATGCAGATTTTTTGATGAGAACCAGAATGCACAATAAATTCATATGACTGGCTGGTTAACCCCAAGAGATCCGAAAAACAATACCTTCCCCTCAGTACCTCAGACTGCCTTTAAAACCCATGTAGATTTATTGTTCTGAATCACAATACTAAATGTTCACGCTTAGAATAATACGGCATTATCAGCGTATTATATAGCAATTTCAATATTTCAAATCATGGAGAAATGAAGTGAATTGTCCAAGGTCACTCAAGAATATCAGCAAATGGGACACAAGCTCAAAGCAGAATTTATAAAACACACTATTTTGACAATAAAACATTTTTAAATCACATTCTTTGATTTCTACTCTGAGTGTTAAATAGACATTCAGGTTTTTGAGTGTGGATTCAGCTCCCTGAGTTTGGGCAAATGCTGTCCAACTCTGGAAGTGGCATTTCCACCTCTGCTCACCTTCTGCAAAGGCCAGGGAACGGTCCTGTAGCTTTGCTGTTAAGCCCACCATCCAAGGCAGTGACAGCTCCAGGGCCAGCAGGGACAGGGACACAGCAAGGGACACAGCAGTCAGATGCCAGCACAACACAAAGGTGCCGACCATGTCCCACCATTCTTCAACCAGACCAGCCCTTTGATGCAGGGTCAGGAAGGAAGGAGTGACAAAACAAGGGACTTGTGGCAGACGAGTGCTGCTGGAGCTCAACAGGGTTCAGGGCAGCACAGGGATTTATTCTGAAGGGGGAAAAGGCTCTAATGATGCCCATGGTCCCCCAGGACTCTGCCAGCAGCAGTCACAGTGAGGATGGGGAGGTCCCCAGCCCTGCCAGCAGTGACAGGCACTCCAGCAGGGATGGAAGCGTTGCCTGCCAGATCTTGATCAAAAGGACAGCAGCAGAGAGAGCTGCAGCTCGCACTGGAAAGGTGTCAGTGCAGAGAGGCAGTCAGCCCCTTGGGAGCAGCTCCGCTGAGCAGGCACTTGAAAATAATCAATCAGCAGGACTGGAAGACATCTCTGTGCTGCTCACTGCTGGCAGCCCCGCCACCACTGCCAGGGAGAGGAGAGAGAGCGCTGTGAGCAGGCTCCTTCACCCCCCACAGGCAACCACCCTCCTTTTCCTCTCCTGCCAGGCTGTGGCAGTGCCCTGGAGGGCACAGGCTTCCAGAGCCCATCCTCACCCTCTCCCTCCTCCCTCCCCAGGCAGGGCTTGGTTTGGAAACCTCAGAGAGGCAGACATGGTGCTTCTCTGTTGGGGAAGCAATGGCTGAAGCTGTTGCCCTGCAGGGAAAAGTGGGAGCCCTCCTACCACCATGAAGAGCAGAGAGACAATTCCCTTCACCCCTGACATGAGAGGAAGGTGATACAAAGATTTGCAAGAATTCTGCTTACCCCATCATGCCTAATGCCATGTGCACAGCAGCACTCTCGTTAGCTCAGTATTTACTGACACAACACCCACACCAGTGCAGCAATGCCCCGTGCACCTCTGTGGCTCACCACAGCCTCTGCTGCCGTGCCAAAGCCCAAGGTTCACACGCTAACACATACCTGCTGTCCGGATCTAACAGATATTTGTGTATTCTTAGCAAACACCACAGAGCATAAACCTGTTCCATGGAGGTTTAACCCACAGCAATGAGTTTTCCATGCAAATGTCCAGTTCCAGCAGCTCTGCTGATGTACAGGCACTGAAGCATGGTCCAAACCCTTCAACAAACACTTACATACGGTACCCGCATTCATCATCCGACTGCTTTAAGGAGGAGAAAAAACCACAAATGTTTTACAGACAGGAAACCTGGAAAATATCCATCTGCAATGAGGGATGGTCAGATGAGAACAACTAGTGCTTTCTGCCCTGCGAGAAATAATAACTCAGGCTAGTAAACTGACACAAAGAACTTCACCACATCGATAATTTACTGTTCTTTTTTCCCTGCATGTGGCTACTGTTCATATAGATCAAGCAAACAGATAAGTAACAGGCACCCAAAGCTCCCAGGTCTTTCAGAACCAGTTAATCTGCTTTCTTTCCCTATCAGAGTTGATATACACAGCATCACTCTTCCCTCAGCTTCACCCCATTTCACATGTGCTGCTTTTTTACAGTCAGCAGAGGCTAATCTGACACTTGGTACAGGCATTAAGTCTCTGCTCCAGAACCACTGGCCAGGCAGTGTTTTGGAGGGTGATGGGAAGCTGTGAGATGTGGCTGTATGCTGGAAAGCTTCCAGCTCCTGGGTACCAGCAATTATCACAGGTCAGGGGAAAGACCTTTGGCTGCATATAAGAAAGAACTCAGAGAGAAACACCCTCCCAACCATCCCTGGGCAGACTTCCCTTGCCTCTTATCTCCAAAGATGCAATCTCCATTTCCACAGGGAATCTGGGATGTCTCCTACTGGAGGGGATCTGAACAAATAACAATCCAGAACAAGGAAGGTGTTATGGCTGGACAGAGGAATGCCTCTCAGTGCTGTCAGCCTGAAGCTCTCTTAAACTGTCCTGGTCCAGAACAGCAGTGTGAAGAAGACAGGGAGGCAGCCAGGACAGTGTAGCTGGCACTAACCTGACACGGTGAGTCGGGCCTCCCGGCTGAACTTCACGTTAGCAATATTGGTGGCAACACAGTGAAATATCCCACTGTCTTCTGCCCTTAGTCCCGTTATCTGGAGAACCCCCTTGGGAAGCAGTGTGTACCTGTGGGAAGAGAAAACAGAATCAAAAGCTTGCAATGCAGGACACGATGTGACAGCAGGCTGCACACCCATCCAGGCAAGGCAGGCTGGCTCCCTGCACCCCAGTCCAGAGGTGCCAATACCACCAAGATGCCAATATCCCTGCAGGCTGAGCCCACGCCTGCCTCTGCATCAGTTCTTATTTTTTTTGGATACTTGAGCTTCTGGTCTTCTTTTACAGGGGGGTAAAAGAAAATCATTTATCTCCTGATGCATCCTTGAGAAATGGTGATTTTTGTTGGAAGGCTACAAAGTAGATGCTTCCTATTTAACCTGTGGAAAAGCTTTGGCAGTGCATTTGCATGTGAGGACAGCTGACACTAGAGATATCATGACATGGGAATCATCACTCATCAGCTGAAGCACAGTGACCACAGACAAACATCAGGAGAAGCCTATGCTCCACACTCCCCACTCCAGGTCCAGGACTCAAATCCATATGAACTTAAAACCTCAGATGCATGAAAAGGTATGTTTAAAATAAATATTGAGCGGGCAAATGTAAACATCAATAAATGTTTTAGGTCTTTAAAACATAGGCACATTTAAATCATGCGTGCATACACACATATATGTACACATACATTACAGGTTGCTTGGCAACCACTTGTTTAAATTGGCTGGTAGTAAGTCATTACACTGTGATGAGTTAATAATCCATTTCCGTCCGGAAGATGAAGAATATCTTTCTCCGTATCAGCATATGGTTAAGTGCCTATAACCTGCTCGCTGTGCCGGCTTCCAAACGTGCGGCTCCGTGTCGGTGGCAGCATGACAGCAATCAGTTTTACACGGCTCAAAGTTGATTGCAATCTCTCTGGGACTTTAAAATGCCCATTGTTTTGGATGAATTATACTACAAGAAGCCTTCATTTTTGTTAACAATCTGCCCACATCATTAGAAGATTCAATTCCAAAGCCATTATTCTGTCTTCAAAGCCTCCAAGTGCAAGACTCGGCATACAAATTTATATACACTTTATACGCAGAAATGCACCAAGCGTGATTAATGCAGAAATCCAATTCAGTTAGAGAAGCAACTCTCATCACCCAGGCTCTGGTGTCAGAGATTAATCTACTGAGCTGACAATAAAAACGTTCCCTGGTAACTTTTCTCCTACAAGAAGTAAATTCTCTTCAAAATCAGGACACAAATGTAGGGAAACTGTTCCTAGGCCACATCCTCCTGGGCTTGGGCAGACTCCCTCCCCCAGAGCAGAAGCAGAGGGAACGAGCATGGCTTTGAGCTCTCTGGGTTGGAGAAAAGTCTTGGCTTCTCGGTCTTGAAGCTCCTCAACCTTGGCGTTCGTCAGCCTTGGAGAAAAGAAGTCCTGGTCACGTTTAAATCCCTGCCACATCTCTGACCATCTCCACAACTGTGTCCCCGGGCTCAAGTGGAAAGGATCAGTGATGCATGAAGGACTTCGAGGGAACTTGACCTGTCTTGCAACATCTCACTGGGATGCCACAAGGCATCCAGCCCAGTTCTCCACTCCTTATTTCTGCTGATGCCACCTCGGATCAGTTGCTCCACTCTACCACATCCCCAGTTCAGCACCTGTATGAGTAAGAAGCCTTCAGAGGAGATCAAGTTTAACAAATCAACCCTGTGCTAGGCTAAAAAAAGCTCAGAAGAAAAACGCAAGAAAAGAAAACCTGACAGTTGCAGTTTTCCACAGGAGATTTGGGTCTCTTGGGTCCTTCTACTGTAAGTTCACTGCCACTCTGAGAAGGTCAGGCATTGTTCCAGCCCTCCTGTTTTCTCCTGCCTCCAAAGAAGCTAACCACATTCTTCTGCAGAACTGACATTTTTAAAAATTGGGGCTTTCATGAAAATATTTACAGCTTCCTGGTTTCGCCTATTCCCAAGGCAGGGACGTCAATCCGTGATCGAGGTGTGCTGTGAGCGATTGTCTCCCACCACTGGTTGTGCAGCTCCCAAGCTACAGCTGGGGCCGCTGGAGGCTGCCGGCACCAAGCACGCATTTCCTGCCACCTGTCCCGCGCCGCGCCGAGGATCAAACCGTGATGAGGGATGTTTCCGACATGAAGGGAGCAGCCTGTCAAACACAGGAAGCGGCGACGTGCCGCTCCAGGTCTAGGCTGGGAAAGGAGGCAGCTGGAGTTTCTCTTTAGGAGATTGTTTGGGAAGTGGCAGCTCAAGGTGCTGTGGGAAGCTCTCTGCGGAGCTCGCCAGTTGCCACACATGACGGAGTCCACCTGGGAATAGCAGCCACAGCGTAATTCAGCACTTGCAAGAGTCCAGGACCCCTATGCAAGATCTTAAGTCATGGATCTGTCTCAGAAGGAGTTACGCAAAATGAAACCATGGAGGGATGAAGGATGCCAAAGCTACCCAGCTCTTTGAGGCTTGCTGGGCAGGTCTCCCATGCTGGAAAATAAACCTGGAGCAGGGTTCATCAGGGAGGGTCAGTGCAAGCCCTTCAAAATCAGCTAATAGCTTTATCTCCCTCTCCTGGGAAATGCCAGTACTCCTGCAAAGTGTTTGGCCAGAAGGAGAACCAAGCCAGAAAAGTCACAACACTAAACAAAAGAGTCTTCCATGGTGGGAACACTGGCCAAGACCCTTAGACCAGGTTAGTTGTGTCCGAGTACAACTGTGAAAGCAATAGAAAGTCTGGCCATCTTCTCCCACCTGGAGAAAGGCCAGCAGCACATGGCTTGGACCTGTCCTACCTTTCGTTGTCTGTGTTGACTGGCATGCTGTTCTTATGCCATAGGATGACTGGCTCAGGCAAGCCGTGGATCTGGCACTGGAATCTTGCTACACCACCTTCCTCCACCACTGCATTCTGAGGGTGGATGTGGAAGTCAGACATTGCTGGAAGACAAAAGAGAGACAAAATTATTCACATGTGAAGAAAGATCCAACAACTGGAAGATGTCAGCAACTTCACATGACCTAGAAATACCCTCATTTCCCACAGAACGCAAATGGGACTGTATGTAATGTAAGAGCAGAAGGCCAGCTTGCAGCCTAACCTACTGCATGAGAAAACAAGACTAGTGGGAAGTTCTTGGTATCCCACCTTCCTCTGCACACTGAACTGATTGACTCAACCAAAACAGGAGACTTTGCTCCATGACCCTCATGGTCCTCAGCGAGGTCTGGGGGCGCAGCGAGAAACATAGACACTGCACTGGCACTTAGAAGAGGTCATTCCCAACAGCTTGAGCAGCCTTTGGATCCTAGTCCACATCAGAAGACAGATGGATTCTTTCTGTTGCCATCAATGTCTTCCCTGTTGTAAATATCCTTCTACTATGTACAGCTTGACTCCTAAACTCACGTTGTTTAAATACCCTGAGCAGAAGAATACCGAAATACCTTAGTGAAATGTACAGTCCTTGACTTCCACCTCTGTTTGCAGGTGCTCTGCTCATTGCATACTCTGCCTTCCAGCACCGCAGCAGGAACAACCACATCACCACACTGCGGAGCAAAAGGATTCGGCCAAAAGAAAGAGCAGCTGCCAAGAGCTCAGTAAAGTGAGGCTTTTTGGGCTGGGACCACCTGACAGCAAATGATGAACCCCAGCATGCCCACGCAGGGTGAATACAGACCAGCCTGTTCCAGCAAGCCACAGCTGCAACCGTCGTGCGGAAACACTCTGGCATGCTGTTAGAGCTACATAAATAATATCATAATTATTACTATTAATTAATTGGAAGGTGCTGCCTGTTGACTCCGCAATAAACATATTCAAAGCTAATAAACATCCCAGTGGTTATTGAGCTCATGATTCATTTAAAGTGCTGCATCCATGGGAAGATCTCTCACATTACCATAGAAAACAAACTCCAAAAGAACCCCCTGCTCTGCTGCCCCAGCCCGATGACATCCCTCTCCCTCAGCAAGAAAGCCTCGTCCCCTTTTACATGCATCAAGTGTAATGACTGTAGGTCTGCTAAGGAACAAGCTGCCTATGTGTCAGGGCAGCTTAATCATTCATCTGCAAACTGCACTTGGGCTCAGGCAGATGGGAGATGGCCATTAGCAATCATACATTAAATATGTGTTGCATTAACCTGCGCTGCTCCCGCAACCACCGCTCACAACCCGCTGACGGCAGATTTGTTAAGCTGATGGAGTAACACACAGCAAAGCCCTGGCCCTGTACAGTTGTAGGGTTGGGAAGGTTTTGCAGGCATGAGGGTGGGATGGGCAGCCAGCTCCACATTGGGAGCCGGACCAGGGAGTGGCTGCACAATGTTCCCTGCCAGATGGGGACACACTAGCACAAGGTGAAAGATCACAGAAAATTGTATTTCCCTTTCCCAAGATGAAAGCCAATGCAATTATCCTCTCTGGTAAAGGATGGAGCCCAATGGTGCAATGGCAATTTACCCAATTCATATAGATTTAGCCTTGAAATGAGACTGATCATGGCCCAGAGCACTCAGCCATGTGGCAAGGAGCCCAAAGGCTGCTAGGAGGTCTCCCACACCAGGTAATGCCTCTTCCAAGGTGGCAAGGGATGCTTCAAAAGATGGGGGATCCAGGGGTGCCTGCAGCAGGAAAGCTCAAGGGAGCCTGCAGAACATTTCAAGGCTGGAGACCCAGACCAGGGTGAGCATTTTTGCAAAGTCAAAGCTTATGGACCCTCACCAAGAAATGAACCCAAGAATTACTGAGAATGACACAAAGCTCTCTAAGAAAATTTTAAAAAAAGAGCAGGGATTCAGATGCCTGCAGGAAAATTCCTTTCAAATGTACAGATGCTCAGCACTGAGGTTTTTTGGTGGCTGACAGGGTTGATAAAAGAGGAAGGTGTGAATGAGAACAGCCCCAGCACATACTTTGCTATGCTGGCTACAGAATTCATCACCATTCCTTTATTTCAATAATATCACCTCTTATAGGTAAAACTGCAGCAATAACCTCTACTCTTAAAGACACCAGTATTAATATTTATTATTAATAAAACATAGCAAGTTATGAATAATTCAGTTATGAGGATGTTAAGTAAAATATTACTCTTCAACGACACTATAAATGTGGCTTTGAAGCACAGTTTTATGTTAAATGCCTAGGAAACACTGTGACCCTTGCCAAGACCAGCTGGTTTGCAGAAGATGCATTAAAAATTCATGCACTGAGCTACAAAATGCTCTTTTTAAAACAGGTTTACGAGTTTATTTACAGTTGCAGAGACAAAAGACTTTTGGAGCATCTCCTGTAAAACAGCAACAAAACTCCAACGTGAGTGATTACTGGGTTTTCAGCCTGGGAATAAATCACCAGGGAGAAGGAGAGGAGAGGGATAGGAGCACAACTGCTTCACAGGGCATTGGCTGAAGAGGCTAAATCTCTGCTGACCCATGTGAGGTTTTTATAAACGCCCCAACTGACTGTAACAAACTCATGCAGCAGAGTGCTTGCTCCTGGTTTGTCACTTGTCTTTCCGTGGCAAGCAGCAGGATCCTCGCTACCAGCCGGGCGCTTTTGTTCCAGCTGCCACAGTGAAGAGCCGCACGCCAGCCCGGGTGAGGCTGGCCAGCAGCCAGGGAGCTGCAGCTCATTTCTATGCTAATGGCCATAATAATTTTAAAAATAAATACATGCAATCACAATATTCACCCGCGAGCTCCTAAGAGGGGAGGCACTCACTAATCCATCTGCCAGCGGTCTCTGCTACCCAGCAATGCAGCATCCACGTGCCAAGGGAGGGACTGGTGCTGCCTCAGGCTTTTTTTACCATCACCAGAGGGGTGAATACCATCCTGTTCCCATTAAACTTCCCTCTGCCATCTCCTTGTGTCATCAAGCCATAAAAATAACACAAATCACACTCACACTCATTGCTCCACATTCATGCTCCAAGCTGTGGTGTCTCAGTGCTTCTGCTATCATCCCACCTGGATTTTGGCTGCAGTACACAGAGACTGGTACAGGGCAGGGCAAGACAAAATTACAGCGCACAGTAGACAGGGAATGGTCCTGGCAGCCCTCTGACACTGCAGGCATAGAGAAGCCTCCTTCCAAAGATGTTGACCACAGCTAGATTCAGATCAAGCTGCCTACAGGCACACGGACACATGAAGCAGTGGAATTACTCTTCATCTCTCCTTCCCCTGTGTTACGTAACTAAGGACCTCAATTAGGATGATACTGGACCACAGGCAAGGCTCTTCCATAAAGAAACCCCCATGCTTGGGATTGCCCACCACTTAACCCCCACTGGAGTGCAGTCTCTGAAGGCATGTCCTATGGACAAAGCACAGGTGAGCAGCAATTCTTATCCTCATCCATATAAATGGAGGATTCATTCTGGGGTCTCCTCTAATCAATTCACAAGCACTTTCTCCATCCCAACAGGCCTGGTGGAAAGGCCAATGGAATAAAAACGAAAATAGCTATTGAGTGAAATTTTCTCTACTCCATAAAAAACTAAACTGAAACCATTACTGGCCAACCCTTTTTTGTTCAGTACAGCATTAGTGCTAAGCCAGAGACTGACCTAGATTTGATACAGAAAAACAAAACATTAACTTGGTATGTCAAAGCAAAGGCCTTTAGAGCCATTAAAATGCAAACATTGTGCAAGCACAAGGAGAGGAGGGAGACTTGAAAGGTTCAGTGCCAAGCATAGTGTTAGGAGAGCATTTGAGAAGGCCAGCTAGCTCTGCAATCAAATTGCCTCTTGATTTTAAATTACTTACAGAGACGCAGGCCAGCTCTGACACAAGACGATGCTGGAGAGGAGTGAGCATCCACACCACCATGGATGCCAGGCAGTCCACAAATAGCAGCCAGGATCTTTTCTCCACATTTCTGCCACCAACCTGTTAAATCCATACTTTTTCCAGTGGAGGCATGTGGTCAAAATGCCTCAAAGTTAACACAGTATAAGGAAGAAGAATTTTATGAGGATGTGCTTCCAGATCTGGCCTTCCAGATGCTCCTACCAAGGAGGGCAGGCTTCGTTACCTCTGTTACAACTGAGGAAGGTGAAATCTGGGAGGCAAATGGTTTGCCCAGTGCAAGAGAACAAGCCATGGGCAAGCTGACCCCTTCCAAGATTGGCTCCATCCCAATGACAGTGAGCTGCTGATTTTTATACTTAATTTCTCTACTCATTAATAAAATTGAATTCCTCCTCAGGTCAGCCGAAGTCAGGGTTGTTTTTAAAACACAATGAATACCATGCCAATTAATGCCAAATTTGAACCACTCTCAAATCAGGCTGAGCGCTCCAGCAGAACCAACCTTCACTATCTGTGAGATTCACAGAGCACCCAACACCTTTCCCTGAAAGCCACCAGTGCCAAGGCAAGCAGAGGGATTAATTTTCAACTCCCTCTTGGCTTAAGAGACCTTCATCACTAAGTCAGCAACCTGCCAGGGAACATTCTCGAAGAAGTCAGCAGGTGAAGGCTCTGCAGACACAGGTCCCTTATTCGCCCCCTCCACACTCTGGAAATGGAGGATTTCCCTACGAGAAGGAGCCAGCACAAAAGACGGAGGGCATGTGGACACCACAAATCCCATCCTCTCCTCTCCTCCCCCTGCCTTCAAACAGCAATGCCTGCCCCCAAGTCTTTAAGAAAAACACACTGAATCTTCTTTCTATACATTTTTTTTTTTGAAGATGCATTTTTTATAAAGCCAAAAAAAAAGCCCACGTCATGCCAGCCCGGTGGCTACTCCAGCTGGAGAGCAGCCTCTGCGCCTGCGAGCTGGCCCTGCGTGTCTAATGACGCTATTGTGTGATGTTGTTGCTGAACTGCCATGAGCCCAATTTTGAATGCAAGTTGCTTTGTGCATAGTGAAGCATGAACAACAGCGCCGCCCATTTATCTATTTAATTCTCCAGGAGTAGCAGGAGCGGGGCCCTTCGCTCACATCTAAAGGCAAGAAAAATCGCCTTTCTCTCAGCTTTGGAAAGGGAGGGAAATATTAAAGAACAGCCATGCCTCTCCCAGCACAGAGGAAAATCCTCTCTGTCCCTGTCCGCTAATCATAGCGGGGAAAATCCCAAATCTGTATTGTCCATGCTGAGCCTCAGATCTCAAAAGAATATGGGCTGCAAGACTCAGGAGAGTTTGAAGCAAGGAAAACATTTTAGAGGAATGTAGTTCATTTAAGAGGAACCAAAATACATAGTGAGATAAGAGAGGGAGGACAACCCACCTCGGTCTGTGCAGAGGTACAGGGAAAAGGTCAGTCCTGAACACTTTTTATTTGGAATATTTGCAAACAAAAACTTATTCCTCTTTTGCTTAGGCTGTTGCTTTTTTCCCCTGGAGCTAACAGGATGGCTCAGAGCATGGATGGACGATGGTCCAGGCTCTGTTCTCTCTGCATTTTGCATCTTCATGTCTCTTGTTTTCACCCGCAACCAAAGCTGACTGGAAGAATTTAAAATAGGTTGAGAAGACAGCACATCAGATAGACTTCTCTGGTTGAGGAACAAAGTCTCCACCTGGCCTATTTTTTTCTCCAGTGCCAAGCTCCTGGGACAGGGATGAAAGGGAGACAACCAAGATAATGCCTCGCAGTGGGACACAGCAGCTGCCCACGGGAGGGAACATACGACAGATATTTTACAAGAGGAGTAGGGGGGAAGATCTACTACCTCATGATTCAAGTCCACCAGGAGGCAAATTGTTGCTTGGTCTGGGACTGTGGCTTCTCAACTTTTTGCATAACACATGAAATGACTGTGAGCCAAATCCACCTCAGGTCATCTCCCCGCTGCACTGCAATGAAGAGCCCCGATGGACACTACTGACCCATGATTTACTGTTGGTATGCTGCTTTCAGAAGCAGAAAAAAGCACAGAGCCCTGTGGGGGCTGCTTCTGCGTAGGGATGATAAATAACTTGTGAAAGTAATGAACACATCTCCACTGCAAGCAGAGCAGGGGTCAGAGGGAACATCCTCAGGAGCCCCTGGTTGCTCTACCCGCCCTGCACAAGCGAAGGGACCAGGCTGTGAGGAGGGTAATGGGTTCTTCCTGAAAAGGTCCCAGTAGGGTGGCACCTGGAAACCTCTGAATGCCTGTACTGCAGCTCTACTCCTCTTCCTGGGGCTTGACTGAATGTGCTGCTCATCACAAGCACACCCAGCCTCTCCTGCACAATCACAGGCATCTCCAAGCCCATATTCCAGTCCTAGAGAATATTTAGTATATTCATGGTATTGATTATAGCTCACTTACTGGAAAATGAACTATACCACCACCAGTTGTTGATGCAGGGGTACTCTCCTGTGAGTGGGAAAGATTTTTGACTGGAAAAATGCAGCCTCTGCACCACGCACGGAAATGAACGGGGGCCCTATGGCCCGAGGACTGTTTTATACTGCAGTATCTCACAATTTCTATAAAACTCACAAAATGCTGCACCTCTGGAGAGAGACTGTCCCCACACTGCCCCAGTACAGCATGCAAGGGAGCGTCTCCAACGCAACAGCCCACCACCCTTGTTTGTCTTAACTTAGGAGAGCAGAGAGCACCAGGGGAGTTGCCAATGCCAGAGGAAACCCTTCAGAGTATCTGGCCTTTGCCACGCTCTCCCTCGTGCAGCAGCACTGCCCAAATGCTGCCTGCTCAGACCCAAGACCTCCTATAATGTGGCTGCAGCCAGAAATGATCCCAGCCTGGAAGCAAGAGCAGGGAGTCCCTGTGCATCGGCACAAACACCCTCTCTGCAGTGCAGCAAGCAACCAGGACTGTCTGAGCACCCTCACACCTATCCTATGAAGTTATCAGTCATTTTAGGGACAGGCACAAAGTGACACCCATGGTCACAACCAAAATCCAACATCATCCCTTGAATACCAATAGGACACTCTACCCATGAGGCAATGCTGCTCCTTATAAACCACTTTGAAAGATGCATCTTGGCAATCCTACGGATCAAGTTTCTCACTTCCCTCTATGCCCAGAGCACATGGCAGCATCCCATCACGTTACCTGCTACGCCAAGCAGCACAGCAGACAGCCCAGGGTGGTTATTCATCTTCCAGTACCCTCTTGTTTTGCAGGGGAACTGACTAATAAACAGCCCCTTTAGTGCTCTCAAATTGGTTTCAGGGAGACAAGAAGTTTCTGGCAAAGAGGGAGGCATTGCTGGGAGAGACCTTTATCAGGGAGCTCTATTGCAGTAATTTTTCAAGATGAAATTGCTCTCCAGCTCCTGACAGCACTTAGTGTATCCTGAGGCGACCATTTGTGAAGCCAAATCTGTGGTCCTGCCACCCTGCTGCTGGAGGGAAGGGGGAGTATTAAATGTCATAAACAACTCTTAATTTGCCTAGGTGGACTGCACATGGGGCTGGTGATTCTGCAGTGCAGGAAGGGGTTATCTGTCAACAGCACAGGGCTCCAGTACCAAGGGTGATGCTGGACAGGCAACACTGGCTGCTGTGACACTTGCCCAGATGTACAAGTCACCACAAAGGGCTCCTATGTTTTTGTGAGGTGACTTCTTAAGAAACCCCAGCATCACACAAAGCTCCCCCACCCCAAAGCAGGGTTCCCCTCCAGCATCACAAGAAGATGCCCCCTCCTGTTGCATCCACAGCAATAGCTTCTTCAGGATTTTCCTTTGAAGCACACATTCGCTCTTTGCAAAAGAGCAGTGATTTATCCCACTCAAGTGCCCCTGCAGACCCCTGAAGTAATGAGAAAATGAAGGGCAAGCTGTCCACAAGCCTCTGGGAGAGGTTGGCTCAGCAAGAGCAGAGCAAAGCGAGCAGCACGCTGCCAGCAGGCAGGTCTCTCCTGCCAGATTCCCATCCGGAGCTCCTCGTGTTTTTCCTACTCCGACACACGCAATTAAGACAAATTACATAGTTATCATTTTGATTTCTTGCACAATACTGATGTTTTCCATCCCTCTCCCAAATATTGATGGAGATAGTAAACGAGGAAGCTCCCACACAGCTGGTTTTGGCCCTGGACCACTTTGTTTGCAGCCAACTCCTTCCAATATCGAGCGCGGACGGACGAGCAATCCTGCTTTTCATCAGCTCGGAGAGGCAGCGTGCCAAGCAAGCACGAGGTGTTATCCTCAGCAGCCCTCACAACACCTCTGGGTAGAAACATCCCTGCTCAGACTTCCCAGAGCACAGCCAGCAGCTTCTCTGCTTTTTTGTGCTCGTCAACAAGCGCACACTTTGTTTCGGCATCCTGGAAGCACTGGTGGAATCCGTAAAGGTGAAGGCAAGGAAGCTTTTCATCACGACTGCCCACGGAAATGCCATCAGCCTCGCTTTCAGACAGGGAGCTGTCCTGATTTACAGGCTAATGAATTTTAAATGAGATGCATTTTTTAATTTTTTGTTGTCAGCCTCCATTTTTCTGCCAGCAATCATTCCAGTAATAGCTTTAAATTTTCAGCATCTGTTTTTACCAGCTCTCTTGTAATTAGTTTACTAATGTATTTCACTGCGCCTTTGTTATTTTCAGAGAATTACTTCATTCCCAGCTATCAGAGATAGTGCACTTCAGTCTATAAGGAGTTTGGCCTTTGTTCCCCCGTGGTTATTCACATGGGGGAAGATGGCTCAGTGAATGACAAGCCTTTCTATCACTACACATTCTCCATTTAATGTCTTTATACTGGCTCATTAATTACCACAGAAAACTCCTTTCCAAATGGAACCTGTGATTTATAGAAGACTTGGGCAAGGTGCCATTTTTATCGGGCCGACAGCAAACAGCACCAGTGCTGCAAATTCACTCTTCATTTTCCCTCCTGCTGCTGCAGGGTCAGCCCTGCCGAGGTGGGAGCTTTGCCTGGGCAAGGGAGCTCAGTGAGTGCTCAGTGCTGCTGAGCCACAGGCATCACGCTGCTCCTGCTCAGCTGGGATGGGCAAGTCCATGGAAAATTGAGCTACAGCCCGTTCTGCCTGCTGCACAGATCGAGATATTCCCTTGGGCAGCAGCTAGGGAGTGCCTGCAAGAGGTGAAACTGCCTCCAAGACGATCTCTTTCCTGAATCTGGTGATCCAAGGGGTGGCAGTGCATACAGTGAAGTATCTCGTAGGTCTTGGCAAAAACCCAAGCACAGCATGGAGAGACTCTGGCTTTCATGATGGAGTGGGCAGTCAGAGGTGATGGGCTCTGTGGCACCCAGATGCAGCTCTCCGCTGTGTCCCATCACACAGCAGGCCTGAGTCCCAGCTGTATCCCTCAGAAACTAAAGCATTACAGACTTGCAAACCTCCCAGCACACCGGGTCCAGGCAGCAGGAAGAGCTGCCCAAAGACACAAGGCAAAGGCTCCCTGTGGACCCAAGGCAGCCAGAGCAGGGGGGAAAGGCGGCTGTGGAAGTACCCCAAACAACGGTCTCTCTGTCCAACAAAAATTAACTCCAAATCCTTCAGAACAGTATGTCTTTCACCACATCCATACTCTGCCGAGCATGATAAACTACTCCCTTTCTTTATCAAGGACTGAAACAGAAGTGGAAATGGTGCACATGATAAATAAAGAAGTTATTTAAATAGAAAAATAATCACAAAAAGCTGGATTCTCACAGAGGAGCTGCCTCATATCATTGCAAGGGAAATACTCAGCATGCCCTGTGCACAGGAAGAGGAGAGACCACAGGATCCCAGCACTGAGCCGGAGCAAGCAGGGCACAGGGTTAGCATTGCAAAGAACTGCTCTAAAGCTCCTTTCTGTTCATTTTAACGCTGAATTTCACTCAAATACAGGTGATTTTCCTAAATGCTGAAAACTGCTCTGCTCCCATCCCTTGGTGTTGAGTACAGACATTGTGCTTCAATGTTGCCCAGTCCAGATGGAAAGGGATAATGTCAAAGATGTAGAAAGGACTGAACTGTTGTGATCCTGAGAAAATCCAGGTTCCTCCCAGGTCTGCTTTTCCTCCTAGCAGCAGCTAAGCCATTAGCTGTCATCTCATCCCTGTGGCTGAGTTACTATATAAATTCCTGTTCGCTCCTTGGCAATAGCAACAGCTTCCTATCTTGCTGGCAGCAGTCCAGGGGAAATTCAAGCTGAATTACAGCCATTCTTCAGAAAATAGGCCAAATCCATGAAAGCAGGACACATGACCGCAGACGTAGAGCTTGTCCTTTTTTCTATTTATTTCACGGCGAGAAGCCCCGTTGGCTGAAAATAGCTTATCTCTGGAAGTCCCCCTTCCCGTTCACGGCTGCCACTCCTGGCTGCCAGCCAAACCATTACCACCTCAAAGAGAAAGTTCATAGCTCCGGCATACCGGCCCCACGGTACAGGACGTGCGGTTTGATGTTTTCACCGATTTCTCTCTGGGAGCTCAGAGGAGATGGGGATTGTATTTCTGTGCACGAGCTAGTGAGTGTTAACTCCTTTCCTGCGCCTCCACTGGGACGGTTGCGCTTGGGGCTGTACCCCAGCATCGCTTGTCAGCGTAGACACAGTAGTGTGTGTACACGTGCATGTATGTGGACATATGATAGGAATAAATTGTTCCCTGTGAGGGTGGGGAAGCCTTGGCATAGGCTGCCCAGAGAAACTGTGGATGCCCCGTCCCTGGAAGTGTCCAAGGCCAGGTTGGACAGGGCTTGAAGCAACCTGGTCTGATGGAAGGTGTTCCTGTCCATGGCAGGGGGCTGGAAGTAGATGATCTTTAAGGTCCTTTCCAACCCAAGCCAGTCTAGGATTCAATGACTTTATGATACAGCATGGGGGTGGTAACACAGGTCAGACTCTGTGAGCCAGAGTCCCTCCAGACACCCACTCCCACGACAAGGTGACAGCTTACATTTCATGCCAGGTCCATGTGAAGAAGCCACTGTATCCCAAAGCACCTCTGCACCCACAGTGAGCCCTCTCTCCTCCCTGTGTACCCCACGGCAACCTAAATACAACTGGGAGACACAACCACTATGCTGGCAGACAAACACAAGTGAGGACACAGGAGAATGGTTAAAGATAAGAAGGATGTGGAAGATGGTGACACAGAGGAAGGAAGTGATACCAGAGTTACAAACCACCAATCTCACCAACTTTATCTTCCTCACTATCATCAGACCATCATTGAACCCGAGGAGCAGTGATGCATTCCAGAAAACACAGTTCTCCAGGGAGGACTAGCTTCTTGTTGATAAGAAGCAGAAAGGCTTATCTCCTAAACCCACCGTGACACCTCACCCTGGGCCCAGTTTATCCAGTTAAACTCAGTACCTTTGAGGATTCATTGAAAAGAGGTGGCAGGAGAAAAGTCATGGGTCAAGGAGGCAACACTCCCATCACCCTGCAGTGCCGCTCCCGGATCAGCGCATCCTTTCTGGCACGTGCCGAGCAGCAGTGCCTGGTGGGACAACACTGCCTGGGAAATCACCACCAGCACTAAACCATCCCAGAGCATCACATCAAGGAAGCAAACTGACAGAAAGAGGGGACGCACTGATTTCCTGCGAGGCCGTCACATGGCTCTGTGGTTTATTGTACCTACAGCCACACCACGCAGGGCTGTGCTCACTGGGCAAGATTCTTGACGGAAGATGGTTTACAAGAGCAGGTTTCGATATGGTAGAAAGACAATCTGATCGTGCCCATGGGAGATTCACGATCACGATCTGCTATCATCCAACCTCTGTACTGTGGCACAACCACATACAGAACTTTGCATATGCATCTCTTACTGTCACAGAGAAATAACCAAGTCCCTTCTGTGGGGAATTTTTAAAATGAGCAGTCAAGCAAAACTAAATTTCAGCTTTGAGCACTTAGCTAAGGCATTCAGATATATACTTCAGATGCTTCTAATTCTTTTTGCTTTTTTATCCTTGATTAAACAAACACAGGTCACCTCCGGTGGTGCCTCTTCTCTCTTTGCAAGGACCTTTGGTACTATTTATGGGAACAAGATATGACAAGAAGCCCTGGGTAACAGGAGGAGAGGTTAGTGAGGCTCAGGAAGCCTTTGAAGAACATTCCCAAGGGATGCTCCCGGATGGGATAACTATCAGCTCTCAGGGCTACAAGGATGGGCTTTATTGATTTGTTAGGAGGAGAAGAAGTTGGAAGAGCCTATGTTATTTCCTACTGTGAAATTTGCAAATATTTTACCCAAATTTTTGTGCTTCTTCCTGTGTTTGTGCACCCTGAAACTCACTTAGGCAGGTCGGGGTGGGCAGGCTGCCAGACTTCCCGAGCAGTGGTTCCCTGACTAGGATTCACAGACTCTCCTGCGACTACCGAAGCCCTCTGCAAATGCACCAAGTCCCTACACCTTCCATCGATCTCCACCCATCCTACCAAACAACTCCTGGCAACAAAATTCAGTGCCATGGACAATAGACAAGGGGAGGTGCTGAAAAGAAACCCAGCACGCAGTGCCCAGCCTGGAGAAGAGGTTAACATTCACATTGCAGCTCCTGCCAAAGGAGGAAGAGTTAGAAGACAGGCTCGACACTCAAGCAGCCACACGATCCAAATTTACATACCAGCATTTGCCTTCAAAGACTGCCAGTGATGGGACAGCCTGACAGACCTACAACTGCCTGGGACTCCCCTGTCCCCATCCCTGCTCATGCACTTGCTGTTCTCATTTGCTTCCCAGACTCATTCCCCATCCAGGTGCCAAGGTTAACCACATTTACCCACCTAAGCTCTCTGTCAGCATGAAATTTCATTTTAATTAAAGCTTAAGTTGGGGATGCGCACATGAATGCGGAACGCTGCGTGGGCTGGAGTGATGATAAACGCCAAAGAGCAGCAGCACTGCAAAAGCGATGTGCGTTTTAGGGAGCAGGCAGAGGTCAACTGCTGCGCCTGTACGGAGAGATTGCAGAGGGGCATTTTTAGTGACTTGGAGCTCTGAACTTGAGCTTTGGCTCTGTGTTTGCAGCACACTGGGAAAATCAGAGCCAAAGCCCTGTAAGCCTGATCTTCAGGGGGCCCTTGCAGGGATGCTCAGTGTGTCCTGTACCAAGCCCGAGGAATCAGCCCTCTCTCTCCTGAAATGTGCGTCTTCATCAGAAAAAACATTTGCACCCCAAAACAGGCACCTCTCCAGCATTAACAAAAGAGATGAAAACTCTGTAATAAACAGGTGATTGTAGCACAGACTGTTAAGATACCTGAAAAACTGCTGGGACACCTGAAATATTCAGAAAAGCGATTAAATCTGTCTTAACAAAACCTCACGGCATATAATGGCCCCCCAGGAGACCCACTGTAATACCCTAATAACTTGTTTATGTGACCCAAATGTCCAAGAGGATATTCCATGAGGGTGTGCGTGCACATGGGACTGTGCACCCCGCACGCATATTCAGGCAGAGAATAAAAGACAGGAGAAGCAAAGTCCTTAAGATACTTGTGTGGCACAAGGCAGGAGAATCCGCATGGAAAACACTGTCAGCAACTTCACAGTCCTTCCCACCATGAAGCAAAATAAATAAATAAAGAGAGCTGCAGGAATTAGCTGTGAGGGTGACAGCACTGAAGGAAAATGAAAGCAGAAAGGGGGGTAAGAAAAAAACATCCAGCCCGGCTCGCTTTTGTGTTCTCGCACAATGGGGCACGTCAGCTCCGGAGCCTCTGCAAGCCATCACCCGCCATCTGGCACCGGGCTGGGCCGCTAATGGGAGGCCCCGGAGCCCCAGCTGACTCCCAGAGCCACAGGGGAAATCAAGCTGATGATCTCCCCACATTAAGCCATCTAAATTAATGCAGATGCGTGGCCCGCTCGCGAGAAATTTGGCTGGTGAAGGGCGGCGAGGAGAGCGGTGTGAGGCAGCTGCAGCGTGCCACGAACCCGGAGCCACAGCCCAGCACTGACTTCAGCAGGGCCGGGGCGGTGCGAGCCACCTTGCTCATTTGCAAGACAAATTGTTGGCGAGGGTTTCTGGAAGCGCTGCCCTTGTCATCCAGTGCTGGCAGCTCGGCTGCGAGATGCACAACCCTGGCCAGATGCAAATTCTGCAGCAGCGGAGACAGCGCAGATCAACTCAGACCATGCTCTCAGAACCAGCCTCATGAACTGATGTCCCTGTAATGCCCTAATGGAGCAGACTGGCTGGGAAATTACTGTGCATGGGGCCCAGGCAGAGCAGGGGACAGAGGTGTTGATGTGAGCGCTCCGGGCCAGGTTCGGCAGCAGTGCCTCTCCCTAAGGAGCAACCCTGATGATTTTGGCAGGGTGGACCCCAGAGGACTCATGTCCCAAAGGAACATTTGCACCCATGAATGTCTGAATTCCCTAAGCAGTATGGTACTGGACAAGGGTGCAGAGCCTGGTACTGAATCCCAAGGGAAAAGTCAGTGCTGGTGCAGCAGAGGGCTGGCTGAGCACCTTGTCAAGGATGTGAGTTCAACTCCAGTCTCTTCCCTTGCCAGCTGTTGCATGAGGATCAAGAGAACAAACGACAGGGGGTTAAAGATGCACAGTGCTCTCAAGGCATGGAAATGTGTGCTAGAGAGTGCATCTTCAGCCCAAGGGGACACACAGTTCCTCCTTTTCCCCTGAGCCCAACACAACTGTGCCTCCAAAACCTCCCAGGTGCTACCCTGGGGATGTCTGGATGCTGATCCATATCTGATAAAGGTGAGAGCTCTCTGAAGGGACTCAGCTCTGGCTGGAGCAATGAACAAAGATCTGTCCCCTCCATCTGGGTGCAAACAGGAAAGTCAACCTTCGGGAGGGGATTTTGTTTCTGCCCTCCATCACTGGCTTCATGGAACTGATGGGAACCCAGTTCCTGTAAGCAGCAGTGGCACTTACCACCAGTGCCAAAAAATAGTCACATACCTCCTCAGAGTGAGCTCAACCAGCAGAGACCTCCTGGGAATTGCCGCAACAAACCTCAGACCAAGCAAAACCCAAACCTTTTAACAACTGAGGCACATTTCAGCCTCCCCAGGTCCAGCTGCTGTTGAACATCCCAGGGAACCTCTGGGGGTGGCAGTGATGCCTTGCAACAAGGAGGTATTTGGGGATCCATCACTGTCAGTGACAGCTGAGATCCTGCTTACAGCACCAAGGGTAAACTCAGACCCTTTCTAATAACTTTGGATTCATAACCTATTCCCACAGATGGAAAATTTTATTCCCAAATGCACTGAGACCCACACAGCAGCAGCTTGAATGATTACAGTCTCTGCTATCATTTGCAGGGAGGCAGAAACACCCCCCCATTTTACCTAGAGGGGAGGGTGGTAGCATATGGTAAGCGTAGGTTACACTCAGCCCCAGAAGCAAAGCTCCAGCCCTTACACAGCTCACACTGCCTCTGAAGCACGTTCCAGGTCCGTAACATCCCACCAGAAGAGAAGCAGAATTTTTGCTGGGGTAGGAGAAGGGGAGAAAACCTCCCCACATAAAATGTGCTTCCAAATTTAAGCTAGTTGAAATAATCTGTTTGTAAACACAGGGCACCATTGGGGTAACAGCTGAGTGGAGGTTTATATTAAACAAGCATCTTCAGATTAAAATATCACTCATATAAAAGGCATCACTATTCATTCATGCTCAATAAAACACGAAATGGTTACAGATAGAGCTGATAGAAAATGAGAGAGAGAAATGGAAGTAAAGGCAAAGCTGCCAGGCAGGAAACAAGAAGAAAAAAAAAAAGAAATATCACTGGGAAGAGGTTGATTTAGCATTCTGCTCCAAGAGAAATTTCAAAAGCAGGTTTTAATATCTGATAAAACTTCACTGCTGGTTGCCACACTACCTAACAGAAGCACAGAAGGGGACTAATAGCCCTGGCATGTAACACGATAAAACATTTTAAGCCGCATAGCTTCACTTGGACTTGCCACTTTTAAGGACGTTTTACGGTTCACTGCTATCCCTCAGTGTCCTACTAACAACCCCTGAGCATGCACAAGCTCCTATCTACCTACCAGGCAGGTAGCTTCCCCCAAAGATGAGTTTTTCCAGCCTGCAGATTGTCACAGGTGAATATTAGCACTTGGTGGGATTGCTGCAAGGAACTGCAAGGGCTGAGTGCAGGGCACCCAGGCTGGTGGCTGTGGTCTTTTCACCAGACATCTGGCCTCTTTGGGGCTCTCATCCCACTAAAACAGGATCCCTTCAATGTCCTACATCATCCAAACCCTTCATCCACCCAGCTGGATGCTGCTGAGTTGGCACTAACAAGAGACGTGGGGGGCTCGGTTTGAAATACACCTCTGCTTTATAGATGATTTCCCAATCTAATAAAGAGACAAAACTTTATCTGTCTTTCCTTCTCTTATTTCCCAAGGAACAGCAAGAGTGGAAACATCTTTCTGCCTCACCAATAAAACTTTTATAACCCACTTCCCTGGTGGCTTCTGAGCAAAGCCACCCAATGAGAAGCCTGGGAAAAGTAAGGAAAGGAGAGGCGTGATCTGTAGTCACAGCCCGTCCTAGCTCAGGTGGTGGCATGGAACACTGGAGTCATGCCTGGATGCAGGCTGTAAAAATACTCCTTTTCCCTGGCTGCTCAGGGATTGTTCTTGCCAGTTAATCCATGCAGAGGGTTATTGGACACAGCATAGGAAAAGTACCATTACCAAAACTTAAAAGCTACCTGGCCACTCGAGCAAAAAAAATACAAGCAACTGAAAAAGAAGGCAACTAAAAAAACAAAGGCAACCAAGATGGGGTGTTGGTTGGTCTGAGTCCTATTTTGTTTAATTTTTTTTTGCAATGAGCTGGTACCAGCTTTATTTACTGGAAGCCATCCTGCCTTTTTCAGTTTGATTTTACAATAGGAGAGGAGTCAAAAACTGGGCAAATTTGGGCACAGACTGGGCAGGTTTACCTGCACATCCCTCTGGACACAGGTCTCTCACTTGTAACTCTGCATTTCCAGAACTGCCAAACTGCTATAGGTGTATGGCCAAAACCAATAAGACTACAGAGCAGGCTGGAGATACTTCAAGGCAATTTTTTTAAAAAGCACGGGATCATCATCAGACAAATACATCAACAGGTAGCAGTATTTCCACACTGTATTTCCAGATGGAAGGAGGAAGAATCAGCAGAAAATAGGCTGTCTGCAAGCAATAATATTTCTTGTGGTCTTCCCTGTGATTCTGCCTAACACAGAATGATACTTTATAAACAATCACAAAATCACAGAATGGTTTGGGTCAGAAGTGACCTTAAAGCTCATCTCATTTCACCCCCTGCCATGGCAGGGGACACCTTCCAGTAGACCAGGTTACTCCAAGCCTCATCCAACTCAGTCTTGTACACTTCCAGGGATGGGGCAGCCACAGCTTCTCTGGGCAACCTATGCCAGGGCCTCACAGGGAAGAATTTCATCTCAAAATCTAATCCAACTCTGAGCTCCATCATCCTAAAATCCCTCCCTACATGGGAGACAAGCTCATCAGAATGAGTGAGAAGGGGCACAAACCCACTGACTCACAGCTCCAGGACTGCTCTAACTGAGAAAGGACAGGATTGGCCAAGGCAGGCATTTACAACAAAGCCGTAATTAGAAGGAGGGACAGGAAGAACATGGAAGGGGAAAAAAATACCCAAAGCAATGTGCTTAACTATCCTATAGGAGCCCTCCCCAATGATCTGCTACTGCCTCCATCCACACACGGGTATCTTTTAAGATCGTTTCTAAATCCAGGAAACTTTTCCTGGCCACGAGCACAGGGTCAGGAGGGGGAAGAAAGGAGAAAGCAAGCTACTAAGGAGGAGAGCAGAAAACTTTTTTTTTAAATTACATAAATCAAGCCAGGAAAAAGACTTAATGCCCCAGAAACCTAAGGCCAAGTTACTCATACATCCAATCATAAACTCCAGGAAGGAGAGGTCTTTCCTTTCTTTCTGCAAAATACTTTTTTTTGTCAGGAATGGTTTTAATTAGTGTTCCCAAAGCTGTGGGAGCTGAGAAGCCTGCCCTTCTAATGGTCTGAGAGAAAGCCAAGCACCCCAGCAGGATTTGTCCCAGCTCCTGGGGACAGCTCATCCTTTTGGCTCCCAATACCTCCTTTGGAGATACCATTACCATTTCCCTACACTTCTTTAGCCCAATCGATGATAGTAACTGCTCATTAAGGCAGCATCTTGTTTAGAAGAGCCCACACCTCCTCCCTCTACATTAAAACAGCAACCTGACCTCAATAAAGTATAAAACAATTAACTTACTAATTTGTCAACAAATAAGTGTTTCACCCAAGTAGATACCAAGTTGTTAGGAAATCTATTAGCATTTCCACTGTAATTTCATGCTTTGCTGCTGATGAATAAAACAAGGTTGAAAGGGACCTATTCATGTCCAGAGCACAATGCCCAGTGGCTGTAAGATAGTTAGTGGAAAACTTCCTCAGAAGAGCCAAATACCAGGACCAGAACCACTGTCTGGACAATGTCACCGACACCACAGCAGCACCAGAACCTGGCAGGGACAGTGTGTGTGGCCAAAAGGAAGAGCAGAGGCTGAGAAGCTCTGCCTGCACTTCCCAGTCAATGTGTAGGATAAGTCGATGCCTTCAAGTGCACTGGGCCAAAAAACCCCAACATTTTGCTTAAAATGATTCCTTTAAATTCCCCCAGCCAGCTCCACCATGGACAACACAAATCCTACTAAAAAAACCCCTAGTTTTCAGATATATCTCCATGTTCCTTTGTGCTGTGGTGAACAAGCAAGGCCATCAAAGCCACAACCCATATACATCCATTTTCCACCCCCTTCCAGAGAAACCAAGCACCCTTTAAGCAGAAGCCAAAGACCTGCATACTACATCAAGACCCCTGATTCACATAATGCTGCTACCTGACCTCCTGCAAATGTGGGCAAATTTTATATGTGTCTGTTCTGGACTTGCTCCTTGGTTGCATTCTGAGGATGTAACAGGGAAGATCTGAGTGCTGTCCAGCCCTGTTCATGCCCGGGCTGGGTGTGCAACCTGGGTGTGCAGGCTGGATGGGACCCCATCATGGGAAGGGACAAGGACACAGCCAGCTCTAAAGTTAAGTCTACACAGTCTTGGATGAGCACACACATGTCCAAGCATGTTCAGACAGTGATGATAATAACTAAGGGGCAAAGCACATAAGCTGCTGTTTAACAAGATGTACCAGAAATTAGGTCTGTGGTCTCTTTCCTACCTGTGGATGAAAACTACCTAGAAAATGGGTGTGAAATTTGGATCTCGTACAGTGAATCACCAGGTGCCCTGGACTGTTAGCCAAGCAGGCACAGTCTGTCTGCCAGGGGTACATCCAGCCCACACCCTGATTTCACAGCTACTCACTCAGGAGGGCAAGGACGCTGTAGACTCAAGCTGTCCCATTCATATTGAAGCACAGGGATTATCAAACCCCATGGCATGAGCCTCATAGGGGAAAAAGGAGTTGCAATGCTTGGATCCATGAAATATTCTGCAGCCATACACAGTTCTCCCCATTCAGGTAAGGGGCTGCTGTTTGGTTGCATTTAACCAACACTTTTTTCACCCAAAAAACAGCATCACCGGCTCCCAGAGAGCTTCTCAGAGACCTTGCACACAACACACCCAGGTCAACGTATCCAACTGCCTGCAGAGAGCCCCATTCCACCCACACAACCTAGACCCATGAAACACAGCCTTTGCCTTCTTCTTAATCCAACATACGCCAGTGCTGGAAAAAATTTGCATGTTAGAACAATTAAATGTGAAACATTGCACGCCTTATCTCAATGATATTACATAATTGGATTTGTGGCATACACAGATAATGAAAGCCAGAGCTTCCAGCAGCCAGAAATATAAATCATACGCTGGATTTTCTGCAGTTAAAGTTAGGAATATTTTAAGAGGCCACAGCAAATACATTGTTTATATTAAGAAATTGAATCATGTTATTAGGCCCTCTGTTCATCTAGTAAAATCTTTAAAAAGCTCATAAACTCGTTACTTTATTAGTTCAGACTTATTATATGTATTTGAAGCAATACTCAGAGGTATTGTTAAGCTACTGCAGGCAAGGGTTCCAGGTCTTATGTATTTTCCTTTTGGTAGTACCAGATGTGTTGGAGGCAGCGGCTGTGCCAGCGGTTTGTTGGGAATCTCACTGCTCGGAGCAAGCCCAAGCAAACTTCCACGTGTGTGTTACTGTTCACTGGAGACCACCGGCACATTTAGTGCACAGGCAGCTTTGCTTTTTCCATGGATAACTTTTCACCTGCCTGCCCACCCCTCCAACCCATCCTCACCCAGGAGGAAAGGCCACCTGAGGGCTGCCAGTGTAAATGCAGCTGTAATCTTGCTCCAGAGGTAAGGATGCCTGGACTTCTTGCACTAATTAACCCAAACAAGTTCCTGCTCTGCATCACCCACGGTGAGTGTGCAGGACCCTGCTCTGCATCACCAGAGCACCCACAGAGGGTGTGCAGAATCCAGTGTGACACGTGTATCAGGGAATCATTTACAGAGCTGCTCTAGCAGCAATTCATCTCCACCATCCTGTTGGATCCAGATTTATGCAAATAGCTTAATGTGTTAATTTACATATTTGATGAATATGCATTGTCGCACCAATAGGAATGACAGCAAACATCCTAATTACCAGCACATAAGCCTGATCAGGCTGCAGGATGGAAGGAGCTTGTGGAGCAGAGCTGTGCCATGTTTCTGCTGGCTCTGGCCGCTCCATGCATTGCCCAGCTGCTCCTGAAGCTGCTGCCCCTCATTCCATCGGCTCCCAATATGCACTGTGCATCAGAGCCCTCAGATTTTGCAGGGGCAGGTCAAAGAGCATCTGATCCCAGAAGCTTCCCAGTATTGCCAACACGTGTGTTTTGATCTTCAGCCTTGCAGGGGCACGTGCTCCTTCCCAGCCCCACTTGTGGGGACCAGCAGGAGGACCTTGGCTTATCGGAATAAACAAACCCATGCCTGGTGGCTGCAGAGCCTTGACAGGGGACCCCAAAGCCTTGACAGAGGACCCCAAGCTATTCTCAAAACATCCAAAGCACAAAATCACAGAACACCAAAATGAGGGTAATTTTCTTATCCTTTGGCAATCTTGTCATTTTTAAGCCACTCTGCTAATTTTTTGGGTTGGATCTGACTCGGGAAAGCTGAAGGCCATCCCAAGCAGGATGTATGAACACAAGGACATGGAGCCTTATGACCAGCCTTCAACATGAGCACCTCCAGCAAGCCAAAGTCATGTTCCAGAGTCTCCAAGAGACATTCAGGACGCCACTAAATCATTCTAAGCAGCAATGCTCCAAGGGGGCTACACTATGAACAGCCACTCTAACATAGGCAGTGCTTCACACCATCATCCCAGCACCATGAAAGATCTGCCCAGCCTGAAACCTGCACACCGAATTTGGCAGGCTATGAGGTAAAAAGCTTTCCCCACACTGCCTCCTCCATCCTGCTTTCCCTGGGCTCCCTCCTCCCAGAGCAGCTGTGCACCAGGTGAGCTAGCTGGTGGGAAGGCTGGGCAAGGGGCTGGCAGGAAGGCTGGGCAAGGGGCTCACAGCCCCCGTGACCCCGCAGCTCCTCTCTCCCCTCTCCGGTGCCTGCCTGCCTTTGAAGCCTGGCTAACGACAAAATGACATCCTGCTCCCTCCACCTCCCCCTACCCACTAACAGGGCCCCCTTGCCTGACCTTAAGGTGTGACAGCTCCTCAGGTTCAAAGCAGGGGGAAGATGCTTGGAGCTGAGCCCCAGGGGAGGTTGAGGGGAGATGAAGGGGGTTTGGTAAGGAGCCCCACATCACCCCACACTTCGGCTCTCCCCTCCGACCTCTCCTCGCTGCTGGCTGAGAGAACACGGCCATTTTGCAGCCCCAGGGGTGGCAGATCTAATGGACATGTCAAACCACCATGTTTTTCCTTACACTGCAGCCCTGAAAGACTCCAGAGATGGTTGATTTTCTTTGGCTCCTTTTGCCCAGCTGAAACCTTAGCAGATTCAATCACTACACTGAGAGATTTTACCTCGAAATCAAGCCCTTTCCAGGTGACCAGCCACCACAGCTCCCTGTGCCACCAGAGTCTAAATACTTTATAAGGTCTAATTATTGATGCAGATAGGCACTGATCACTCCTCAGCAGCGTTTCACAGAGGGATCAGATGAGAAGCAGCTCTCTATTTGATATGTCATTAAATCAGGTTTCCCTTACCTGCTGCTCAGCTCAAACACTGGCAAAGAGAGACAAGACTATTTCTTACAGTGTTTTCTACCTCCTCTTTAAAAAAAAACACAACAAACCACTAAAGTTGAACAAAGCCCTCCAAAGCTTTCCAAGCAGACAAGGAAAATATTTTTAATCTCTCCCTCTGCAGTTTAATATCAGCAATCAGTTACCACTGGCTCAGATTTATTTAACAGGATGTACAGCATGAACAAGCAACCGTCTACTATTAGAAGCTGGGGATGCAAAACTCCATCGCTGGCAGCTGCAGCCATTGTAAAGGCCATTAAGGGAGCTACTCTGCCTAAATGCACATAATCAGCAAATTTATGGCCTGTTTCTTCTGCTCAGAGAGGAATTGGTAGAGGTTACAAAGATGTGTGATGCTGACAGCTTACAGGCAGGGCTGGTGTGCAAGCTCAGAAACACCCTCTGCCCCAAACATGCAACAGTTTGGTGCACAAATGTGCCCCATGCACCTCACGGCAGCTCCATCACACGTGCACAAAGCTGCCCCTTCCACTTTAATTGATTCCCCCAAGGGCTTTGGGACGGGTTTTATAGTGCATAACTAATACTGATAAGCAGGCGTGATAAGGTAGTGTTATTACCCAACTAATGGGTCACTTCATCCACAAATACTTTCTAATTTAATTGAAAACAGGAACATGAGCTGCAAGCAGTCAAACCTCGGGTATCATCCGCACCAGCCTTCCTGGAAAATTTTTTGCTCTCCCCTTCCCACCTTCAGTAGCTGATGAACCACAGCAGATGTCACAAAACCGTGTTTTGTGGCTACAGATTCACAGTTGAAGATCTCTGGATTCAATTCAGCCACGCAGCGAGAAAGTGCAGCTCCCAGGAACTTCAAAGAGAATTTGCATCCATCATTTTCAGCAGGGCTGGACTGGCCTTTGCTTATACCTACCTCCCTAGGTCTGCCCTGGAAAGGAAATTCCTGGAATAACTTTCATGTGCTTAACCCTTCGGAAATGGTAGGCATTAATAAAGCCCCTCCTCAGCATCCGCTTGCCTGGCAGAGGTTGGAGGCCATCCACGCCTGATCAGCAGCGATGTTTGCTGGTCATTAGAAGAAAAACACAACTCTGCATGTCCATTCTGCTGGAAAAGAGTGTATTTCCAGTCTCTCCCGAGGACATTCCTGAAGAGCACAGCTACCATTATGCAAATTGCTTTAATGAGAGCCTGGCCTCCTCTAATAACACGTACGGGACCAGACAGAAATATGAGATGAACTTCTCAGTTACTGGAGTACTGGGGAAAAACATGGTAATTTCAGATTCACAGAGAATGAAGTCTTTTCTCCATTTTCAGTTGGTCCAGTACAACCTCTCCTCCTGGGGGTATTTTTGCCCATTCTCACCAATCCTGTGCCCAGTATCGTGGGGTCTTACCACACTGCAATGCTCTAGGCTTGGCTCACACTTGGAATCAGACCAACATGTAAAGCTGGAACCGAGAATTATTAAGTATTAGTGATTACATCTCCCCCTTGTGCCTGCAAATGCTGTGAGAGGCTACAAACCCAAGTTCTGCCACTGTTTAACATCAGAAGTTTTCTTTAACTGGGAGAGACAGACCTTAGAGCAAAACTGAACCTAGTCCAGCAGCAGAGGGCAAGGGCTTGACATGGTCAGAGTACCAGAGCATTGCTCGTGCCGTGGGTGGGCACACAAGTGAGCTCACACCATGAGTGCACACCTCATTTGTCAGATAACACTGGGTTTTGCTAAACTTTGCAAATAAAATGCTTCCCAGACTGTCTGTAAGTGCATTTCTCTTCATTAGCACTAAGATCAACAAGTTAGCAGGAGGCAGCTAGGGGATAGCAAGACCAATCCAAACAGTTTTACTTCAATTCCATCTAAACGAACCCAGTTTTCTGGGCTTTTAGCAATGGAGGGATAATGTATGCCTATTAAAGAGCATGTCAAAGCCCTAGTCACACAGTCTGGGCTTTCAGTTAAAGCGAAGGTCACAGATCTGTGCCCTGGGGCCAGGGGAGAAAGGCTCAGAGGAAGAGGAGTGGCCATCTGGTCCCTCGCTTATGCAGAGGTCACTGCTTTCTGTCACCCCCCCTGTGGCCTCTGACTTCTAGGACTCAAAGAGAAGGGAAAAAAAAAAAGCCAGGCATGATGAAAGCGAGGCCCTGATGTGCTGAGACAACTCGCTAAAAGAGCTCTAACTAAAAACAGCCACATGCTCTGCGTGGTTAAAGGGACAGCTCTCCCCTTCCCAGCGCAAGCTGCAATGCCAAGACCTGCACGGGTGCATTTTTCCCCACGTGGAAAATAGCTGGGATAAAATACTGAGCATGGTAAAAGCCTACCAAGCCTCCAGCAGCCCTAACGGGGAAGCCATGAGCCCTTTGTAATACACACATACAGCAGCAGCACGGTTGGGAGGGAAAGAGGAGAAAACTAGGAGTACAGCCTGTTGGCAAAGCTCTCTGAAGTGCCAGATACTTGCACATGCCTGAAAATCAGATTGATGCTATTCATGCCCGGCATGCTCGTTTCCTGCTTGGCAATGGCATGTGCACTGAATCAAATCCGCTAATTGTTCCATCCGCACCACGATTTGCAAACGAGATCGCTTAGGAGCCAAGAGAAAATAAATGAGGTGTTTATTAGAAGGAAGGCTGATCTCATATTCTTCATAAAAGCAAAACAGCTCAGATGCTGAGTGCCATCTCCAACCTGCCTTTCTGGTTGAGATGTGACTTTGAGCTGCTAAAGCTTTTATTCCTCTGGAGATACTTGTTCAGCATTCAAAGCAGAAAGGCATTATAGCAACTCTGCCACCTATTTTCAGAGTAAACAGGTTTCTTGTTCATTAATTACATGGGTCTTCAGATAACAGACTGAATTTCCCATTACCTGGACTCTGTGCAGTTTGTTCCCTGCATGCCAGCACACTGTAGACTTTTTATCAAGCAATTCTGCTTAATTTTAATCTGTGATTTATCTGAGGGCCCAGCATCAGTGCCTGAAGGGTATTGTTTAAGTAACAATACTGATGGTACACATTCCCACATCAAATGTCAAGGGAGAAGAGGGCTGCTCCAGAGGATGCATAGGCTCAAAGGAAATCATTAAAAGCCACTGGCCTGCAGAAACGAAATTGTATTTGAAAAGAAAAACTAACAACAGACAGGAAGCTACTGGCAACCAGGCATGGCTTAGGAAAGTGGCTCTGGGGGGGAATAGCTCGGTTTCCCCTTACAAACTCCCATAATGGCCCAGATTTCTTTCTCAGGCAGTGACAGACACAAATTTAAATTCCAGTTCATACACACAGCCCCGGTGCATGGATCGGTGTCGTTTGGATTTAATTCTTGTTTTTCCCCAAAGTGCAGCGGCGTCACACCACGTCCCTTCGAGGCAACAGCAAACCTGCCACCGCCCATGGATGGAGCTGGGATTTCACCAGCCTTCCTCACTCCCTGCCAGCTTTGAAGCCACTGGAAATTAGTGCAGCCCCATCAAAAGCAACAACTCCAATTAAAAGCTGTTGAGAGCCTTCCCCACTTTATATCCCAAATGTGCTCCTGTTAAAGCACACCCTGGAGCAAGCACAGATCAATCTCAGGAGCGCCACAGTTTTGAGACAACAGGAAAAAGAGATGCTTCATATTTGCTGATTCTGTCTATATTTGTTCAGGAAAGAAGAAACATTTATTTCTAGGATGTGATCTGTATCGTGATGTGCTTAGAAGCTACTTTTAAATTAAGAGGAGGGCTCAGTGCTATTTAAAAGTGAATCAGTGCAATGCAGGGAGAAAGCAAACCTTTAGTTTGGTCAGAATAATTTTAGAAGAGCTAATAAAGCAAGACTTCATTATCTCATTCCAGCTGCACAAAAAAGGTCAACAGATGCTACTAACACGCCAAGGATGAAGGCAGCTTCCAAAGGTGTTGTGCAAAGAGCCCTGAATCCAGCGGAGCAGCAAAGCACCTACACAATTTACAGCTGAGAGTAATGTCACCAAGAGTTGACTTTGTGGCTCTGATCCCAGAAAAGTTAACACTTCTGGAGACTCCAAGGAGATGGGTACTACAGCCCTTGAAAAGCCCCAGGGTGCTGGCAGGAAGCCACACAGATGCCACTCTCCAGAGTCACATCTTCTCAGAGTTTCCAGCTCTGTATATACCTTGTTCCTTAAGGGAATGGCGCATTTTAGGGAAGAATTTAGAGCAGGACTTTGAGCCCCACATCATCTCTTTTCCTCCAAGAAGCCAAACACTTTAGCAGATCTTCAGGAGCTCATGGCATAAAGCTGTTAGCACCACGCTCTGCAGCACTTCCCAAGATAAAGGAAGCTACACAGGTGCTGTTTCCTTAGGAAACAAATACAAAGCAGAGGGAGAAAGGGAGGGTACCCTCCTTATTTGGTACCACCAGACTTCACTAGCAGGCAAAACCACAGCTACTTTAAATTCATTGTTTTGTTCAAAAATCAGACTGTTTTACTTTGCAGCTCCAGAAGTCCACATTCTTGGCTCACCAATATGATCTCCAGCAATTAGGAGTTCCCTCACACCAGTGAATCAGCACAGCTGACATTGCCTGATCTGGGCCCAGTTCAGGAAACATCCCACCTAAGAACAGCCAACTAACAGGCTCAGCCTGGATTTAAAGGTTCTTCAGCCCACAACACTGTGCTGACCAAGCTAAGCTGCAAGTCCAGCAGATCTCAGAGATCATCTCTCAGAACAATACAAAATACCCACATCTTGAGGGAAAAAACATTTCAAGTGTACTTCACATTAAAGAAGGGACAGAGGAATTAGATGCTAATTCATCTGCAAATATAATTAAACTCTGCAACACTAAGACTTCACAGTTAATTTAGTTGCAGGTCCATGTCATATGTGCAACAAATCATAAACAGACCTATTAATTTACAACTTTCCATATAATATATTCAGAACATAGCATAAAATGGTGGGAATACAGGCAGTTCCATCTCAAACTCTGCAGTTGGTAAATTAAATCTATTTGCAGCCAAGTAAATTGAAATCCATACTGAACTTATTACTGTGTCTAGTTTAATATCTACAAATGGGTTGGATTTCTCCAGGTGAATATTAGCCATATGCACTGAACTGAAATTTGGCTGTTTCCATCTCTGCTCACAATATTGCTCTCATTCTGGAAGGGCTAATCAGCCCTGACTGGCACTGGGACTTGAGGTGAATGATGGGGCACATAAAAGTTTCAAAATTTGACCATCCTTCAAACATCAACAGGAATAAATATTTTATTCTCAAAACACATCAGTGCCTTGTAGTGACCCTGGAAGATGTGAGAGGCACAACTGGAAAAACCAAGGTGTTTTGGTCCTTCACAGAAGCATTTAGATGTTTTCACACCCTGGGGACCACCAAACATGCACTCAAGAAGGTCAGGGATGTCCCACAGGCTATTACAGCTGAGGCCTTAGGACACAATTCAGGGTTGAGCAAAAATCTGAGGAGGAGGAAAATACTCATGTAAAATCTTTTTCCACCCAAGACAGTCTACAGAATCCCTCCACTCCCAAGCCAGCAAACCCAAAGACAGTTGGACCAAACATCTAACCAAGACACCCAGCCTGAGCTGTGCAATGATTTCCGAACTTTACTGAAAGAAAATCCAGACCAGTACGTGAGACTGTGCATGAACTTCAATTTCAGAAGCAAAACATCCCCTTTCTCCACGCCCACCACACTGCCCCTGCCTAATGGGCTTTATTTAAACTGGACTCACCAACAGCTCTCCCCCCATCCCCCTTAATACTTTCAATCCATAATGCCTGAAAGGCTCTTTCCCTGGACCTTGCACGGTTTATAGGGTTAATTGAATGCACACTGATCTACTAAGTGTCCATAAGAAGAAGCACCATTCTTTAAGATGTCATTTCTCCCCCCGGTCCCCTCCCCGGCCCCCCGGACAATGCTGCGGGGCTGTGCCCGGCCAGACTTGGCCCCAGTGAGGTACTGTTCCCCTGCTGGGGGGGCCTTTGGAAAACAAAGCAAAACAAAAGAATCCCTCACATGCCTAAAAAAGGAGACTTCATGCCAGAGCTAACCTTTGAAGATTTATTCCCTGCTGCCCTTGTGACCCAATTCAACCTCCATTACTCAGGAATTCCCCAGACGAGCCCCGAAAGGCAGGGATGGAATTTCGGACTTTCTAACTCATTTGTTTGTGCAGGACAGGGTGGTCTGGCAACCCCAGCCAGACAGGGAACTCGTGTGCTGGGAGAGGCTTTATATAAATATACATCTGTATTTACAGGTACTTCAGGTATTATTTGTAATTATCATGATGATTCCCTCTCCCTCTGCTTAAAATTGCAAATCCTCACCTTGCACAATGTGACTGGATTGTAATAGGCTTTTGTGTGGTTGCTTCCCTCAAGCCTTAGAATTCACCGCCTACTTTTGGGGCTGGAAACTGGAGGGGAAAAAATAAAAAGAAAGAAAAAGAGAGGCTCATCTACATTATAAAACTGAAGCATGTTTCTCTTGAGAATATCTCTAGTGGGGTGAGAACTTGGGAAATGCTCATTTGGGACATCTGCTCCAAAACACCTCTTACAACAAAGCCTTGGGAGGGCTGTGGGGTGAGTGCTGGGCTGGGCAGATCTTAATGCAGGGCCAAGGGAAATACCCAGAGAGTTGTGTCTGTGCCTGGCAAAAAGTCAAAGAAACCCTAAAGGAAAGATATAAGAGCTATGAAGTCAAGACAGACCTACACCAGGAGCATTATCTCTGCATCACTCTTCTGTCTGCAGATGGCCTTCCCAACAACACCAGGGGGTTGGGGGAAGCAATCCAATTTAACACTAAAAACTTGGAGGAAATAGCTTGGGAAGGAGTCATAAAAATGTCACATATGCCTAGTCTCATTAGTCCAGCAAGGGATGTGTCCCCCCTGGCGTGCCGAACACAAACCCAGACGGACAGTGTGATTATCCCAGGTCCAATTCGAGCCTCCCAGTTTGAGCCCTGCTCTGCTGGGTGGTCACAGTCCAAGGGAGCAAGGCTGTCACAGCCATTGATGTCCGGGACAGGAGCTGCACCTTCTTTTCAGGGTCCACTTTCTCTCCCTGCACAGTAACGGGTGTGAGCTTTTTGGCCTGTATTTTGCTCAGGGCTCACTAATCAGCCATGGCTACCCTTGGACCCTTCCTCCAGGATGGCAAGGGGGATTTTGCATGCCTCAGGTGCTGGGAACAATGAGGTCTCGCACTCTGAAGGAGGGGGGAAATTCTCTCCTCATGGGTAGTGGTAGGTGACAAAAACTGGCTGGATGGAAAATAACTGCCTGGCTCTCCTGTTGCCTACCAGCCATGTTCTGCAAAAACAAGCTACAAGCTGCCTGCAAAATTCCTCAGCTTCGAAAGACCTCAAGCCAAGGCACCTCTGCCTCAAGCCAACATCTCCCAAGGTGGAGGGGGACCTCCCTTGGGAATGCTCCCTACTCCAGTCCCACTGCATTGTGCTTGGTGGAGGAAAAGTAACACTGTTGAGCTGCTGAACACCTCACAAACTGAGAATCCAACAGAGGTTTATCTACAGGAGACCTCAGAGACATTTGTCTTGACGAGACAAGGTGCTCCACATTCCCACAGCACAAAATAGTCACACTACTGCTTCCCTGTTCCAAAAGACATGATCCTGCATACCTACCTGGGCAGCAAAGCAGGAGCAGAGAACTCTCACAGGCCATCAAGCCATGACATGAAAATATTCTGGGCCAGATGGAGTTTATACCCCAGCACAGATGTGGCTCTTTGGAGAGCAGGTAGCTGTTGTCTGCTTGCAGCACCATCCAACCTTAACAGCTGGCAACATCCTGTTCTTCACTTACAGCACCATAAAGATTTCACCAGCTCGTGACACTCACAAACACAAAGTGTCAAATCACTGAATCTGGTTAAATGCAATAATTAATGATCTTACTGCCATTTGTGTGTTAAAAAGCATCGAATTAGAATGGGACCTTTTGATGTTGGCTTTGAATGAGCACGAATGACTCCAGCAGAGCAGGTCTGAATTCCTCCCCAGGCAGGGCAAGCAGCCCCAACAAGAGACTGCAGGCTTTCACGCTCCACATCAGCTCTGCAACACAGCTCTGGACTGTCTCAGCAGCATCCCACCCCTCCTATTCCTTCCTGTCCCCTCTGAAAAATGACAGTGATACCGTTCACCTGCTCTGCTGGCCCTGCATGAATTCCCTCGCTAATCTTGGTGTAGTCCTTTGTAGATGGAGGGCTGTTCTCGGCTGGAGCTGTGCTGATACAGGCCAGCTGGAGCTCTGTTTCATTAAGGGGTAGGTGTTGCTGGGGTCTGTGCTCAATACCTAGGAAACAGGCTTGAGAAATGAGGTTATGCACACAGTGTGGTGCTGCACATGAACTAGTAAAAAGAGCTTTACTTCTGCCTAGTTGCTGCAGCCCTGAGTGACTGCCTGATTACTCCATCTATATACAGTAAGGCTACACTGTAAATATGTCAGCGTGGTGTCAAACAGACCTCAGAAGTGGTAAGTACAAGGTGAGACTCTGGAATGTAAAAACAATCCCCCTTTTTTGCTGGTATCTGCTAAGTACATTGGCTAAATGTCTAAACTGTTATAGGCAAGAGCTCCAAAGTGACCATTGCTCAGCACGGCACACCTCAGGTGGACGCAACACAGACCCTCTCTGGCCAGGGAGAAGTCATCTGCAAAACTCACTCTATCATTATCCCAGTCATTTACAAAATCACAGCAGACACACTAGAAAGCCTCCTGGATTTCTTCTAAAGCCTCTCTTCTCCCTAGGAAAGACTGCAGAGGCCCTTGAATCCCATGCAGGCAAACCACTCAAGCTAAAAAGCCCTGTAGACCTAAAATACAGAGACATCTCCCAAACAAACACAAAGTAGGCTGGAACACCCTCACTAAGCAAAACTCCATTAAACTCCTGACCCTCCTCATTAAGATAAATGAGGTCTGACTGTCACTTTAACTTGCCACCCTTTCACTTAAAGCTGAGAAGGAAGCAGATGCTTAATTAGCATCTCTCATGGGTGTTCACAGGTCTCAGTGTAAGGAGGAAGCAATCTGCTACATCTTCAAAATCCTGGGTGACATTCTCCATGCACTGACAGCAACGCGTGCTGTTGAAGTCCCTGGAGGAACAAAACTCCAGGTGTGAAACTCGGGCTTTGCTACGAGCCCATCTCTCACCTCCCTGTCCCAAGGCAGCCCAAGTCAAACACCTACAGCTATAAGATCTGTGTGGTCTCTGTAGCTGTGGGTAAAACTAAAGATTTGCTGGTTCTTAGCCAAGGTAACTCATCCACTCCAGTTACAGACCCAGTAATGGAGTATTGTACAGACAAAACCCCCATACACTAATAGATGTGCAGTAAAAATAACCCAAACAAATAAATAAAAAAAAAAAAAATCAACCCCCCGAAATCTATTTTCAAAACTTTTTAAATACCAAGGTTTAAATCACTCATTTCAGGACCAGCAGCTACAAGGTGACTCTGACACAAACCACAGGACCCAAACAACAAATGATATGTACACAACGAGTGGAAAGCTTCAGTCTCTTTTCAGTCCTACAAAGACAACTTGGATTTAACACACTCATGAGTTTCCCAGGTCCTGCTCCTTCTGGGAGAGACAGAGACTTAGCTAGGAGAAAAACAGGAAACCAGCTTAAGCCAGCTTGGTCGAAGGACACAACTACATGAAAAGCCAGACTCCTATACACTCTATTCACATCCCTTGTGCTTTCCTAACATTTTGTAACACCCAGGGAAATCACAGAATCATTTAAATTGGAAAAGAATTTTAAGATCATCAAGTCAACCATTAACCCAGCACTGCAAAGGCCACCACTAAACCATGTCCCCAAGTGCCATATATATAAGTCTTTTAAATCCCTCTGGGGATTGTGACTCCATCACTTCCCTGGCAGCCTGTTCCAATGCTTGATAACCCTTTCCATTAAGAAATTTTTCCTAATGTCGTTTAAACCCTCCTTAGTAAACAGTCCCTTTGGGAACTGGTGCTGACTCCAGTCTGTTTGCCCACTTGGACCCACATTTGTGGGGGTCAACAGGCACCACATGCTGCTCTGGTGTGCCAAACACAGGGATAAGGGTCTGGCCTCAAGTGACCTTCAGTTTCCTGCACTTTTGCCATATCTGGCCGTGGTCCATCTTGTCCCCTCAGTCTTTTTGGTCCAGCTGCTTTACCCAAAATACTGCAGCCATCAAGAGCTACTACACAGCTTCTCCAAGGACCACAGAAGAGATAAAAGTATCTATTTGAGAAAACCAGGAGGAAAAAAGGCCCTGGGAAAGAATGAGAGCAGCACTGCAATCAGATCCCAGAAGAACAAGAGTTCTGCATCCAAGGTGGATCCCCATCCTGTCCTCATGCAGGGGATCATTTCACACCACCTGCTACTGAGGCTCAGCTGTATCATTCCTGCAGTGGGAACTTGCACCTTCCAGTACTACTCACCCAAATCTCAGGGAGGAATTACTACAAGGAGCACTAAAAAGGAATAAGAAATCCCCAAGGTGCCAAGACTGTCGAAATGAATCACACTTTGAAGAGCAATTCAGCCATTCTTGTTCCCACCTGACAAGACACTCAGTGACTCTTCTCCAGTGAAAACACAGCAAGTCTCCAAGTCAGAAAGAGCAACAGATTAGACCCCTTAGGAAAAAGATAAAATGGACTATTGGCTGTTAAGGAGTCCTCGGTTTGAGGAGGATGGGATTGCAGTTCAATTTTATCAGCTGCTCAATACGTACATTTAGCGAACCACATTTCTCAACTCAGACAGGGATTAGCATTAAACTGGGAGAAAACAAAGCAATTTGATACAAAAACACATGACTGGAGCAAAGTGGGATGGAGACCACTTTGACCTCCACAATACCATGGAAATTTGCAGCTGAACCCATTAAGAAGTCCACAAATACCCTGGATTAAATTCCCAAAAAGTCACCTTTAAGCAACCCCCCCTTTATTTTCCATTAAAAACTCCTGGTTGTGTAAATTGGATTCAAATGAACATATTTACATTTGCAGTAGGAACCTGAAGTAAGGCTGTCAAAATGTCACTCTGTCACTCATGTTTTCATCGCACTCCGTCACAACATCGAGATGTTTCGCTCACCGCCTCGACAGCCTCCTTGGACACAAGGGAATGAGTGGCAGGAAGGAAGGACGGCTGCTGGGAGGGTGTCTCATAAGGATGCTCTAGTGGAAAAGTGTTATTTGCCTGTGAATTCTGGCAGGATGGGCTCTTATTGTCGTTGGCTTTCAGCCAAGCACTGCCAGGACACAAAATGTCAATTTATATTGGGATTTTCATTGACTCACTACCGCTCATTCCTCATGTTTTTGGGGCAACTTATTATGGAAGCTGGCACTGGCCGTATATGGAGTTTTCACATAAGTATTCATCCTAATTAACAGCACGCCAGGATGGAGAGTAAATTATAGCAGGACAGGATTGTCTTCACAGTGAAAGATAGTGTGTTTTTAATCTGGGACAATCTATTGTATGTCAAAGATTACATGATTCCTCTCATCTTCATTAAAAAAAAAGCCCCTGGGGAAAAAAACAGTTCTCTAAAATCAAACAGTTTAGAGCCATAAAATCCCACTCTTCTATATGAAGTTTCTGAAAGCAGTAAAAATCTCCAGAAGAAAACAAATCCCAAGTTGAACCAAGATTTACCACCTGAGGTTCAACATTCAAGGGAAAGCATCTCTAAGTTATTACTTTCTCTTCTCTAACAGGATGCTCATGGTGCATTGGAGATGAGGATATTTGTATCAGTCCCTTCATAAGGACAGAGCAATGATGAAGAACCTAACCCCATTTCCTCTAGTTTGTTCCCAGAAGAGTTGTTTCCAGGCTCTCTCTCCAGACCTTTTGGGTAGCAGCTCCCAAACATTTTGGAACCAACTTCAGAAAACAAGTTGGAGATGCACATGGGATGGTGCGAGACCAGCATTGTAGAGGCGACACTCACACAACTCAGGGGCAGAAATTCACCTCTCTTTTGGCTACTACCTGACAGATATTCCTGCAGGAAAAAACATCCAACTGCTACCTCTCAGGACCCTGGTTTCACATGTCCTCAGGAAAAATACCACCAATGCCAGAATTGCTGTGATAGGGTAAGGTTTCCCAGCTCCTGCCTAGTTGCTTACCATGCCAGAGCACTCTGCTAGCCTTTTTGGGCCCTATGCTGGGAAGAAAAGCTGGAAAACAGGATGTTTACAGTCTCCAAAACCAGGACACAACTCAAAATATCTCTTAGTAATAACCTCTAAGCCCAGTTTCTGATTTTTTAAACATAGCTGCTCCCAATCCAGAGATGGAAGCACAACCCATGTACCAGAATATCCCATGTTTAACTAATAATTTTTTTTAAAGTAAAAAATACTTATTCTCAATATTCTTATGTTGCTCTTTTCTCTGAACCAGCTGTTTTGGACCCTGTCAGAATCAGGAGCTTGCATTAACCAGAGCTGATGCACTAACCCATCAATTCTGCACTCCTCTGAGATGCTGCCTCCAAGCTCATTATCCAAAGCCTAAATTACCAGGAATTAGGTACCTTCACTCTGCATATCAGCAGGAAAAGGAGGAAGAAAAAAAAAATCAAATACAATTTACAAGCCCACAATCTAATTAGGGGAAAAACTTCCAGTCCTGAAGCGTTTGTCAGTTTTTCATCCTGCAAAATGCATACTAATCCCCCCTCCCTGCCCGCTGCCTGGGATTGCCATTACTCCACTTCCACAACATGCCAGGAATGATCAGCATTAGGCCTTCCTAATGTGTCTCCGAAACAATAGCAATTACAGAGTCGTCCATTCATATCTAAAGGCTTACAGACTACAACTTCCCTCAGGAGGCTGAAGACATTTCATCGAAGCAATTATATTTATGTAGCATTAAAGTACTTTCTTTAAAGCCACGGCAGTTACCTTCTTGCATTCGAAGCAGAGTGGTAACGAGGAGCCCTCTCACCCCATCCAAACTTCTCCAAGCATATTTTTTGCCTGTTTAAAGATTGCTAACACACATACACATGCGCACACCTTGGGGGTTTTGCTGCCTTATTTTTAATGTTATTACACTCCTTTTCCCAAGGGATCTGACATGCAGATTGGAGCCTATTTACATGACAAGGGACCAAAATGGAAGAAGCTCATCAGTTTATTCAGCTTTCCCAGCTCTCATCATGTCATCAAGGACCTTCTGATGTCTGGCAATGCTGTGAAGCCCCAGCTTCCAGGATTTCACAGTTCTGTCAACCTTAGCTCTCGTTATGCTAAAAGTGAGATATTTTCAAGCTTCTTTTTTTCTCACGAATCACAAATGCTGGAAACATTTTTTAAGCGTGTCAGCTAAAAGTCAATAGGCGACCTAAAGGAAATAATAATTTCTTATTTTTTAATATCAAGAACTCAGAGCAAGTATTACGATTTTGAGAACGAAGAGACAGCTCAGACCAGGTTTTTAACGCTAGAAGCTTTCAATAGAGAACATCATTTATCTTCCACTCTTCCACCTCACTTTTCCTAGAGGAAGAAAAGCAGCTCCCTAGAAATATTCCACCTATGAATTTCACAGCATGCCTCGCAAAATCAAAACGCGAAGCCTTGGTGTGACGTCTCAAATCTCTGCCATTCAACAGCTGATCATATTTTCCCTTTGAGCCGCACCAGCTGCGCTCCACCGCCACGCCTGGCTCGCGCGGGGATGCCCGCGGCAAGTTTGGCACTGGCATCCCGGCTTGAAAAGACATTTTCTTCCAAGCAAAGGCTGTGCCTAACTCTGGTATGCAGGGGGAATTTTTTTAGTGATTGAAACACTAATAAGAGGAAGGGATTCCTCGTGTTTGGCCAACATTTCCCTGGATCTGGGCTCTCCATCTTCCTTCCTGAGCTCTTTGTGTTGGAGGGCAAGAGCCATCATGACTCCACACACGGGTGCTGCCCAGCTCGTGACCTCAGAAGGATCTCCCCGCAGCTCTCCTGTGCTTTTGGGGTAGGGAAACCACCAGTCTGAATTCTGAAGCTGGCAGAGCACCTTGCAGGCATGAAACCTCACCCCATCCCTCCTGTCTCCCTGGGTCCTGCTGGGGATGCGGCAGGCTGGACCAGCTCCTGGCCGCTTTGCCACGCTGCAGCCAAGCGTTGTCCTGGCCTAAGGATGAACTTGTTGCCATGGCAGGAGTTGAGGCATGCGTTGCGCTGCCGGCACGGCGGCGAGCGGCAGCTCGGAGCGTCGGCTGCTCCTCCACAACGGCTTTTTGTTGTTCCTTTCTCACAGTACGCCCGTCCTCTCTCCGTGCTGAAGCAGCCTGGCAAAACCCAGCTGACCGTAAAGCACAGCAGCACCGTGGCTGAGGGCCTAACACTGCTTTTCTCTGCTGCAAACTCAGCCTCTTCCCTGCCTGCTGTAGGGCACAGCATGAGAAAGCCGATCCCATGGCACAGGCAAGCGTCCCACTGCAAAGACAGGACATAAAGGGAAGCCGAAGTTTTGAGGCAGGAGCTCTGTCAGACACAGAGAAGATTTTAAGTGAGGGGAAATAGCATCACTCCAAAAGGAGGTTGTCCCTAGCTAATGCATTTCCTCACTGCTCCTGGAATGTTTGCACAGGACAGGCTTAGCTTGGCTGCCTTTTAAAACTCCCTTACAGCTTTCATTAGCCTGGCTAAAACTAAGGGCATCTCTCTTTCATACACTAATTAAGGACAAGCTCAGAAGAGGCTGGTATCCCTCACTGCTGCAGATTTTAACAAGGAGAAATACAAAGGTAGACTTAAAATTAAAAGCAATGCTCCTTCCTGAGCAGTGGTTTCAGTGCCTCAGAGATTACAAGCCAGCCCCGCTCTGCATGTCAGCAAGCCTTTCCAAAATAATGAGCTTGCTTCCGTCCCAAGCAGCTCCTGTTGCACTGGAGAAATGAGCAGAAAGGTATTATGGGCTCACACTCACCAGATGGATGTCCTGCTTTGTTCTCCGCTTACTGAAAACCCTACACATACAGTTTGGATTATCTTCATTGTAATTCTAATCACCACCTCTCTGTTAGGGAAGGAGGGAGAAAGGGAGGGATCCTTGCCGCCGTCAGGAGAGCTAATTAAAAGTTGTGAGTCATCCAGACTTCTCCACACATTGGAAATGCTTTTGGAAGATCAGGTAATCTCTCATTCTTGGGAGAACCTAGTTAGTAAAAGAAAAATTAAGCAGGGTCCCCTTGGGCAGGGAGCTAGGGTAGGAGAACAAATCCATTTTCCCCACGGGATGCAGCAATATGAATCATCGAGGTACTTCAAACACATGCAAACCACTCTTTAAAGCAGAAAGGCTCATACATGTTCCCCAGCACAGCAACGCAAACACCTCCTGTGCACCTACACCATGCTGGCTTTTAAAACTCCTTCTCTAAGAGGCTTTTACATATGAATATATATGGTGCAGGGACTTCTGCCTTCCCATAAAAGAACTTCTGACCCCCCTGGCTGGTCCCTGGATGGTTGGGTACAAGCTCAAAGGTCTCAGAAAAGTCAGAGCCAGGAGGCTCATGAAAATCGACAGCTGGCAGTGGCATGAGGTCCACGCAGTGCCCCAACTCCTCAGCCCCGATTAGGCACAGAGCAATCAGCGCTGAGCAGCCGCCTGGAGGCACCCGGCCTCCCCAGCCCCACTGCGGTGGGAAGGAGCTGCCTGTGCTGGTAACGAGCTCTGACAGCTTCAAGTGGGGTGAGGGCCCCCTGCACCAGCTTGGCAAGGACAGTGTGCAGGCAATGGGCCCCCAAACCCAACAGGGATGGGGAGATTTGGGGAGGACCAATGCTACCATCCCTAATTCCTAGAGCTACAAGGCTATTGGGACACTTGCCTGAGATCAGTAGCAAGAGTCAGGCTTCTCAAAGTATCATGTCCCACTGCCCTCGGGGGAAGGTGCTGAGCTGCAGGGAATAATATGGTTGTGGGCAAACACCACCAAATAACAAGGGAAAATGGGACGGACTGCTGCTTCCACCTGATCATTTTGGAGATTTGCTTGGTACCATAAATCTGTTTGGATTCAAATTCATTTAGGCTTTGCTTCATGGGAATCCTGTGGGCCCCAGCGAACCCTCTTGGCAAAAGAATGCTCCAATTGATGTTCCTACCTTTCTGCCCTAGGCACATCCAATCAAGAACAGACACAATTTTACCAAAACCATCTGCAAACTCATTTTAACTGGTACAGCCTGGGCACCTGGACATTTGCAACCAGCTCATCCCAAATACACATCAGCCCTGACTTTTTGTTGGATGTGAAGACCTGGGAAAACTTGAATCACACTTTTGCAATGCTTAGTGAAGCTGTGAATCCAGCTCGTGCAGTCTTGGTTTTCCTTGTCCTCCTTTCTGTATCCACGACATTCTCCTTGATGAAAGTTCACTGTATCCCTCCCCTTTCTGACACCTCCAAGTAAGTGTTCCTCTGAGTCTCAGAGAACAGTGCAATCCTTGGTAGGGTGAGCTATGGCTTGGGATGAAAATGGGCATCATCCTGCCCACAGACCTGGGCAGGGAATGCCATGCACTGTACTCAAAAGCCACCAGGCAACCTGCAGTGCCATGCTCCAAGATGAGCAAGGCAATTGAAGAAACACAAGCTCCTGCTCCTGGCCGAAAACATCTCACAGGGATCAGCCATGACTTGATCTGGCAGGTTGGCTGTCCCTGCCCTTCTCGGGCACAGCAGGCAGGAAAATGCTTGGTTTTTCCTTGATGAATAAGCATAGAAGAATTGATCAAATGCAGTGGAGTACAATGCTGCAGCTGAAGTATGCGCACACTGAACCTCTTCTGCTACCACAACACCGCCACTCATTTACACACCAGCAGCCTAAAACTATCTCTTTTGTACACCCAAATTGATCCTCACTCTTAATTAGTGCTCTCAGTTGCAGCAAAATTTCATTTGTTTCTTCCAAATGTGGCCTGATCCATTGTCCCTCTCCCCTGACCTGTGAAAATTAGTCATTGAGCTCAGTGACAGTGGTAAGTGCAAAATGCAGCATCAAAGGGGCGTAATGGGGCCTCTTAGGACTGACAAAAAACCACCATTAATCAAGGCATGCTCAAGAAGTGCCAGCTTACTGAGGCATGTGAGTGGTGCTGAAGTTCGGGCCCTCCCTTGGAAGGTGGGATGCAGAGGGATGTGTGAGTGCAGGAGAATCCCCCCCATCCCCGCCCCAAGAACTGCAGTCTGCCCCAGACACCCAAGCACTGCTGCTTCATGGGCAGATGGACTCTGCTCTGTATGTCCCAGTCCCAAGGATTTGCACACTTGCTTTCCAATAGGGGTTACAGAGATGCACTTTTCCAGGCTGCTCCTTAGCTCGGGGAGCAGGAATGGAGCTCATCTTTAAAAAGCTCTTTAAAGCTCTGCTTTAAGCTCATCTGTGGCCCCTATTCTGTCAGGGGTGATGTATGGGATGCACACCAGATCAGAAAGGAGATGTCAGCATCTGCATTTCCAGAGCTAACACAAGAGTCTGCAGATTCCCAGAAGTTAACACATGACACTGTCCATCCTGCAGCACCTTGCACTGATCCCTTGTGTTATCCCAGAACCAAGCTAAGGGGGAAGACACAAACTGCACAAACAGACCAGAGAGGTGTGGTGCTGGGGAATTATCCCAGGGATCAGGACCCAAGAGACCTATGGACAACCTGCACAGATACAAAGAAAAGGTAGCCCTGCAGTCAGTGAACCAGCAGCAGGGCAGCTAAACGGGTAAGGGACCAATTTTACCTGGTCAGGCAGAGAGAGTTTTATCACCAGAAAACCAAAGCAAAGAGGTAAATCTCTGCAAAATTCCAACCTCAGTAGCAAACAGCATGTTTAAACCCTCTCCTGCAAATCCATGTCATTAAACAGAATAACTTGGACTCGGCAAATCCAAATGACTCTCACTTTCAAGGTCCTGCATTCAGAAGCCCACAATGGAGAACAATGAAGTGGGGAAAAAGCCGAGGATCTTGACGCCGCATTCAGTAGGCCATCTGGTCCGGCCAGCACAGCCAGCGCTGGGAACGGGCAGCATTGTGGGTTGAGATTTAATCTGAGCCACTTATTGGGTGACCTCAGGCGAATCGTTTGACCTCCTTTTGCCTCAGTCAACCCAACTGTAAAATTGGGTTTAAAGCAAGAACCTCTCTGAAAACCATATGCTGTGCCCTAGGAGGAGTGGCAGCAGACTCCCTTCCCAGCAACAGGGCTGCGCTGGTGGGTAGAGCCAAAACCAGAGTGGAAGAGGAGGTGCATGGAGCTCAGATCCAGCATCCCTTGATGCCAGGAAGCTCTGGCTGATATCTGTCCCAGGTCCCATCCTGCCAGCTCTGGGAAAGCAGCTTTGGCACCTGAGCAGGGACTCACCCATAAGAAGGGATTTGTGAGGTCTGACCTTGCTCATATCACTACTGCACCCAAAGGCCCCAAACATTCAAAGCAAGGTCCTCAAATCCCCATCTCAATGGTTACTCACTAGATCAAGAGCACTGATTGCTCTGGTCAAATGTCCCCCAAAATTGACTTCTACTCACAGTCTTGCCAATGAAAGGTGGCAGAAAAGCAGCTCCTATCTCACCTGGGCCCCAGCCTGGCCCCAACACTGTGCACCCCTGGGAGAGAAGCAACAGCGCAGATGAAACACTGTGGCCAGCTAACCTGGGTCCCTGATAAACACAAACCAGCAGCTTGGCCCCACAGGTGTTCACAGGAGTGTGTAAATCATGGAACTGACTGTAAACACATCCTGGGTTCAGAGAAGGGAAACTGAGGCACAGCAGGTGCATGGATGTCACTGGCCACACTATGGCCAGCTGGGACCCTTGTAGAGCAAAATGAAAGTGAGAGCCATACAAGCAGAGACCTGCCATCCTGATTAAAATGATACAGGAGAGTGGCCCAATACTTCAAGGAGAGGTTGGAGCAGACCAGCAGGCAGAGGGACAAGCAGGATACAAGCACACGGAGCTGGGCACTGTGCTGTCCCCACAGAACTGCCCATGCAGGTATCACAGAGCTTCACCCCATGTTAAAAAAGCAGGCAGAGAACTGCCTCATGCTGCAGGTGCAGGCCGCAGAGATGTCAGCACTTCCTCAGCTGTGCTCCAAGAGTTAATTGAGACAAATAACTCAACAGTGCTGCCATTAATGAAATTCTTCTGATATATTTCCCCTGAGCTTTCTACAAATGACTAAGTGACATTACTGCCTGCAGTGCGAACCCCCTATATGAGAGATAACGCTGCCGGAGCTGAGGTTGGCACATCCACGTTAGAAGCCTTGGAAAGAAGAGCAAGATGATATTTAAATAACTATCACACTGCTAAGAAATGAGCAGCCAAAAGAAATATGGTCTTATAATATGCTCAAGTCTCAAGATGAATCCTGGCTGTTACATGCAGACGCTGAAATGCAGTGGGTGGTAAGTGACAAACTCTTTTAATCCTGCAAATCTACCAAAATTCCCAGTCAAATCTCTCCAATTTTCCCCTGGTGACTCCTGTGTTTGTACATTTGTTTTGCAGCACACACAGGGCCAACTACTGCAACAGTACAGATGTGAGAGGCAGTGTCACGTGAACCAGCATGTCCTAGGGGCAGCCAAAAGAGCTGATGGAGGAAAATAACCCACTCACCCCTCATATCCATCTCCTGGAAACCTCTCACAGTGTTTCTGCTTTACTTAATTTCTTTTGCTTTCCTTTTTTTCCTTTAGTAATTCCTCATGGGTATTTTTCCCCTCTGAGACCCACTGCTGCAAGCCCAGAATTTGCTCTGGGCTTGCCATAAGCATTCAAAGCACAGACAATATAGAAACATCACCACCATCAGGGCTGAAGCCCTTCTGCTCAGCACTGGAGAAGAAAGGGCATTAAATGTGAGCAGAGCCACAACAGGGGGGAAAAAATCTCATTTATGGATGGAGGAAACTCGTCACGTAACACCAAGAGTTAAACTGCAAGAAAATGCAAATGACCATTAGCAAAAAAGTTTCGGGGAGTAAAAGGAAGATGTCTCCAGAACTGTAACTGATACCAGGGCATACCTTTACCTCCAGCATGTTTTGCACCAGTAAAACAAGGAGTCACAGAAGTATCCCACTTCCAACTGCAAAAACAGCACAAACCATAGGTAGGGCTCTGCTGACAACACAGATACTGTACAGGCACAAGAGAAACCAACAGCAAACCCACATGTTTAAGGTCTGCCTTGATGTTTTGAGCTGAGACTCACAATCTGCATCCTAACAGTGGCACTGCCCAGGAAATACCCTGGTGACAACTTTGGTGTCACCTTATTTAAACCTTAATTTAAAATGCTAACTTCATAATGAGTGGAACAAAACTGTGTAAAAACATTTCCCACTCTAATCCTGGTTTGATCCCCCCCAGTATGGCCTTCTTTTGTAATTACATCCCTTTGTGATCCCACTCTAATGCCTTGTATTGTGACCCATAAAATAATCAGCCCCCTTTGTCTCTCCCTAATCCTTTTAGACTTCCTTCTTGTCTCTACACTCTTATAAATGCTGCCATTATTTGGGCTCAGCAGCTCTTCCCACCACCCCAGAGCCTGGAAAAGGGGCTGCAGGTTAAACCCTGAATATATTCCGTGCAGAGGAGCTGACACGATGGAAGATCTTTGCTGCTTTAAAATCCCTGGGATTCCCAACCTCTTCCCCTAGCCACACAGCTTGGCAGGGAAACCAACCTGCAAGTTTGCATATGCACCAGCCCTCCCCACTTCTATATTTTGTCAATGACCTGAAGACCTTTGGCCTCAAGGTCACAGTGGCCAGTGTGTTTGTGAGGACAGCATGCCTGTCCCCAGGCTGGGCAAGAGGAGCTGCTGCTGTCTGCAGGGATCAATGCAGAGGTGAGTCACAACATCTGCCTTGCCCGTGCTATCAATCCTGCCCTCCTGCTGGCAGGGTAAGTGCCACAGACAGGCACACAGTGGGATGGAGGAGCAGAATTTGGGGCAGGATGCAGAAGGAAAGGGGGTCAGGGAGCAGAGAAGGGCACAGGGATGTGTGCTGCTATGCTTGACTACAAACCAGTCACCCTGCAGCAAGACACGGCGAAGAAAATGTCTTTACAAGCTCAGATCTGTCCAGAGTTATTATCAGGTCCTGCAGTACTTCAAATACTGGGCAGGTCCAATTCACTAAACTTCAAGAAATCTCTTCGGCTCTAAATTGCACCATTGACTTAATTCTCCTCTTTTTTTTCTTTCTCTTTTTTTTTTTAAAGCATCAGATCAAACAGGGAAAATTGCTACTCTCAGGCTAGATACGTGCAGAGCCTGATCCGATACCCAGTTTGATGGTGATTTCCAATTAGTGGTAACTGCTTGTTATTGAGTGATATAATCAATGGGTCTTACTCCACTGGCTGGACTGTGATTTATGATGATGTGGAGCCAGGTCCATCAAATTACAGCATCGGCAAAAAGGGCTGGAAATGCCATGAGATGACACGATCAGATCAAGTGAGGCCAAGTTAAGCAAAGGGTGGTGATGAGAAGAAAGGTGGCTGCGTTCTAGGGAGCCCACCTTCCAGAGGAGTGGACTCTGGATGTTACAATTGCTCAGAGGGTATCTTCATCCACAGAGAGCCAAAACATGTTCAGCTTTTGGCATACACAGGGGAAATCTAGTTCCTCAAAGACCTGTGAAAACACAGCCAAGCGGTGCCTCCGGAGAACACTCTGACTATGAAACTGATTTTAATTAAGACAGTTTGGAGTCATGCGAAATTACGAAACTGTCACAGGGAGACAGAAAAGATCTGTATTCAATAACCTGATCAGATTATAAAAATATGTTGCATTCCACAACCTTTTCAACAAACACACCAGGGTTTGAACAGACACAGAAACAGCAACTGAAAGAATTCCAACCAGGGTGTTAGGCAGAGGGTAGAAATGCTGAGGGCCTCTCCACTCAGCTCAGTCACATGTAGGCTTCTTGCACACTTGTATTGTTCGAAAGAAAGTTATGCTATGAAAATATTATCAATGTATTTAGCACCTGACCAGCCACAAACCAGCTAAGGTCCACTTCCTTCCACTAAGTATCTTTGATTAATAATGGCAACATACAGAAATATCTCAGAATTTAATTAAATAAATTTAATGAGTTAATTTTTAGGAGGAAGGGTTTAAGATGCACCCACTCCGTGAGGAAACTTCCAGCACCTCGAGCCCATCAGGGCCACATGCGCAGTGGCTAAGAGCAGCATATTCTTCCAGTTAAATTTTACTCAATGCCAAGTGTTGAAGTAAATTTGAAACATAAAAATATGATATCCAGCCCACATTTCCTGAATGCAAATATGTACATTCCTCCGAGCCAAGAAGATTATATTCCAAGCAATAATACAAAGCCAGGGTCTGTAACGGTGATATGAGACTAACAGCCTGCCTTTGAAGACAGCGAAAAGTGCAACAGAGCTCTCGAGGGGCTCCACTCTGTCAGATCTCTTTTATTCCTCAGTAGCACAGCCTTGATCAACTTTCAAGATTTTTGTTTGTGAAAGGTTTTTATTTCTCCTTTGCTTTTGTGTTCATATGTCAGGCTCAGAGGGAAGAAGAGATCAGCACTGGGATGAGGTTTTACCCACCGGCAGTATTTACTCTGCTCCGCACAGGTCTGCTTAGTGCTTGGGTTTTTTTCCCTTCCAGTCAGCCAGCACCCATTCCTTCAATGCAAAGGTCCCTAAAATGGGGATAATTACCCTTCTTCTTTGACTTGCTGATTGGGACTTGGAGCAAGGAAAATCACTATCTCTTGTGTGTAACCTGTCTGAGACTTGGGGGCTCAGGGTACAACTGTGATTGATTCTCAGGAGATTTCATCTGCCATTAAGCAGAGTCCTAAGTGCAAGTGTGTGTTTCTGCGGCTCAGGCACAGCAGGGGAGCTTGCCCTGAGCAGCAGGTTACATTTGCCCACAACATCCTGTTTTATTCCCATTATCTCTAGGCACCTGTGGCATCAAGGCTGGGGGGGCCCCCTGTTTGTGCTGGCTTCACGCAGACCTCTTCTCAGGGCTGGCAACAAATGAAGCCTGAAGCCAGAATAGAGCCCAGAGCATTTTCAACACTATCTCTTTTTCATTTTGATCCATGTGAAACTATGGCTACAAAAGGAAACGCTATTCCGGCACACACATCACATCACATCCATATTGATGCAGGAGCCAAGGTAACAGTGTTTATTGACAACCCACAATCTCAAAGGTAACCTCTGGCTCTCATGTCTCCAGTTTACAGGTCCAAGAACCTTGGCATTGTGCTTGTGCATCAGTCAGCTTCCAGCTCATAAATGACAGAGCCATTCACCAAAAGTGCTCCAAGGTTTAACACCACAAGACTGACAAGTTTGAGATCCAGCTGCTAATCTGGCACAGCCCCAAAGCCCTTGGCTCCTGGACAATGTCACTTCTTACACTCCTGAAAAGCTAGGTTTGCAGATGGCCACTTCATGCACTCAGGAATTGTTATACACAAGGGCTGGAGTGTTCCCTTGGTGGGCTGCCAGCCGGCCCTGGCACTGCAGGAAGCGGGTGGCAGCACTGCAAAAGGCCCCCCAGTTTGGGGAATGCAGACGGGATCTCAGCCCCAGACTTTGCCTTACACTTTTCCTGCTTTGCACCAAAAAATGATGGTGATATTTGCAAAGGCAACAGAAGCATTAGTAAGTGACTTGCACAAAAATAAGAGCAGTAGCCATCTCCCAAACAAGATGGAGAACCTTTCAGCAAAACTTAACAGACCAGTGTTCCACCAGGTCTCACGGCTGTACCACACACCCATCCTCACACTCACATAGAAATTACACCCAGCAGCAATTCTGGTTGAATGCCAAAAGGATCAGTGGCTGCACTCCCAGAGCCCCCAGACAGTCTGTAGGCAAAGTGGGCCAACACAACACGGACGGAAACCACCATGACCCCCCTGCTCTGCCATCAGTCCTGGGACCAACACCAACCAGCAACTAGAGCTGACAGGGGAGAACCAGGAGATCCAACAGGACCAACTGCTCTGGCCAGGGCAATGCAACGGGCTAAAGCCAGGTAGTGCAAGGCTGGAGTCACAGCCTGCCCTGGAATTCTTCCTCCCCCACCTTTAAATTTCATTCTCTCACTGACATTTTCATCTCTCTCCTCCTCCAGGCTTCCTCATCAGACAATCTGTCTGGTGTTGTTAGCCTTGCCCCCAAAGGCACTGCCACGCCGGGTAGTAAATAAGACCTTGCTGCCTCTACACTGCCAGCATTAAATAACAAAATGAAAGATACCATGAAGTTCAGGAGGTTTTTGCCTATGGTTTGGGAACCTCTGCCTGCCAAGCAGAGCCCAGTTGTGCTGCACAGCAAAGGGGCTTCCAAACTCACCGCAGGAGATACACAAACCACAGACTACTTCACCACATGATTTTATTGTAACTTACACCTCCAACACAGAGAATTTACTGTTAGAAGGTGATTTTTAGTTTTCTACCCAAGAAAGCTGATGAGCTCTTCTTTCACACTTGGACAGCTACACAGATCAGATGCCAGCCAGATTTCGACACCAGCTCCAGGACTTTTTTCTCTTCCCTCTCTTTAAACCCCCATCCATGAAAACCCAGCACCCACCATGCCGCCCTCCTGCTTCCCAACAAAGCCAGTGCCCCTTGTGTGATTGCCCTGTGAGGTGGGGGTGGCACAGAGCCTGTACTTACTCGCTGCCTGAATCTTCGCCTTCCGGCTCACCACCAGCCCGTAGTGGTTCTGTGCCATGCAATCGTACTCGCCTTCATCCGAGGACCCATCTCCCCGGACCCTCTGGAAGCGGGAGACGTAGAGAGATCCGTTGGCCAACATAAAGGCATTCTCACTGTCCAGGATCATCACACCATTCTTTCGCCACGTGATGGTGATGGGCTGGATGCCCTCCACCTGGCAGTAGAGGATTAAGGGTTGCTCCTGCACAGCTATGTCATCACTAGGCTCCACAACAAATGCCAGCTCGGAGGAACGGCCAAAATCTAAAATGAAGAGAGAAGGACAGAGTCAGCAGTGCGCCCATGAGCAGCAGCAAGAGTCAACTGCTCTGGCAGCAAACAAGGGATGATGGAAACATTTTGGATGGGCTACAACGTGCAAGTGTTTTGGAGAAACACAAAATCCATGGGCACGCTTTGCCTCCCAAGGCTTTGCTCTCAGAACCTCAGGGTGCAATTTCTTAAAGCACAACCACAGGCGAAGTCCTTCAAGGCTGCCTTTGGAGGCTCCAGTGAAGGCGACAGGCAGGCACACCCCTCCAGCAGCTTGCCAAACCCTAGCTCCACTCCATACTCCCCTGAAGACTGCCTCTTCACCTCCCACTGCAGGTGTGCCGCATTAGACAATTAAAACTTGCACAAGCACAGGGTGTCAGCCATTCCCAGCCCAGGAGCAGAATTGCCCACCAGTGCTGGAAAGCATTCCTCTCCCCTCATAACCAGGCAGAGGCGTGGCAGAGGGGCTGCGCCATGCCCTAGACCCATTTGCAGCACAGCCGGCAGGGGTGAAGGGGGGATCAGCAGCTCCCGATTCAGACCATATTGCCACCGGCATCTTCCTGACACTTCTCCCGCTTGGCAGAGCAGGAGGCTGTTTGCCTCTCGCACGCAACACCGTGCCCTTCTGTCGCTTTGGTCTCTCTCACGCTGTAACAGGCAAAGCATGGTGCTATTCAGCCCTTAATGAAGAGCAAGTTAAGCACCAAAATACAAATGCACAATGTTCCAGCTCAGCCACACAAAAGGTTTCTTGAAAAGCAATTACGCTAAACGATGTCCACAAGAGATAAGTTATTGCAGAATTTGTACCAACAATAGGCAAACTCTCACTTCCCATCACACAGATACGTCCTAATTTACTTCTTTTGCCAACAGAACGTTTAAACGCTCTGTCTTTGGCATGTTACGCTTCACTTGGCCACAGCATACCTTTTGAGGGTATAATTTGCTCTATAGTCATGAACAGACACTACAGAAGATGACAGAAATAGAACTATTGCTTAAAGATTGGCCAAAATATATGCGGACATGAAAGACAAAAAGCAACCAAGAGACAGGAGTTATACAGATAGAAGGCTGTAAATGCAGGGATGGAGGTGAACTGTTTTTTTTTTAAAGAAGAGCAATGGTGAAGAAATTCCAGCAGAGTAAGAAAACTACTGTTTCATCCAAATATGGAGAAAGCCTTTCTAACAATTCACTTGTGCACTGGCCCTTCAGTGGGTGGCCTCCCAACCTGTGATACAGCTTCTTCCCTCTTTCACAGGCTTAGTGGGACCAACTCCACAGATGCTCACAGAATTCGGACGCACACAAGCAATATCTCTTGGCAAACCCCAGCCACAGCACGGGCTTTGTAATGCCTGTCCCTCATACAGACCCCACCAAGGACAGGATACCCCCACACTAGGCTGAAAACCAGGGTGGAGGGCAGATTGTTAATGCATGGTAAGAATAACAGAAATGAGAAGAGGCAGTTACACTAAAGAAAGAGATGGAAAAAGTCTGTCTTTTCTGCTCTGCAAACCCAGTGAGATTTTTTTCTTTCTTTCTGTAAATCCCCACTGCTTTCTATGGCAACTTAAATTGGATTACGAGGGATAAACATTGAGTGCAACCTGAGCTGAGGCAGATGGATGGAGCAGACAAAGACAGCAGTGGTATTGCAGGGCCAGGCCAAAGGTACTGCCAACAAGGTATGAGTGTGTGCAGGGAATGGACAAACCCCACTCAGTGACAGACACCTAAAACACACACTTTATTAACCCATTAAGTCTTAAAATGTCAGGCTAACTCCAGCCATCTCGGTGATCTATCGCTCACTGTGACTTCTTTTTTATGAGATAGCCCTGGGGTCCTCTCAGCAAGTCAGACTGCAGCCAGCACAAACCCATCAATTACTTTTTTTTGGTGAAAATTAAGGAATTAGATGAATGCTCTGCATTTTTCTGCAAAGTGGTCGGAGTCTCAACACCATGCTGGGGCCCCATTCCCTGTGTGGGTGCTCTGGTAAGTTGGGTAGGGTAAGGACTCTTGCATCCTGATACTGAGCCAAGAGGGACTTCTGACTCCAGAAGGATTGAAGATCTCAGGATTTAGCCTAACACGCAATCAGAAAAAAAATCCCTAATTAAATAAATGCCCCATCTTCCTCCAGCATCCCTGTACTCTTAGATAAAACAGCTTATTATTATATGTACAATAAAAGGAAGAATCAACATAATTACATGCCCTTCTCACAATTGCTGTCATTATAACAACCATCATTAAGGCCTGTGATTGGAGATAATCATGTTTGCCTCCATAAACATTCGGTCTGCATCCTCACTCCAGGCTGCTCGAACTGCAGGAGTGACGACACTCATAATTAGGACTGGTGTCCTCAGACACTTGCTGGAGTGGGGACGGACACTGGTCCTGGGGTCTCCTTAGGCTGCACTCAAGAGGAGGACTGTGCCTTGAGGTGTGACACTGTGCAACTGGTTTGTAACCTGTAGACACCTTACAGTGTCCAGAAGCACCCGAATTCCAACTCAACTCAGGTTTTTCTCATGGGATGCTTATCAGACCTTGAAGAAATCCCACTGCCACTTTCCTGGAGTTTCAGGGCCAGGTGACCAACTAACCAAACATATGCAGAAAAGCTAGTTCATGCCATCTGGGGATTTGGGAGAAGCCAAGCTCTGTCTTTCACCTGTCTCAAAGGCAAACTCTGAACACAGAGCCCTCTTTTCCCAGGATGCTCAGGATGAGAGACAAAAGAACAGACGCTTCCAGAGGAATCTCCATGGTGGGACAAGAAGGTTCCCGGTGTTTGCTCTAGAGGTCAGCTCAGCTGAGCCAGAGGGAGAGCACAGACAGGGTAAAGAGGCAACAGTGGGAGAGAGGGACCCAATTCCATCCAGAGCTGATTGTGGTTAGCAGTGAGGCATGGAAATGATGCTGCAAAGCTGGAAGTAAAAAACACTCCAAAGGCACATGGAAATAGTAGAAGTGCAATTAATTGAGAGATAGCAAGGAAATTGCTGATGCTGTGCACATTCACTCAGGGAGTCTGAAAGCCCCATCCCTCTCCAGCAGCTGGCTGTGTATCCAAACCCCGCTAATCCCACACAACATTCCAGGTACCTCCCAAAACAGACTGCGAGGCAGCGTGGCTCACAGCCACTCCCTGCTCGAGGCAGGAACTGTACAACTCTGCTCGTGGCAGCTCGAGTTCGCATTTGGAGCCGGGGTGTCAGGCAGGCAGCTGAACAGCCTGCTTGTCTCGACGGCGGCAGCGCGCGAGGGAAAACTGCTTTGCTTTCTGCAAAGGGATGGAAGGAGGAAGCGTGATTAGCTCTGACATAAAGGCCACAAGAAAATTACTGGAATCCTCATTCTACAAGTCTCCTTTTGAGAAACATTTACCATCTCCCTGAGCAATACAATATGTGATTATATGTGCAAATATTTAACAAAAACTACTTCCTCTATTGATCAAGCGGACAGGCATACTCAGAGAAACCAATTAGCACTTGTGCTTTTGAACCAAGAGATTTATTTAGCGCTGAGAGAAAGAACTTCGAATTAATGGGAAGCTTAAAAGACACTTTGAAGTACATTTTAAAAAAAAATAAGTTTAATTATTTTTTACTTGACACTGTGATTCACATTCAGGGCTTCAAAAGAACTTGCTTATACCCCTGTATTGTCCTTTTCCATTTGGGAAACATGATTTTGGCTTTCCCTCCTGTGCTTCAGTGATTAATCTCACTGCTCTAATTAGCGGTGACATCCATCGCCAAGGACCTCAGTCACATCCTGGCTCATCCTCCTGGACCCCATCCAGACCCGCAGCCAGCAGGGCCATCCCTGCCCTGGGAGCACGCGGTCCCGACAGATGAAGCCCGTATTATTACTCCTGTTCTAGACAGGGAACATTAATCACAGAGGGATGAAATAAGCTGCCAACAGCCCACTCTGAGCTTGTGGCAAGGCGAGATATTGTAGGAGCAGTTGGGTCCACCCTGCTCTTCCTGGTGCAGCATCAGTGGGAGCACTGCTGGGGAGACCGATGTAGCACCAGCTCCTTTCTCATCACACCAACAGCATGACATCCACCTGCAAATTGCCTCACATCAGCACAAATTTGCCCCCTTCTGATTTACTGTGTTTATTCCCAGCATAACACAGCATAAATCAGCAGCATAACCACCACCAAGGATAACCACTCCAGTCCTGCTCCAATAAAGCCAAAAGAAGATGCGTGGGACCAGAGGATTTTATAGTGGGATCCAGGTGAGTATCAGGACCAAAAACCTGTATGCAGGTTGGGTCATGCACATGAAAAACAGCTCTGTTCTTCCAATGGTAGGTTGTTTTTCATTCAAATCCTTCTGCAAATGGGAGGATATGGAAGGAAGAGATATATGGACCTGAAAGATATTCTCCAATAGATTATAACAAGCTTCAGGCTGATGAAATTGGCAGCCTAAAAATCCAGCTGGTGCCCTCTTAAATCTCCTTGAGGCTGACCCAGACCCTAAGGAGAAAAGCACTGCACTGCAGTAAAGTGCAAATTGGCTCTTTAGGGCATCCAGAAAATTTACATTTAAAGAAGAGGAGAATAGGCTGTAACAGGCCCCACATCTTGCTGGCAGTAAAGTTTACTAGCTCAGAATTTTTTATTCCCTTTCCTTTTGGACGGGAGGTTATATAAAGCGATTTTTCCATCAGAGAGCATAAACCACATCCACTCGTTAAACGACTGCAGGAGGTCTCTGACAGGGATAACACAACCTCTCAGCCACCTGACAGAGAGCCCAAAAACACCCATCATCACTGCCCTCACTGGGGACACAGATTTTAGCTGAGGAAGGCAAAGAGCCCAAAGAGCCAAAGAAGTTGCCCCAAATAACTTTCAGATGTTTGAGACCAGACTGAGCAAATCCCAGGAGGTCGCTTGTTGAACACTGTGGAAGCTGGAAGCATTCACAGCACAAAGAGCCTTTCTAGGACAAGCTCCAAGTCCTTGTGGGCTCCCCCATCTATCTCTAAAGAAGGCAGGATAAAACCTGTTGGTATAGCTGGAAAGGGCGAAGACCTTTCCTGAGCTAATTACCCACAGTAGCTCCATCCACAGTGAGGCATCCCAAGAGCATGGCAGCAAGCCGAGCGTAGGATGCGCTGTTACTTGCATTCCCCACACGTTTCACAGCCCTGACCAGATCACAGCCTCACCACAGAGGGCATCAGCAACACAAACACAGAGCAGGAAACAACCGCCCACAAGTGGAGAGCAAAGGCACAGCCAAGATGGGAGATGCTGTACCAGAGCTGGGGTCCCTTCAGGCTTCAGCTCCCAAGGCTGCTCTAATGTAGAACAGGGGAACAGCTGGTTTCGTTCCCCAGTCTTGCAGGAAAGCATCAGGGAGGTGGCTGTACCCACAGCCAGGCCCTTGCACAGACCCAGCAGGAAATGGACAAATGCGGTGAGTGACAGCACCCGTGGATCAGAGATGGTGGCTGGGATGATGGCACAAGTCTGCCAAAAGAGCCACAGGCCCCTTGGCATCACAGTGCCAAACTCCACCAGCCAGCACAGTCCTGCCACCAAGCCCTTGAATTTCAGATTGAGTTCTGGCAGGCAGGGATGGCATGCAAGGAAAGGGAAGGAAAGGTCTTTCTACAGGAGGAGAAGTTAGTGTGCACATGAAAAACTTTGAAAACGCTTAATTGTATCCAGTGGATACAAAGCAAACTCAGCACTCTCTCCTCCCCACCATCCCCTCTGCCTTATCACCTCCCACCCTGAAATTCAGGATGGAGGAAAGCATCTCCTTGTTCTTCTCAAGGAGCTGAGCACTGCATGGATCCCTGCTCGCTCCAAAACCAGCGCCTTGAAACACGAGCTTCTCTCTCCCTTTTCACATACTCTCAGGTTTCAGCAGCAACGACCCTTTTGCAAAAGCATCTTCACAGCTCAGCAGAACCATTCACCACGACCCCACATCCCCTAACATGCCATCAGCTTCACCAACACAATTTCATGTGCAAGAACAACAAAAAAAACCAGGCAGCAAATCCTTGACTCTGCTCTGAAACTCTGGTTTTAAATTACCAACGCAGAGCGGGTCTGGGTTGTTAAGTGACTGGGCTGCTCTCAAGTGGAGGGTGCGATGCAATGGTGACATCTGATATAATAGTAAGGCCAGATCAGTGTGCCCTGTGCTTTCCTCATACACTCACCTATTTGCCTCTCTTGTCTCTTAAAGTGCAATTATTGACATGTTTGCCTCCTTAACCATCAGTTTTATATGCTTGCCAATGACCCCTGAACATGTGTAAACAATTATTTTTATTTTCTTGCAAAAGCAAAATGTTGGATATTCTTTTGGATAAGCAGACTCGGGTAGATTTTCATGAGCCCTGCTACATAATTTATTAGTTTCTAAACTCTGTAAAACTAAGAGCTCCACTAAAGTTCTAATAAGTTCAATAAGTGATTTCAAAGTAATTTTGAATGGACTATTCCTGTTTCTGACTAATGTTACTCGATTGATTTAAATGGGAATTCTTAATCTGCAGAGGGAGATTCTTGCATTGTTTTGTTAGTTAAATAAAAGGAAAATATCCAGGGCCAGAAGCCCAGAAGTGCAAAGCAAGAAATATTGGCGGGAAAAGGGACAGAGAAAAAAGCATCTTCTGTCCCAGATCTGCTGCAGGCTGCAAAATTAAGCACGTGGTCTGCTCATCCCATGGGTTTGGAGCAGAGTCTAAGGGTCTGTGAAGCAAGGGGCTGGCATTGCATGGGGTCCCTGCTTGGCACTTCACACGCTGTGACACAGGACCCTTGAGAAATAAGGAAATCAGAAATAAAAAAGTTCAGGCAGCCAGAAAAGAGGGAGAGAGACTTTCTCATTTGCTGACATAAAATGAGAGCAGTTTTGCAGCTCTCTCTTGGGCAGTGCTGCTGCTGAGCTGCTCCACGCTGGCCCATGCCAGGCTGACAGCACATGGGCCAAAACTGGGATTGAACAGGATGAAGAGGAGTGGGGAACCAGGCCACAGTCCTGGATCTGGGACCCTCTGCCCAGATCCTCTCCCCTGGAACCCTCTGCCAGCTCCTAAGTGAGCATGGGAACTTGGTATATGCAAGATCCAGAGCCTGACAGGTAACAAGAAAAGGCGCAATTACACGAGTTTAGTATTTCTGACTCCCTTTGCAGGGGGGGTGGGGCAGATCAGAAGGGGAGCAACCTGTCCTGATGCCCCTCGCTCAGCTTGCTTTATACACTTTCAAAGTTCACTTTTGGCACCATGATGACCCCAGAAGGCAGCTGAGTGCCATGGGCACACGTGGCTGCACACTCACACCCCTGCGCCAGCATCGCCCCGAGCACACGTCCCAAACATGGTGCACACAGATAAGGCTGTGAGATGCCTGCCCCATTTCATGGGCTGCCTGCTGTCTCCACGCGGGAAAACCACGTCCTGAGATTCTCCTGTTGAACCCCTGAGAGAGACGAAGCCCAAACGTGGGCTTGAATTTCATACAGAGTCTCTGAGCGTTACTGGGGAAATGATACCTGATACTCTCTGTGTATATTAAGAAAAAAGACAGGGTATTACACCAATTTAGGAGAAAGCAATCCTTTTTTTGCATCTGAAAAAAGACAACAAAGCCATACAGAGTAGAAATTAGTGAAAGCTTATAGCTTCAATAATTTAGAAGTTAAGCCTACTTAAATATAAATGACGATGTTTAATTCCAAGGCTGTTACTGAGCAGAGCCAGGGAGCCTCTCGTATCCTATGCCTGCCTTTGAATGCCGGGCTCAGCAATAACAGACAAAAGCTGTCCACCACACAGAACAAAGAGCTCCAGGAAATTTAAAAAAAAAAAAAAGAAAGAAAATACTCTCTCGCTGCTGAGCCCACTCCAGCACGCTGACCAGCAGCTCCCAGTGCCTGGTTCACAGTCGCCAGACCAGCATTTTGGGGAGTTTGAAAACCACAGGGCTGGGAGTGGAGCATCTTGTCCCGCACAGTGCAGCACTGTTCCGACACAGCATCCGTCCCCGCGGCGAGGCTGCTCCGGCGCTGATTGACACCAACGCGGGAGGCTTTATTAAACTCAGCAGAGCGCACAAACACGTTACTTCGCTGTTAACCACGTCGAGAGTGCATAAATCCACTGAAGGGGGGGAAAACCCTCAGAACCAAAAAACTTTGAAAGTGTAGCCGAACACTCCTCAGCGGGGCCAGCAAAACACACCTCAAAGTCAGGAGCCACTGAGCCGCCAAGAAGCAGCATAAACAAACACACAGGGCAATTTGGACAGCAGCGGGCGATAACCTAGACACAAATTCAACTTGCTAAAGTTCTGCTTTCAAGTATTCCCTTCTTTTCCTTTCCTACCCCCCCAACAAAAAAAACCCCAAAAAGTACTTTTCAAACTCATTGTACTACCCAGGAATCTCAACATAATAACAAGACCTGCTTCATTACATCCACTTCACAGATCACTTCTATTTTCCGTGAGTTACACTGGCTTTTCCTCCTCGCGTGGTTGCTACGGACCACGTGGCGAGATTTATGATACGACTAACCCACAGCCTTGCTTCCTAAACACCCTAGCAGCTAATCTTTGATAAATATAACACACACTTTTCTCCCTCTGACCATGCTGGGCTGCTTACAGGGGGTTTTTTAGCAATTCATAGAATAATCACAGAATGGTTTGGGTTGGAAGAGACTTTAAAGACCATCTCGTTCCAAGCCCCCCAACATGGGCAGAGACACCTTCCACTAGCCCAGGTTGCTCAGTTCCTACTTTTCCTTATCTGTAAAGCTGTTAAGAGACAAAAGAACAGAATGCACACGAATATTTTGCTGCAGGACAGCATCTTTCTCAGATTAGACCCATGCTTAAGTAGCATCACCAGCAGAAGAAGAACACTGCCATTTATCAGCAGGACACGTGCACAGTAGGTCCAGGGCAAGCTCCCTGTGATGTTCTGTAGTCCGGCCCTGGTTCGGTGGACTGTGTTACCAATATGGACAGAGCTGGCGTTACAGGAGAGTACACTATACTTGTAGGTCTGAAGTTGCTCGCCCTCATCCCTGCAACTTATCTCCCAACATCTCTTCTCTGTCGCTATCGCCTTTGCTGACGAACGCGACGCGTCCGTCGGGCGCTGCCTCCCGCTCCCACCGCGGTGACGATGCCGGCTCTTACGATCCGGGCACGGGTGGATGCCCAGCCACACCACTGCCCCGGCAGCCACCACATCCCTCCCCAGCGCCAGCGGTGCGGGCTCGGGCTCCAAGAACACCACCGTCCTTCCCTAAAGCCCCCCGCACAAGGGGTTTCCAACTGGAAGCACAGCTCCCGGGGAGCACTTCGGGATCTCTGCGGGTGAAGGCGCTGAATGGGCTGGCGTGGGACTCCGCAGCCCCAAGCACGACCCCCGCTCGCCCTCCCGGGGAGACGCGCCCTGTTCCCGCCGAGGGCTGCTGACCCGCAGGGACCCCCACGCCGCACCGGCGGACACACGCGGAGCTGTTCGGCCCCGTTCAGCCCCCGCGGCGGCCCGGAGCCACGGGGAAGGGCTGAGCGCGGGGCTCCGAGTGACCGCGGACGAGCGAGGGGAACCGGGACCGGCGGCGGGGATGGGGAGGGACAAGAGGACCGGGGACGAGCAATGCCCCGGCCACTTCGGGGGTGATGAGGGGACGCGAAGTGCTGGAAGGACGGACGGACGGACGGAGCGGCCACGGGGCGAGGGCGGCGGGGAGCGGCGCCGGTGCCGGGCGCGGCGGCGGCAGGTCCGTGTCCGCGCCCCCGCCCGCTCCCCCAGCCCAGCCCAGCCCGGCTCTTACCTCCGCGGCAGACAAGCAGCAGCAGCCCCAGCAAGCAGGCGGACAGCGCGGAGCCCGGCGGAGCCATGGCATCCCGGGCGGGCGGGCTCGCCTCCCTGAGCCCCACGGGGAGGGAGCAGCCGGCCGGCAGGGAGGGAGGGAGGGGACGAGGGAGGGCGGCCAGGCGAGAACCACCCCCAGCTGCGGGG